>CM038676.1:282598032-282804375 GCA_021605205.1 Aegilops longissima
GGGTCCGCACGCTTAACGTTTAATGACGATTTGTATTATGAGTTATGTGTTTTGGTGACCGAAGTTTGTTTGGAGTCCCGGATGGGATCACGGACATGACGAGGAGTCTCAAAATGGTTGAGAGGTAAAAATTGATATATTGAAAGATAGTATCCGGACACTGGAAGGGTTCCGGAGTGTATCGGGTACATACTGGAGTACCGGAAGGGTTACTGGAACCCCTGGAGAAAGATATGGGCCATATGGTCCATAGGAGGGAGGCTAACCAGCCCACAATGGGCTGGTGCGCCCCCCACAAGGGAGGAGGCCGAATCGGATTAGGGAAGGGGGCGCCACCCCCCTTTTCTTCTCCTACTCCCTCTCCTTTCCCCTTTTCCCCCTCCATGAGAATGAAAAGGAGGGGGGCCAAATCCTACTTGGACTGACTCTCCCCTTATGGCGCGCCCCCTAGGGCCGGCCTCTTCCCTCTCCCTCCTTTATATACGTGGGCAGGGCACCCTTTGGAGACACAACAATTGTTCCAAACCATGTGCGGTGTCTCTCTCCACAGTTTACTCCTCCGGTTATAGTGTCGTAGTGCTTAGGCGAAGGCCTGCGCGGATCACATCACCATCACCGCCATCACGCTGTCGTGCTGACGAAACTCTACCTCGACCCTCTGCTGGATCAAGAGTTCGAGGGACGTCATCGAGCTGAACGTGTGCAGAACTCGGGGGTGCCGTACGTTCGGTACTTGGATCGGTTGGATGTGAAGACGTTCGACTACATCAACCGCATTACTAAACGCTTCCGCTTTCGGTCTAAGAGGGTACGTACACACACTTTCTCCACTCGTTGCTATTCTTCTCCTAGATATATCTTGCATGATTGTAGAATTTTTTTTAAATTACTATGTTCCCCAATAATATATTCACAGACACGCAAGACAGATAAGGCAGAAACGGCAATAGCCCCGGCACGCAAGCCCTAACGGAGAATACAATTTACCCGGCTACATTGTTGTGTGTTGGCGTAGAGACCTCTGTCCTTTCTAGTGGCCTATCTGTGCACCCGTCCAACCCAAAAAAAGCACGTCCACTACCGCATGTCACTGCTCTGGCCAACGACAACTCAAGAAGATTCGGAGGATCTGCCAACGATCTGACCCCACTGGGACCCACGACCACCCGTTCAGTCATTGGGTTCACACTGCCAAGGCTAGCAACCTTACATAGATTGGCCCAACAGGAAATACACTCTGCTCGACTGGTACCAATGCCCAACAGGAAATACACTCTACTCGACTACAGCATTGCTTGCCCGGCCAAAGCCTTCCGCCCTTATTGGTGGTCCTTTAAAGGCCTGTTTGATTTCAAATAAGCCATCAACTTATAAGTCGAAAAGTGAAAAAAAAATGACGTATTTTGCCAAACAGACTCAACTTATAAGTCACTTCAACTTATAAGTCATACGTTGCTCTACCCCAACTTAAAATTTATAAGTCATCCCTTTTGCGTGGGTCCCATTATCTTTACATAAAAAACAGGGTGGGTAGGTGTGGTGAGGTGAATTATAAGTCAGGTGACAACCAAACAGGCGTGACTTATAAATCACTGATTTTAAGTCACCTGACTTATAAGTCAGATGACTTATTGGAACCAAACAGGCCCTAAGTACCCCTTGTTGTCCCAAAAAACGTCTCGGCCTTGGACCTTGTATCAGGCATTAGTCCTTTCAGTGATCGCATCGGGCAAGATATTCGGTTTCTCCAAAATTTCCATCTTTTAGAATTCCTATATAAAACCCTCTAATAAACCAAAGGATGCGGATATCTTGGATCCGCAATTCCACTGGAATGCCTAGAAATCTGGTGAAGCGAAAGGAGCCTTAAAAGAATGATGATGGGCCGAAGTTCATGCGGTTTTGAAAAGTCCGGAATCAACTTGTCATTTATCATCAAAATTGAAAGCCTAAATTCCCACTCGAGGAGATCAGGCACAAAATATGTATATATTCATATCATGGAACTTTGAACGTGCAGACGGCTTAACTAACGAATGTTTGGGCATGCATGATTGACACACGAGGCGAGACGTCTCTTGTTTTTCTGCCTTTGTGAGTAGACCGCTTTATGTCCAAGGGCACGTACGTGGCCGAGATTTTTTGTCCAAAATGACCTCCTGCCGAACGCTATTGTCAAAAAGGACTAGCTGCGAAAAAAATTGTCAAAAAGGACACCCTCAGCGGTGGCGGCAGGCGACACGTGGCACCTGCCGCGACGCCAGGAGGCGGCGGGCCCTGCCGCCACCGCAGAGGCGGCTACCCACCGAGCAGCTTCTCCTGATGCATCGCGCCACGACGGAGCAGGGCGGGCCAGGTGGGCCACCGCATCGGGCGAGGCGGCCAGCCTGGCGCTGTCGCTGCTGGCCGCGAGCCCTGCTGCCTGTGAGCCCCGCCATGGGCCTCGCCGCCCGCCGAGGCGGCCACCCTGGCAGACAGTGCTGGCTGCGCTAGTGGCAAATGGCGTTGATTCCCCTGTGGCAAATGGCGGGTCGAGGCGCTGATTCCCCTGCATTGTGGCAAATGGCGCTGATTCCCACGCGTGATTGCTTGTTGCTTTTGCTCCTTGCATGCTTTTGCTCCACGCGCGACAGCTTATGCTTGTTGCTTTTGCTCCTTGCATGCTGTTGCTGATGATGTTGATTTTCACGCGCGGGAATCCGATGCGGTGCGCTAATTTCTATGGGCGCGAATCCGACGCTGTGCGGTGATTCGTATGCTCGGGAATCACTCAGTTTGCTAAATTTTGCTTCAGCGGACGCGACCGCATCAGTCACTCAACACTGTTTTTGCTTTAGAGGACACGACGGCACTGCAGGAATTAATTCACTCGGTGCGTGAATCCGAGGCTGCAGTAGGATAAGTTTTAACCTGATATGCCGACACTACCAGGGATCCTCTTCCTTTTTATATGCCATGCTTCAGCTCCGTGCGCAAGCATACTCTCTGTGACCTCGTTCCTTTCCTTTGCTCTCTAAGTCTCTAAGTACAGAGAAAAAAAAAGCTCAGTAAGCACTTTCACTCGTGATTTAGGGCGATTTAGAGTTGGATTTTGAAGATGATGAAGTTGAAGAAAAGATAGATTAAGGTCAGATCTATCCATTTTTGTTGATTTCATTCGCATGCATGATATTTTTATTTTTTTTGATTAGTTCCTAAGTGTGTATTCTAGGTTGCTTTAGGCATTATTTCAGCACTTGGAAAAGTCATTTGGAGTTTCTGGAGTAGGATTTGCCGTGCAAAGTGAAATACAAAGGGGAAGAACGAGGTATGAGCTTTGCAATATAAGTATTTTTTTGTGCATGCACGGTGGTAATTAGTTAGTCTTTTAGCTCGTCATTAGCTATGTGATGTAAGTGCTTAGAGGTTAGAAAAATTTGCAGACGACAGATACAACATTTATACTAATTTTTTAGAAGAGTAGGTTGAAGATGTTGTATCAATGTTAGTTGCGTCCATTAGTATTGAGATTTGAGAGAAGATCTTAATACGGTAATTAAAAAAAATAGCACTGCAATTGTTCATTGTATGTGGTACGTTATTTCATGTGGTATGTTTATTACTAAGTCTATAGTTGGGAAGTCGTAGGTCTACATACAAGCAAGTGCTATTTTTATACTTTTGATAGCAGAAAGAAAAATTCGTGTGTAATATTGATGTTCATGTGATAATAGGTTGACTCCGTTCATATAATACTGGTGACGGATATTTATTCGAACTATTTGGACGCTTAATTGCAGTCGCAAGCACATTCATATTGGAGCTGAGGTATAAATGACTCCGTAATATTGTTAATATTTTTATATTGATGTTATGTTGTGAATAATATGCATCCGCTGCGAATATTAATATTTGTAAATAAATGATTATAATTGTATGATATGAAAAAATTCTATAAATCCGGAAGATATTAAATGTATTACGTATATGATATTAAAATGTTATTATCGTACTATTAAATGTTTTCCAAAAGCTATGTTTTGCATGTTAATATTTTTGTATTGATGTACTGTTGTGAATAATGTGCATGCCGCTGCAGATATTATTATTTGTAAATAAATGATTGTTATCGTATGATATGAAAAAATTATATAAATCCGGAAGAAATATTAAATGTTTTAATCATATGATATTAAATTGTTATTATCGTACTATTATGTTTAGTGGTTGTTTGGATAGCAAGTAATTACCATCGGTTTTTTCATAACTTGTAAGAAAATTAGATTTTACTAATAGTGGTTTTTCCAAAAGCTCAGTTTTTGCATGTTACGAGAATCAGTTTAGGATATTTTTGGGGTAGTTAGAGAAAAGCAAACAGAGTTTTAGTTTGTGATGCTCGTAGACGAGTTTGAGAAAAAACAGATCTGTAAATACCGACAACCCCGGAAAGTCTAAGAAAATGATCCTAAAAACAAAATGAATATTTGTAACGAAAATACGATTATTATTTTAGTCGTATGATATGTAAATGTTGTCATCGTACTACTACTAAATGTTCAATTACTAATTGTTTGAAATGTAAACATGTATGTTGGTTAGGTACTATGGAAAATTTAGTAGTGTACTATGGGAACGTCTTACGCGACGGTCCTTTCGGGGTGGATGTGTCCTTGTGCGAGTCGACTATAATTGTAGTTAGAGACATGGTCAACGTGGGTTACGCAGCTGTCAGAAGGTGCATCCGAGCGGTGTTTGGCCCAGGGATGCAGGGGGAAAAATGACAATGGAGGCCTTCGTCGCTGACAGAGCAAATGATGGGACAGCTGCCCGTTGGGGTTTGTGGCCTGTCACAGGTGATCAGTCGTGGGGGTCGTACATGAGGTTTGCAAGCAATCCCAATAACCCAATGTTTGGTCAGCCGATGGTGTATGTGGAGTTCATTTCAGTCATTGATGTTGCGGATGCGAGGCGAGGCGGTGAGGTCGAGTTGGCCATCACATCAGCCCCTAGCATCGCCCATCGAAACCGACGGGCGACCAGCCTGTGTATGACACGGGATATTGGTCTGCGGTCGTTGACATGAGCGAACACGTGCAGGGATTGCTGGAGGCGCTCGATGATGACGATCACTCTTCCGCGTCTTCCGAGTCAAGCTAAGAAGAAGATGTTCCTCCCCAGAGGGCGGTCGCGGCGTCACTGCAACCTGGGTTTTCACAGGATATGAGCATCACAAATGAATTTCACTCTGTTTCTGGCCTAGAAGCGGGGAGCCTGGAGGTTGGGCAGGTTTTCCCAGACAAGAAGTCTGCTTACCAAGCAATTAATAGGTATGCAATCGCCCTCCACCGCCAGCAAAAAGTGAAGCAGTCTGATAAAAAATAGTCGAAGTTCATATGCATCCACACCGCGAAAGGTTGCCGCGGAAGAGTTCTCGCTAAACTGAAGCCTGGGGTATGTCAGTCATGGCATATCACAAAAATAGTGCAGCATAGCTGTGAGCAAGCCGGGACTCTTTACGATCACTTGCAATGTGGCGGCAAGATATGTGGCACAGGTGATGGAAACGATTATGCGGGGAAGTCTCAACATTAGTGTTAGGGCTTTGCAAAAAGATGCAGAAGATCATATTGGCTTCCCTGTCAGCTACAACAAGGCTAGGCGTGCGAAGGAAAATATATTCAAGAACTTGTATGGAACCTATGAGGAGGCCTATTATTATGCCCCCAGAGTGCTTCATCAGATAGCAAGTGCTAACATGGGGACTCAAGTTTGGCGGAGAGAACGTCGAACCCAAAGAACCGGGTGAGCTAATCTGGACCGCTTATTCAGGCATTCACCCGGACTATACAAGCCTTCGAGCACTGCCGCCCGGTATTATCGAGTTGATGGTACCTTTCTCCTTTGGAAAGTACAAGGGCACACTATTGGTGGCGATTGCAGCAGATGCAAATAATCAGCTTCTTCCTATTGCATACGACCGGTCGAGAGCGAGAACAAAGATAGCTGGTTGTGGTTCTGAGCTGCGTGAAGATGGGTGTGAAAGAAGCGTTTAGGTGTTTGCATTATCTCGATCGCAACACAGGATTATTAAGTGCTCTCGACATAATTAAGCGATCGTCGGAAGAGTGGAAGTGGCCTGATCTAGAGGGAAGGTGGTGCATGCGGCATTTGGCAGCAAACTTTTACTCCAAATTCAAGAATAAGGATTGGTTCAAGTTATTCAAGAGGATGTGCATGCAGAAAACTCAAGCCAAAATGAATGCCATCTGGGCAGGTATCAATGGTGATATCGAGCGCGCGGCCTTGCCGCTGAGAGAAGACCGGAGGGGTCGAAGGGCGGCCATAAATTTGAGCCAGTGGATCGGCGAGAATTGCCCTGATTTGTCCAAGTGGGCGCAGGCTCACGACACCGGGGCTCGGTATCGAATAATGACCAGCAACATGTCAAAGGCGTAAAATGTTGTTCTTAAAGGGGTGAGAGCCTTGCCTATCACAGCCCTAATTGAAGAAACTTGGAACCGGACCCTGTCATACTTTGCAGACAGGGTTACCGTGGCTAAAGCACTAGTTGAATTGAACAAGCCATGGTACAAGAAGATGCAAAGACATCTGGAAGAGAAAGCAAAGAAGTCCCAAAGCCATGGCTGTAGGAAAGTGCACGCACTTAGGAATAAGTGGGAGGTAAATGTGCGAGCCAAGTACGTTAAGGGTCACCACGTCCTGTATCAAAAAGCAAGTTGTCACCCTCGGCCCAGCGTCCAGATAAAAAATCAGTGAGTGCATATCGTGTAACAAGCCCAAGCTTGAGGGCTACCCCAAATAACAACCAAATATTTTTCCAGCTTCACGATATAGGGCAGCGACGGAAAGCATGCTGCCCAGGGCTGTCAAGTCATTCAATAAATGTGTTAAAGAATACATGCTAACAAAGTTGAGATGTGGTAGAGCGGCAGCGTTGTCACCGGGGCGTACAACATGCCGATGCCGAGGTCAGCCAGACCGAGTCTTGGCGCCGTCGTCCAGACCGAGCGAGGCGCGTACAAGCCATGGGCAGCGGAGGGAGGGTCCGAGTACTACAACGACATTGTCACGACATGACTCTTCTCTGCCACTACATCGCTCTTCTTCGGTGCTGCTTCGTCAGGGGCAGACATCGCAAGACCATGGCATGGGCTTGGATTCGATGCCCGAGCTGTATCTTTCCCCAAACCCATATGCATACACAGGATATGGCACATACACTCAAGGTGAGGGATCTCAGCCGTATCTCTCCACGCGAGGGATCTCCATGCTCGAGGAGACTCGTGTCCCAGATTTAAACCATGACGGATAGAATGTCCAGACAATGCAGGCGAGGATCTGATCAGGTAGTCATGTTTACATTTTAATGCATTTACAGTGATATTACATATTATCCTCTAACAGTTTTTGTTTACAATGTTTCTATGTGCAGGGCATACCTGATGTAAATTGAAGCGATGAGTACACCCAACCCGGCGACAATGTTAACGCAGATGAATACGGATTTCTTGAGAGAGGGCGTTATTGGCCCATCTTTTATCCCCGAGTCACAACAACCATCGCCTACAATTCGCATCAGGTTCGCAACAAGGATTACAGACTCCACCACCAATGCAGGAGTCGCAGACACGGAAGACCAAGCTGAGTGCGGTCGCGGTCTTCGTGTAACTCGACCACCTAATCGCTTGGACCTTTCGGTCCGAAGGAAGGCCAGGTAGTCGTAAATCGACTACAATGATTCATCTATCCACGTCGCGACCCATTGTATCTACATATGTCGATGTCGAGACTTTTCGATTTGAACATCTATGTATGCTGAAATAAAATGCACCATCCAGAACAATTTTCCCGCCTATATCTCCCGACATACTATCCGCTCCACTCTTTGGCTTATGTTTTCGCGCAACCCTTTTCCCTCAATATTTTCCATAACGCTTTCCCTCCATATGTTCCGCCACCCGTTTCCGCCAACCCCTTCCCGCCATATCTTCACCTTAACCGTTTCCGCCAACCCCTTCCGCCATATGTTCCCGCCAACCCTTTCCGCCATACTGCGATCGTTCTTTCCGCCATTTTCTCCTCTCTACCTATAAAACCCCTTGAGGCGAGGTGGATAAGCATTCAGTGTAGTGTAGTAGAGATGTCCCATTATCCTTTCGATCGTAGTTTTCACCACAGGATGAGCAGCACTCTTACGAGGCTAGCTACCGATTTCGGGATGGACAATAGGATAGTTCCATGGTATGAGCTCACGGTAGTGACACCATAATGAATGAGTTGGCTCACCAATTACGTGGTGCAGGTGGCTGAAAGGACCTATGAGGAGGTACGTAAAGAACTTCTTAGGTTGAATGCAAGGTGGAAGAAGGCAGTGGAGCCGAAGAGTGAAACTTTCAGAAGGACTGCAGAAAAGCATCCATTTTTATGGACTGAGGAGAGCGAGGACGAAGATGATATCTTCATGCCGCCGCTTCCGGGTGCTGCATCGTCAAAGGGCAAGAGTTCTGCATCGTCTAAGGGCAAGAGTATTGCATCCTCGAAGGGCAAGAGTTCTGCATCGTCCAAGGGTAAGAGTTCTGCATCCTCGAAGGGCAAGAATTCTGCATCGATGGAGGATAACGATTATGCCTTCATGTAGTTTTTAAGCTGTATTCCAGTTCTACCGTTTAATTTGGATGTACTTGCATTATTAGTTTGTACTCTCTTATTGTAGGGCATTATGTTCTATCTTAATTTTATTTTGTAGTTGTTGCACGATGTTCGATATTAGTGGAGGGAAAGAAAATGCCACTACTTTATTCTAAAATTATTATTTTTTTCCTATTACAACACGGTACAACTGAAAAGAAGATACATCGTAGGAATAAAGCTACATTTAACTCCTGAAATAAAGCTACATTAAAGTGCAGAAATAAAGATACAAATGATTACGAAATTAAAAATACTACCACAGGAATCTACTGAGTCCAGCGTGGATATTTTCCTTTTCCATCGCCAGCTTCTTCTGCTGCCTTGGCCTCACGAGCCCTTTCTTTCTTTCTCTGCCTCTCCGCCTCACGAGCCTCCTTTCGCTGTCGTTCCTGCTCCTCCATGCAATGAGCCTCTTCCCTGTTTTTCTTTCCTAAATCCTGGAAAAAAATGGTGTTGCTCCGCATGGTATTCTTTTAACTCTCTCTCTTGCTCTGCTTTCTCCTCAGCTTCCGCCTTCTCACGTCGCTCTTTCGCAAATAAACTATTCCACGCACGGCGACTTCTTTCACGAATCTCAGTCACTGCCCAAGCCGGCTTCTCCTGTCAATCCAACGATAGTACATGCACAGTGGCGGAGGAGACTACAACAAGAAACAAGAATGTTACTAAAGAATCAATCAAAATACCAACAATATCTATTCGTGATGGTTAAAGCATACCGGAGGCTTGTCGTACTCTGAAATAGCTACGGCAGGATCTTCCTCATAATTGGCGCACATGAAAAACTTCATGCCCAACCAATTTGAAAAATCCGTCACCTCCTTCACCTTGCAAAGATCGCCACACCAACACCGCAGGACTGCCACCCCCGGAGGCAAATTTGCATTCTTCAATTTCCTCGGCCTAATGCTTTGATCCGAACAAGGCAAACTCATACCGACTGAAAAAATGTGTTACACACTTTGCGCAATGACGATTTCGAGGATGGATGGACGAGAGCCTCGGTGTCTCCTTTTATAGGCTCAGACGATAAATGATGGCGAGAAAATAAGCGAGAACAGAGAAAATTAGGCGGGATATTTTAGGATCCCTGTAGTGTTGGCACAACAGGTTCCGCAGCATCGGATTCCCGCAGTGCCGTCGTATCCGCTGAGGCAAAAAAAGCAAAAGCCAGAGTGATTCCCGCCCGTGAAATTCGTCGTCCTCCGCGCGTGGGAATTAGCCCAGTTTGCAACAGCGAGCCCGTGAAATTCGTCTTCATTGCACGCGTTGGAATCAGTGCCAGAAAGACGCCGCCGGCAGCAGTGCCGGCGGGGCCCGCACCTCGCCTTCCGTGCAGCAGTCAGCGTGCACCAGCAGCTGCTGTCGGCAGGGGTGGCCGCCTCAGCCAGTGGCGGCGAGGCCCATGGCGAGGCCCAGCGATGCAGGGCCTGTCGGCCGGCAGCGACAGCGCGGTGGCTGGCCGCCTCGCTGGTGGCGGTAGGGCCCACCTGGCCCGCCCGTTCCGTCGCGGCGCGACGCCTTTGTGGAAAGCCGTTCGGCTGGGGTGGCCGCCTCCTGCGGTGGCGGCAGGGCCCGCCGCCTCCTGGCGTGGCGGCAGGTGCCACGTGTCGCCTGCCGCGCCTGCCGCCACCACTAAGGGGGTCCTTTTTGTTATATTGATCCAAAGATAATTTTTTTTTGGCAATTCATCTCGGCAGGGGTCCTTTTGGACAAAAAATCCGTGGCCGAACATACATGGATCATAAATTGTGTGCGTCGACGTGTCGTACTTACCACACCACTGTACTCCCTAGCTAGCTTTGTGAAGGAAGCTAGCATGTCACGTCATTTATATCGCTGCAGATCCATATCGATATTGATTCGTCGTGCTGCTTACAACCGACTCGGAACGTGCCTGTAAAATCATACAGTAGTTCGGTGCCCGTGCCGTAGTGGCCTTGATCCATTCCAGACTAGTGCATCCATCCAAGTCCTGTATCTGATGTACAGTGTTGCTTAAAAAAACTGATGTACAGTGTAAAAGGTACTCTTTCTGTTCTAAATTACTTGTCTCAAAAGTGGATAAAAATGAATGTATCTATAATTAAAATACGTTTAGATATATCCATTTTTATGACAAATAATTCCGAAGAAAGGGAGTATGTATCTTGGTTCCGTACGAGCAAGTCAGAATGGTTGAGAAATTGAACCATCTGATTTAATTCGTTTCTAATAGCCATGAGATGATCATGTTAGGATGATCCTTTTATCAACAAATGCTCAATTTCATTTAGATTGATTTAATTTAGACCGAAGGCAGACCTAAGTCAAGGTAATTCTCCTTTAAAATACTTTGCTATTGCTCCTAGATAGATCATATACGATACGGTTCGAGCGTGGTGCGCGCCGTTGAGTTTGACCGGGCCCGACCAGATTGATTGCATGCTCAATTCATACTTGTTGTTTCTTTAACACAATATAGATGTAAGTGCTCATATAAACGCATATATACTCACCTCTATGAATACACACATGCACACCCTATTCATACAAGCATCTCCGAGAAACTGAGCCAGAATATCATTTTAAAATTTTACGAAGTCACCGTAAGCGAGCACCAGGACTAGAACCCTGGTAGATGGGATATCATTATCCACCTAACCATGTTAACCCTAGGTTGGTTCGCCTACTTTTTTTCGCCTACTTGATGGTTATAACGGGTAATATCATATATTGTCATCGTATTTTATTTATTACTATGCATAATACACAATACCATAGCATTTATTATGATACGGTATCATTGATATATTTTTTCTTCATCTAAATCTCTGAAATCTCATCAAAATTACTTAGTTGATATACTTGAGACTTTTGTGATCGGTAAAAATTTGGCACCTCTTCCTGATGAGATAGTGTCTCCAAATTTTTAGAGCATGAACCATCGTGGCCAATTCCAGATCATGAGTAGGATAATTTCCTTCGTGGGGTCGTAGATGCCATGATGCATAGGCTACTATCTTACCGTCTTGCATAAATACGCATCCAAGTCCTTGTCTGGAGGTGTCACATTACACATCAAAACTACGTAGATGCATGATACTAGGGTTTAGATACTTTCATTACAACCAGCCGATGTGATGATCGAGCTGTTTAACCGTCCTCCTCCGTACGTGGGACCATGAGCATCGACTAGGACGCATGCGTACGTGTCGCTTAAAGAACCGGCGAAGGGTCATGGGTCCACTCCAAGTGGATGGAGAACTGTTGGCCCGTGCCTGTGCGGCTGTGCCTGAGTCGCTGGTGGACGAACCGGCGCAGATCCGACCATGCGGGATCGCAGAGCAGAGTTCAGGGGCGTATATATCCTTTCATCATCGACGACCATGCAGCAATGGACTCTTTAGCATCAGACCTACTAGCACATGTAAATGTAGCTCAACCCCTAAAAAAATAGAGGCTGGGTGTCGGAGTGCTGTTCGCGCGCGTCTCGCCGTGTGCTGATGCCGTCGTCGCATGGCGGGCAACTGCAACTTCCGGCGTGATTTGGGCTCGCTACGTGGGCAGGGAAGGGAAGGGATGGGGTGCCCACGTGTTTCCTGCTTCGGAAGGGATGCGTGCAGGATCGATCCATGGGTGGCTCCTAGTTGGCCGGTACGTCCGTCGAAAATTTGCGCACGCACGCACGCACGCCCGCCTTGCATAATCGACGCTCAGTTTTTGCTTCTCCAACGTGTCGGGGCAGACGAGACGCTGATGGAGTGGTATGGTAAGTGGACCTTGCTGGAGTTCCCGCTGGCCCCGCGTCGCTCCGCTCGGGGCGACTCGGGTGGCGACGAAAACCCTAGCCGCCCCCTCCCCTCCTCCTCCTCCCTCGCCGCCCGTCCAGGAGGCCTCGGCCAGCCAGCGTGAGTCGCCAGGATGGCGGCGGCGAGGATCTGGCTGCTTCGCTCCTCGCGGAGGGCTTAGGGCGCCGAGGCAGCGGCCTCGGGTGGTGCGGTGGCGCCGTTTCTGCGGCGTCGCGGGTGTTGTCCCCCGTCTTCTTGGTCGCGAGGGCGGCGAGTGACGGCTGGCGCCGGGCGCGGTCGCGCGGCCCCCCGGTTCGCGTCTGGATCTGAAGGCAGCTTCCACTTCCCCTCAGCGCGCTCTTCCTCGCCGGATCTGGTCGCCGGCGGCCTCTGGACGCCGGATCCGTGGCTGGTGGGGTTGCTTGGAGCTGCTGAATTGGACCGGGAGAAATCCTTGGCTGGTTCTCCGGTCACGGCGTCGGCGACACAGGCAGGTGTCGTTTTCCTCCTCGGAGGCTTCGTCGAGGTTCGTTTCCTCTCCCTCCTGCTCCATGACCCAGGTGAAAACCCTTGTCTTTTCAAGACTGGACGGCAACGGCGCAACGTGCGTCGCCACCTTCTTGAAGGTGTTGTCTTGGGCTTGGTAGGAGTGTGCAGAGTGCTGTGAGGTGGATGTCGGGTTGGCTGCGTCAGCAGCGAGGGAGATGAAGCTTGGCGCTCTTTTTATATAGCAGTGATGCTCTGCTTTGGCTTGCTCGCCGGATCCTTGCTTGCTTGCTCGCCGGTTGGCGCCATTCTTGGGCAGGGAGGGGATAGGGCTCCTCTCTTCTGCTAACAGCAACTTGATGTGGTGGCTTGGGCATGGTGCCTATCCTTTTGGGCTTGATCTGCTTCCTGTAAGGTTGCTTCATCTTACTCGTTGTTCGTTTGTTCAGTGTCAGTGCCTTTGTGCAGTTTTTCCCCTTGGTGGTTGTAGCGGTGACCGGCGGTGTGGCAATTTGTTTGGTTATCCTCGTGCAGCGCTGTGTCGGGTTGAGAATCTCCCATGGTGCCCGGAATCGTGTCCAATCCTGGCTCTAGGGTGAGCTTCTCCATATTCCAGCGGTCCGGCGCCTTTCGAACCAAGGCGAGGGGCAGGGGTCCCCTCTGGATTTGGAGAGGACTGGATCGCACAAGGTGTCACCTTTCGGTGTAGATGAGGACGTGACCATCGCTGGACTTTGTCTCTGTTTGAAGAACCCCTCCGTTTTGCTCAGCTTGATCTACTTCACTTGGTGGACGCCATCGACTTCTAGCTAGTGCTTAATTTGCTTATCCCTATAGGGCTTAGTCTTTGGTGCTTGTAAGCTGCTTCGGCGACACTATGTATCTGCTGCTTTTCCCTTTTTGTTCTTGTTAGCGGCTTTTCGCAGTTGTTTAGTGGTTGTAACGATGGCCTGGTGTAATCCCTGGCCGGTTGATGGCTTTGTTAATTCAAAGTCGGGCTCCCCTTGAGCCTTCGTTCTAAAAAGACGCTGATGTGATGATGGGCAAACGCGTGCGAGCGACTAAATTTGTACTACTATTTTTTCCTTCTTATTAACCGTAGGTCCCTAGTATATTTATTCTACGGAAGTACTAGGTCTGTAGCACATGAACGACTGCTTCAAGTGAAACTCACGCTTCCCAACTATACATGCCCTAAATGAGAGTTCGATCGGGGACATACCTCAGCTTAACTTAGAAGAGAATGAGCCGTTGTCTGCTTAGTTCACGGAGAAAGAGGTGTTTGATGCAATAAGGCAAATGAAACATAATAAAGCCCCTGGGTCAGATGGGTTCCCGGCGAAATTTTATCAGAAATGCTGGCATATCATAAAGGGAGATCTTATGCCTATGTTCCATGATTTGTTTGATGGCCACTTAAACCTCTTTCACCTCAGTAACATTGTTGCCAAAGAGGTTTGAGGCTATTCACATTGAACAATTAAGACCGATCTGTCTTCTCAATGTAAGCTTTAAGATTTTTACAAAGGTTGGCACGAACAGGTTAACACAAATATCCCATTTGGTTGTGCAACCAACACAAACTGCTTTCATGCCAGGACGACACATCCTTGAAGGGGTTGTGGTCTTACATGAAACACTGCATGAAATCCATACGAAAAAAATTTGATGGTGTTATCTTCAAAGTGGATTTTGAAAAAACGTATGATGAGGTCAAATGGCCCTTTTTGCAGCAAGCTTTACGTATGAAGGGGTTCAATGAGTCTTGGAGATCTCAGGTGGATTCATTCATATAGGAAGATAGTGTCAGAATAAAAGTCAACGACGATACATGGCATTTTTTCCAGACACGTAAGGGGTTACGACAGGGAGATTCCATGTCTTCGGTGCTATTTAACATTGTAGCAGATATGTTGGTAGTACTAATTGGCCGGGCCAAAGAGAATGGACAAATAGGAGGACTCGTCCCCCACCTTGTAGAGGGAGGAGTTTCCGTCCTACAATACGAGGATGACACTATTATATTCATGGAACATGGTCTTGCAAAAGCTAGGAATATGAAGCTTATATTGTGTCTTTTTGAGCAATTGTCTGGGCTCAAAATTAACTTCAATAAAAGCGATTGTTCTGTTTTGGGAGAGCCATAGAGGAACAAGATGACTATAGAAATTTGTTCGGTTGTGAAATGGGATCCTTACCTTTTAGTTATCTAGTGAAGGAAATATGCCCTAGAGGCAATAATAAAGTTATTATTTATTTCCTCATATCATGATAAATGTTTATTATTCATGCTAGAATTGTATTAACCGGAAACATAATACATGTGTGAATACATAGACAAACATACAGTCACTAGTATGCCTCTACTTGACTAGCTCATTAATCAAAGATGGTTATGTTTCCTAACCATAGACATGTGTTGTTATTTGATTAATGGGATCGCATCATTAGGAGAATGATATGATTGACATGACCCATTCTGTTAGCTTAGCACTTGATCGTTTAGTATATTGCTATTGCTTTCTTCATGACCTATACATGTTCCTGTAACTATGAGATTATGCAACTCCCGTTTACCGGAGGAACACTTTGGGTGCTACCAAACGTCACAACGTAACTGGGTGATTATAAAGGAGTACTACATGTGTCTCCAAAGGTACATGTTGGGTTGGCGTATTTCGAGATTAGGTTTTGTCACTCCGATTGTCGGAGAGGTATCTCTAGGCCTTCTCGGTAATACACATCACATAAGCCTTGCAAGCATTGCAACTAATAAGTTAGTTGTGAGATGATGTATTATGGAGCGAGTAAAGAGACTTGCGATAGCGTGATTGAACTAGGTATTGGATACCGACGATCGAATCTCGGGTAAGTAACATACCGATGACAAAGGGAACAACGATGTCGTTATGCGGTTTGACCGATAAAGATCTTGAAGAATATGTAGGAACCAATATGGGCATCCAGGTTCCGCTATTGTTTATTGACCGAGAATAGTTCTAGGTCATGTCTACATAGTTCTCGAACCCGTAGGGTCCGCACGCAACGTTACGATGACGGTTTATTATGAGTTTATAAGTTTTGATGTACCAAAGTTTGTTGAGTCCCGGATGTGATCACGGACATGATGAGGAGTCTCGAAATGGTCGAGACATAAAGATTGATATATTGGAAGCCTATGTTTGGACTTGAATAGTTCGGGTGAAATCGATTTTACGGAACACCGGGGTTACGGAACCCTCCGGGGTTAATGGGCCTTAGTGGGCCATGAGGGAGAAGAGGAGGGCGGCGGGGCAGGCGCGTGCCCTCCCCTAGTCCGAATAGGACAAGGAAGGGGCGGCGCCTTTCTCTTTCCCTCCCCAAGTCCTAATCCAACTAGGAAGGGGAGTCCTACTCCGGTGGGAGTAGGACTCCTCCGCGCCTCCTCCTAGGGCTGGCCGCACCCCTTGCTCCTTTATATCTGAGGCGGGGGCACCCCATGACACACAAGTTGATCTACGGATCGTTCCTTAGCCGTGTCGGTGCCCCCTCCACCATATTCCACTTCGTCATATCGTCATGAGCTTAAGCGAAGCCTGCGCCAGTGGAGCATCATCATCGTTACCACGCCGTCGTCTTGTGGAACTCATCCCGACGCTTTGCTGGATCGGAGCCGGGGATCGTCATCGAGTTGAGCGTGTGCTGAACTTCGGAGGTGCCGTGCGTTCGGTACTTGGATCGGTCGGATCGTGAAGGCGTCGACAACATCAACCGCGTTGTTATAGCGCTTCCTCTTCTGGTCTCACGAGTGCGTGGACATACACTCTCCCCTCTCGTTGCTATGCCATCACCATGATCTTGCGTGTGCGTAGGAAATTTTTTGAAATTACTACGTTCCCCAACATCTAGGGATCCCAATTCATTATAGATGTTTAACGAACAAGGAATGGAAATGTATAGAAGATCGATTTGAAAAGAAACTGAGCTGCTGGAAGAGCAAGCTCACACTAGTAGAAAACAGGGCTTTGGTCCAGGCAGGGCAAGCCCATTAATCCCGGTTCACTCACAAACGGGACCCATGGGGGCATAGGTCCCGGTTCGTGAGGCCAGGGGCCGGCCGGGCCTCGTGGGGCATTGGTCCCGGTTCGTCTGGCCCCTTTGGTCCCGGTTCCAGCCACGAACCGGGACCAATGGGCCTCGCTACTGGGCCACAACCATTGGTCTCGGTTCGTGGCTGAAACCGGGACCAAATGGGGAGATGCCTATATATACCCCCTCTCCCGTGAGCAGAGCAGTGGAGTGCTCTGTTTTTCTGGCCGGTCGTGGGAGAGCTTTGTGGTGCTCTAGCTCACTTCCTATGCACATGAGGTGTTCGATGAAATGCCCGAGCCACACTTAAGCGTTCTCCTCTCGAAGCTCCTTGTCCAAACTCCATTTTCCTCGAGATTTGTCAAGGTTTGGCGGTCCGTCCTGTCCCGTCCCCGTCCTCACCGTGGTTGATCGCCCACGCCGATCTCGTCGCCGGCACCACCGTGATGAGCCTCTTGATCTTATCTTTTTTTAAAGGAAAAAGGTCTTACTTGTATGATTTAGATAGATACTTGTGTAATTTTCTTACTTTTATTATTGTTTGTTATTATATAGTGCGATGGTTTTGGTATCCGCCTCCGTGGGCCCTCGTCCTGTCTATGATTCGAATGTGGTATATATTATCTTTTATAATTATTTGGTTCATTCAGTGTTTATGATAATTATGCCGACCAACGTGACATAGATTTTTTTATCTAGGAGGTATGTGAACCGGAAATTTCAACCGGCCCTATATTGTCGAGAGGTTAAATTTAGTTGAAGAAGAAAACAATTACTTGAAGGAAAAAATGAAAAAAATTGAGGAGGAGAAGTTGATATTGGAGTTGCATGTTGCGGATGTCGTCGATGATCGCAAGATCAAGATTAATGCAATGCGCTTGAAGATTAGAAAGATTAGAAATATGCCATTCATACTGAGGCTTGGTATCATTATGCCGTTGGATCAATTGTTACCTTAGTTGCGATTATGATCGCATTTGTTGTGGCATTGAAAAGTTTTACATAGTTTCAATGTATGGTTTAATTAGATGCTCTGGAGAGCTATATGTTGTTCCATGAAAACTATGTATGTACTTTGGTTTTAATGTGATGATGAACTTCTATTAATTTGGTAACTTATCTATTCATGATATTCTGTAATGGTTTTTGACACACTTAATTATATATAATGCACGCAGATGAACCGGCAATGGATGTACGGTAACAAACGCACCTCCGAGTACATCGAGGGTGTGCATAATTTTCTCGCAGTGGCTCAGACAAATAAGCAGAATGGTTTGATGTGTTGTTGTAACACACCTGTGTAATGATGCTACAGTAATCCCTGGGGTTAAGTTAATGCTTTTGCTAAACAAGTGTTTGTTCATCATTGTCTCTTATCTCTTTCAAATTCCAGTTGAATTCAATTTCAAATTATGTGTGAAATTCAAAAAATGCTCAAACATGAAAACTAAAATGTTCATCATGTGGAAAGTATTCTTCTGGTAATATTGGTGGTGAACCAACATTTTTGCAAAGTGTCTAAATGGCCTAAAATAGCTATAACAGAAAGTAGTTAAAAGAAAAAGCAAAAGTTAAAAAGGAAAAAGAAAAGAGAAAGAGCACAGCCACTGCACCTTTGGGCCAAGTGCAGTGCAGCCCGAGCCAACCCAGCCCAGCAGTCGACCCTCCTCCTCCCCGGTCGCTTCCTGTTCCTCCGACAGGGCGGGACAGTGCGCGCCCGTCGCCGTCCAACCACCTCGCCGGCGACGCCCGACGAGGGGATAAGGCTCCGGACGCCTCGGTCCTCTCCCCCGCTCTCCACTGTCGCCCGCTCTCCCTCTCCCTCTCCCACAAGACCCCCCCCCCCCTCGCTCTCCCTCTCCCTCGCTCTCTCTTCCCCTCTGCCCGAGCTCCTCCGAGCAGGCTCGTCACCGTCCGCCGCTCGCAGACGAGGCCACCGTCGACCCCGCGACTAGTTGAGAAGCTCGGAAGCTCCGCCAGCCTCTCCCTCTTCTCCTGGAGCTCTCAGGCGAAGCCGGAGAGGCCCACATTGACATCAGCGACCGATCCCCTTTTCGGCCATCGTGCGCTACTAAGCTCCCGAAGGCCTCCGTGCGTCGCTCGGTGAGCACCCGCACCCCTTCTCCTTCCCCTAGGCGCTCGCGTAGCTCTTCTAACTAGTTGTTGCACTATCCCACCGTGACCGAGCTCTGCTCGCCGCTGTTGAGCTCCATGCTCACCCCCTGGTGCGCCTCGAGCTCGTTTGAGCACGTCACCGTGTTTGGTGGGTCACTAGGGTCACGTAGCACCGATCCTTTCATCCAAATGAGCACCGCGGCTACTAGCACCTCGAAGTCGTGGCTCCGGCCCCCGCCACGAGCTCGCTTCCGATGAGCTCGGGCCACCCCGCGAAAAGCCGCCCACGCCACTCGATGCGCGCCATTCCCAGCGCTCGGTAGGGCCAAATGGCGCCCCGAATGGCTGCCTGTGGGCGAAATCCGAATGTCGCCGCCTCGCTGTCGCTCGCCGGAGACGCGCCGCCGCGTTTTGGGTCGCCGGAGTTATCTCCAGCATGTCGCCGACGTGGCCTGACAAGTGGACCCCATGGGACACTAAGCTCGGCCCCACGGGTCCTCGTTGACTGATTCGACCAGTCAATGTGCTGACTGGGCTTCTCTATGACGTTGACGTGCGGGCCCACCGCGTAATTAGTTTAACTAAACCGGTTTTATAATTAAAATTAATTAGTTATTTAGTTAAGACACTGACAGGTGGAGTCCAAGTGCTAATTAACCCTGTTTAGTCTTAGTTAAACTTAGTTAAGCCCTCTGACTATGACATGTGGGTCCCAGTGGCCCCACTGGTCAGGTTTGACCTGGTGAGCCACTCTGTTGACTGCTGACATCATCAACATGTCATGCTGACATAATATTCCATTTCTGTTAATTTTAATAATTTTAGAATATTGTTTAAACTTTAGAAATTCATAGAAATTAAATCGTAGCTCAGATGAAAATGTTTTCTACATGAAAGTTGCTCAGAAAAGTCCAACGAATCTGAATACGCGGTCCGTTCACCTTTCACATGCCCCTAGCATGCTGAACATGGAACATTACCACTCCGGTCATCTGTCTAACACAGGTCCGGAACCGGGAAAACATTCCCGGTTGATTTGCCCCTTCACCTTTATCGTGTAGCTATACGTTAGGTCACACCCGGCACAACATATTACCATGTTATGCTTTGTGATGCAATGCTTGCTTTATATTTATTGTTTCTTCCCCCTCTTCTCTCCGGTAGACCCCGAGACCGATGTCGCCCCTGTGATCGACTACGTCATCGACGACCCTTCTTCCCTTTCAGCAGAGCTTCCAGGCAAGCCTCCCCTTTGATCATCACGATATCGCCCATTCCATTCCCTCATGCTTGCATTAGATTTTGCTACTGTAATTGATTGCTCCTATTCTGATGCATAGCCTGTTATTGTAACCTCCTTATTGTTACCTACCTGCTTATTCTAAACTGCTTAGTATAGGTTGGTTAGTGATCCATCAGTGACCCCCCCCCCCACCTGGTCCTTGTTGCCCCTGCTTCATCATCGACAACTCGATCAACATGATCGACGACCAGAGCCCGACACCTCACATCACATCACGCCCCTTTTGTTGCTCGACTCTGCAGAGTTACCATCGAGTGCCGAGGGTGGAACCTCATACATCACTCCTGATGAGATCTCTGTAGTGCAGCTATTCAGTCGTGGTCATCAAGGGTGATTTCCTCCTTAACCACTTCCGATACGACTCTATCGTGCAACCCCTCAAGTGTGAACCTCGGGGTGGTTCCTCTTACGTTCACCTTGATGATTACATCGAGTGGAATTCACCGGGGGTGATTCCTCGGGTTTTCCCCTTGATGTTTGGACACACGGATATTTGGACTTTACCACTGTTACTTGGAAAGGTGGGTCGACCCTGAGGGGTACCCGCGAGTGATGTGGAGACGGGTTGACCTGAAGGGTGCCCGCTAGATAATTACGAGGCGTGGCCGGGCATTCATAACCCTTACCGCAAGTCCTCGAGATGGGGCAACGGGGTCACATATTTCGTGAGTCTCTGCTTGTTACCGCACGTTCCTAATCCACTACGATTTGGATATTTGATCCGAGGGGCCTCTGGCCTGATAACACTAACCATCACGTGGGCATAGTATGGGCGTTCTGCGTCGTATGCATGAGCCGAAGCTTAATAGATGCCAGCGATTGAGCGGCGCGCACCGGGTTGGACTGGTAAGCACCTGCCTTTTTGAAGGAGGTAGCTAGGTCTGCTCACCGCCCGCGTATGCAACGTGCAGGAGTTCCCGGGGAGATGGCCCATGACCCCTGGGGGCATAGGTTTAGTCCGGCGTGCTAACTTCTCTATTAAGCCTAGGTCGGGTTGCGGCATATTATTTGTTGAGGCCGGGCATGACCCAGGAAAGTGTGTCCGGCCGGAGTTAATCGAGTGTGGTGGGTAAGTTGGTGCACCCCTGCAGGGGAGAAAACATCTATCGATAGCCTGTCCTACGGTAACGGACACTTGGAGTTGTATCCCGATTGGTACAACTAGAACTGGATACTTGAGGTGATAACTGGATAGTATTTCATTGATACCGATGCATATGTAGTGTAGATCCTTGCTTGCGAGTACTTTGGATGAGTACTCACGGTTGCTTTGCTCCCCCCTTTCCCCCTTTCTTCTTCTTTCCGGTTGATGCAACCAGATGTCGGAGCCCAGGAGCCAGATGCCACCGCTAATGCTTACTACTACGTGGAGGCCGCCGCCGACTAGGAGTAGTTAGGAGGCTCCCAGGAAGGAGGCCTTGCCTTTTCGATCAATGTTGCTTTTGTGCTAGCCTTCTTAAGGCAAACTTGTTTAACTCATGTTTGTACTCAGATTTTTTTGCTTCCGCTGACTCTTGTGTATTCGAGCCCTCGAGGCCCCTGGCTTCTAATATAAAGCTTGTATTATTTCAATTTTTGTCTAGAGTTGTGTTGTGATATCTTCCCGTGAGTCCTTGATCTTGATCGTACACATTTGCATGTATGATTAGTGTACGTTTGAATCGAGGCGTCTGAAGTTAATATCGAGCCATTTGCTGTAGGTAGCCCCCTTTCCAACTCCTTGGCCAAAGTTGAGTCTAGTCGTCCAAAACTGTTTTACCAACTTGGCTGTGTGGCTTACTTGCCCACGTCCCCAATTGGGTGGTATTAGGATCTTTTATTCCTCGTCTATACTTTGGGACTCTGATCTCTCTACTAATCGGGTTAAACGAATTTACTAACTCTAACATTAGGATCCCATGACCACACTCACCCCAAAGTTGGATAAGCCATTGTTATTCCTTAGGATAGTATTTTGACTAGTGCACACACTGTCGTGTTGACTACTAAGTGGTATCCTTCGTACCTCTTTCATTATGCATGTTTCATCATGAATGATCCTTGTCTTTGCAAATGCTCAATGCTGAACTACCCCTGTTACATGTTAGCAGGATGGTTAGACCTGCTGGTCGTGGCCGTGGTGCCAATGATCCACCACCGCCCGAATTCTTTGCTGGAATGATGCAACAATTTGAGCTGAACTGCCAGTTCTTGGAAGGAATCATGGCTCAGTTTCCTCGCCCCAACATGAATCAACAGCCAACCCCAGTAACTTTGCAGGATTTCATGCGCCTCAACCCAACCATCTACCGCAGCTCAACTCAGCCCCTTGATGCTGATGACTGGCTCCACGACATCACGTATGAAATGGAGTCTGCTAGTGTGGCCCCTGCTAGCTATGTCACCTTTGCATCTTTCTTTCTGAAGGGTCCCGCTGCTCAATGGTGGGACAGCCATAGGCGTACCCTACCTACTGGAACGGTCATCCCTTGGCTAGATTTCCAAGCCGCTTTCCGTGCCCGCTTCATTCCTCAAGGGATCATGGACAAGAAGAAGCATGAATTCCGCAACCTCACCAAGGCAACAAGTCTGTAGATGCTTATCAGCGGGAATTCTTGGACTTGTCCCATTACGCAAGAGAAGTTCAATGACGGACTTCACCCTGATATCAAGCTAGCGCTCCTGGTGCATGACTTTGCTGACTTCGCCACCTTGGTGAACAAGGCTATTCAGGTTGATACTGGTCTTCAGGAACACCAGGATCCCTCGGTATGCAGCTGTGTGGCTAGCTCATCTTGAACCCGTCGGTATGAGCGTCGGATATGGATTCCCCACGGCATGTATCGTCCAACTGCACCTGCACCAAGGCAGTCTTATGCCGCACCGCGTCTGCCTCCACCCCCGCAGAGGTAGCCTCTTCGAGTTGTACCACCCCAAGCTCCTGCTCTAAATCCCAATGATGGATTGTGCTTCAGATGTGGCCATCCAGGTCACCTTGCCAAAGAGTGCAATTAGAAAAGGAGCCAGCTGGCTCTGCCTTCAACTGGTCGTAACAATCAGCCCCATAACAACAATGCCAGACCTTATGGTTGTGGTCAGGCTAATCATGTTGATCTGAATGGAGCTCAAGACCAGCCTGCTACTGTGGTGGGTACTCTCCTTGTTAATTCAGTACCAACTTCAGTTTTATTCGATTCAGGGGCATCACATTCATCCATGTCAGAAAATTTTGCATACGCACACGACATTCGATGCGAGCCCAGGAACACTCCAATAGTGGTACGCACCCCTACGGGCCGATGTCAAACTACCATGATTGGTCGCGACGTTCCCGTTGAGATTGAAGGGTTGGAATTCCTTGTTTCTCCCATTATTCTGGAGTCTTCCAATATTAACCTCATTCTGGGAATGGAATGGTTGAAAGCGCATACTGCCTCTATCGTTTGCGCCACCAAGGTCGTTCACCTCGTACATACTTCCGATGAGATAGTAAGCTACCATGCTCAGCTTGTTTAAAACGATGAAGCACGACTTTATGTCTTGAATGCGTTGAACGCAGCACCTCTTAAGGGAATTGAAAAGATTACAGTTGTTCATGACTTCCAAGACGTCTTTCCAGAAGAACTTCTAGGAATACCTCCTACTCGGGTTGTCGAGTTCGTCATCGACTTGAAACCAGGCACCGTTCCTATCGCCAAACGACCCTACAAGATGCCACCTCATGAACTCCTTGAACTTAAGGAGGAAATCGACAAATCACTTCGCAAGGGTTTCATTCGTCCAAGTTCCTCTGCTTGGGGAGCACCTTTTCTCTTCGTCAAGAAGAAGGACAGAACGAACCATTTGGTCCAAGACTACCGTCCTATCAACCAAGCTACAATTCAGAACAAATATCCCCTTCCTCGGATCAACGATCTGTATGATCAACTGACTGGTTCATCGATATTCTCTAAACTCGACTTGAGGTTGGGTTACCACCAGATCCGTGTTCATGAAGAGGATATTCCCAAGACTGCCTTCGTTACTCGCTATGGTTCATATGAGTACACCGTCATGTCATTTGGTTTAACCAGTGCTCCAGCTGCATTCTCTTGTCTGATGAATTACATATTCATGGATTACCTCGACAAGTTCATCGTAGTCTATCTGGATGATATTCTGGTATATTCGAAGAACAAAGAAGAACATGTTGAACATCTTCGTCTTGTTCTGGAAAAGCTTCGAGAGCATCAACTTTATGCCAAGTATTCCAAGTGTGAATTCTGGCTTCCTGAAGTAACCTACCTTGGGCATGTCATCTCCAAGGATGGTATTGTCGTCAACCCAGAGCGCGTTCAGGCTATTCTTGACTGGACCCCTTCGAAGACTGTCAAGCAAGTTAGAAGCTTTCTCGGACTAGCCAGTTATTGTCGCCGCTTTGTCGAGAACTTCTCCAAGATCGCCAAGCCACTGACCAATCTGCTTCACAAGGGTGTTAAGTTTGATTGGACAGACAAATGTCAGGAAAGTTTCCAGACACTCAAGGACAAGCTGACTTCTGCCCCAGTGCTTGCTCCCCCTGATTCTCGCAAGGACTTTGTCATCTATTGCGATGCTTCACGACAAGGATTAGGCTGTGTCCTAATGCAAGAGCACAGAGTGATTGCTTATGCCCCCCGTCAAGTGCGTCCTCATGAAGAGAACTACCCAGTTCATGACCTCGAGCTTGCTGCAGTCATCTATGCACTGAAGCTATGGCAACAGTACCTTCTCGGTAATCGTTGTGAGATCTTCATCGATCATCAGAGTTTGAACTACCTGTTTACTCAGTAGATCTGAACCTCCGACGGCAGTGATGGATGGAAGCCATTGCTGACTACAACTGCGGTATATCCTATACCCCTGGCAAGGCTAATGTAATGGCTGATGCCCTGAGCCGTAAGTCTTATTGCAACAATCACATGGTCTTCAAAGCTCAACCCTGCCTTTATGAAGAGCTATGCAAGCTGAACCTTCAACTAGTTCCACAGGGTTCTCTGAATAACCTTGTCTTGGAACCAACTCTTCTGAAAGCAATTAAGTCTGCTCAAGCCAAAGATGCTCATGTTGATCTGATGAAAAAGGATCTTGCCTTAGAAATCCGAGATTTCTCACTTGGTGAATGGAACCTTATACTTGAGAGATTGCATTGTAGTACCCGGTTCTAGCTTATGACGAGAAGGTGATGAAAGAAGCGCATGACACCCTCTCTCTATTCATCCGGAAGTACCAAGATGTATCTAGACATCCGTCGAAATCTTGGTGGTCTAAAATGAAGCAAGACATTGCTCGATATATCGAAGAATGTGACGTTTGCCGTCGCGTCAAAGCAGAACATCAGAAACCGGCTGGACTTCTACAACTGCTTCCTATTCCTGAATGGAAGTGGGATAAGATCCAAATGGACTTTGTCACTGGCCTTCCCAAGTCTCAGAAAGGTAACGATGCTATCTTTGTCATCATCGACCAATTCTCGAAGGTTGCTCACTTTCTGCCGTCAAGGAGACAATCACTGCTAGCCAATTAGCAAACTTGTATATCTCCAAAATTGTGTTACTCCACGGCATTCCGAAGGAGATCAGTTCAGACCGCGGTAGTATTTTCACTTCGAAGTTTTTGGGATAGTTTCCAAGAGGCAATGGGAACTCATATTACCTGGAGCACTGGTTATCATCCCCAATCCCAAGGCCAAGTCGAGCGAGTCAATCAAATTCTTGAAGAAATGCTTCGAGCTTGTGTTGTTTCTTTCGGCAAGAAGTGGGAAGAATCTCTCCCTTATGCAGAGTTCTCTTATAAAAACAGTTATCAAGCCAGCTTGAAAATGGCACCCTTCGAAGTGCTTTATGGATGTAAGTGTCTAACCCCTCTGAATTGGTCAGAAACTGGGGAATGGACGCTCATTGGTCCAGACATTATTCAACAAGCTGAAGAGCAGGTTCGCATTATCCGGGATAATCTCAAGGCGGCCCAGTCCCGCCAGAAGAGCAACTATGACCGGAAACACTGGGGTTCAACTTATCAACCTGGTGAACAAGCTTATATGCGTGTCACTCCTTTGAGAGGCACTCATCGGTTCGGAGTCAAGGGCAAGCTAGCTATGCGCTACATTGGTCCTTTCCGCATTCCCTCCCGTAGTGGACTAGTGGCTTATCAATTGGAGTTGCCACCTCAGTTCTCTCACGTCCATGACGTCTTCCACGTGTCACAACTTCGTCGATGCTTCAAGGATCCAGAACATGAAGTGGATCCGGAATTAATTGAAATTCAAGATGATCTCACATACAAAGAGCATCCGATCCACATTCTTGAAGAAGCTGAACGTAGAACCTGCCAGAAGGTTACCAAGTTCCTCAAGGTGCAATGGTCGAATCATACTAAAGATAAAGCCACTTGGGAACGCGAAGATAACCTCCGGGCTGAATACCCCGATCTTTTCCCTTCTACCTCTTAATTCTCGGGACGAGAATTTCTTTTAGAGGAGGAGAGTTGTAACACTCCGGTGTAATGATGCTACAGTAATCCCTTGTGTTAAGTTAATCCTTTTGCTAAACAAGTGTTTGTTCATCATTGTCTCTTATCTCTTTCAAATTCCAGTTGAATTCAATTTCAAATTATGTGTGAAATTCAAAAAAAGGTCAAACATGAAAACTAAAATGTTAATCATGTGGAAAGTATTCTTCTGGTAATATTGGTGGTGAACCAACATTTTTGCAAAGTGTCTAAATGGCCTAAAATAGCTATAACAGAAAGTTATTAAAAGAAAAAGCAAAAGTTAAAAAAGAAAAAGCAAAGAGAAAGAGCACAGGCCACTGTGCACTGGGCCAAGTGCACACTGTGGCCCGAGCCAACTGGCCCAGCAGGCCGACCCACTCCCCCTGCTCGTTCGCTTCTTGTTCCTCCGATCGGGCGGGACAGCGCGCGCCCGTCGCCGTCCAACCACCTCGCCGGCGACGCCCGTTGAGGGGATAAGGCTCCGGACGCCTCGGTCCTCTCCCCCACTCTCCATTGTCGCCTACTCCGCCTCTCCCTCTCCCACCACATCCCCCTCATTCTCCCTCTCCCTCGCTCTCTCTTCCCCTCTGCCCGAGCTCCTCCGAGCAGGCTCGTCGACGTCCGCCACTCGCAGACGCGGCCACCGTCGACCCCGCGACTAGCTGAGAAGCTCGGAAGCTCCGCCAGCCTCTCCCTCTTCTCCTGGAGCTCTCAAGCGAAGCCGAGGAGACCCGCATCGACGTCAGCGACCGATCCCCTTTTCAGCCATCGTGCGCCGTCGCCATTCAACCCCGGCGTCGTCCTGCGCTACTAAGCTCCCGAAGGCCTCCGTGCGCCGCTCGGTGAGCACCCGCACCCCTTCTCCTTCCCCTAGGCGCCCGCGTAGCTCTTCTAGCTAGCTGCTGCACTGTCGCCGCCGTGACCGAGCTCTGCTCGCCACCGCTGAGCTCCATGCTCACCCACCTGGTGCGCCTCCAACTCGTTCGAGCACGTCACCGTGTTCGGTGGGTCAGTAGGGTCGCGTAGCACCGATCCTTTCATCCAAATGAGCACCGCGGCTACTAGCACCTCGAAGCCGTGGCTCCGGTCCCCGCCACGAGCTCGCTTCCAGCGAGCTTGGGCCTCCCCGCAACCAATCGCCCGCGCCACTCGATGGGCACCATTCCCAGCTCTTGGTAGGGCCAAACGGCGCCCCGAATGGCTCCCTGTGGGCGAAATCCGAATGTCGCCGCCTCGCTATCGCTCGCCGGAGACGCGCCACCGCGTTTTGGGTCGCCGGAGTTATCTCCAGCACCGTCGCCGACGTGGCCTGACAAGTGGGCCCCATGGGACACTGACGCTGGGCCCCACGGGTCCCCGTTGATTGGTTTGACCAGTCAACGTGCTGACTGGGCTTCTCTATGACATTGACGTGCGGGCCCCACCGTGTAATTAGTTTAACTAAACCGATTTTATAATTAAAATCAATTAGTTATTTAGTTAAGACACTGACAAGTGGAGTCCAGGTGCTAATTAAAACAGTTTAGTCTTAGTTAAACTTAGTTAAGCCCTCTGACTATGACATGTGGGTCCCAATGGCCCCAATGGTCAGGTTTGACCTGGTCAGCCGCTCTATTGATTGCTGACGTCATCAACATGTCATGCTGACGTAATATTCCATTTCTGTTAATTTTAATAATTTCAGAATATTGTTTAAACTTTAGAAATTCATAGAAATTAAACCGAAGCTTAGATGAAAATGTTTTCTACATGAAAGTTGCTCAGAAAAGTCCAACGAATCCGAATGCGCGGTCCGTTCACCTGTCACATGCCCCTAGCATGCTGAACATGGAACATTCCCCCTCCGGTCATCTGTCTAACACAGGTCCGGAACCGGGAAAACATTCCCGGTTGATTTCCCCCTTCACCTTTATCGTGTAGCCATACGTTAGGTCACACCCGGCACAGCATATTGCCATGTTATGCTTTGTGATGTTATGCTTGCTTTATATTTATTGTTTCTTCCCCCTCTTCTCTCCGGTAGACCCAGAGACCGATGCCGCCCCTGTGATCGATTACGTCGACGACGACCCTTCTTTCCTTTCAGCAGAGCTTCCAGGCAAGCCCCCCCTTTGATCATCCCGATATCGCCCATTCCATTCCCTCATGCTTGCATTAGATTTTACTACTGTAATTGATTGCTCCTATTCTGATGCATAGCCTGTTTTTGTAACCTGCTTATTGTTACCTACCTGCTTATCCTAAACTGCTTAGTATAGGTTGGTTAGTGATCCATTGATGACCCGCAAGTATACGGGATAGTTGTAGCCTCTTTCGATAAGTAAGAGTGTCGAACCCAACGAGGAGCTAAAGGTAGAACAAATACTCTCCCAAGTCCTATCGGCCACTGATACGACTCTACGCACGCTTGACGTTCGCTTTACCTAGAACAAGTATGAAACTAGAAGTACTTTGTAGGTGTGATAGGATAGGTTTGCGAGATAATAAAGAACACGTAAATATAAACTAGGGGCTGTTTAGATAAAGATGAAATAAAGTAAATATAGCGAGTGTGGAAAAGTGGTGGTAGGAGTTGTGGAATTGTCCCTAAGCAACTGACTATGTTACTAGACCGATAATCACTGTTGCAATTCTATTTGAGGGAGAGGCATAAGCTAACATATCATCCCTTACTTGGAATTCTATGCACTTATGATTGGAACTCTAGCAAGCATCCGCAACTACTAAAGATTCATTAAGGTAAAACCCAACCATAGCATTAAAGCATCAAGTCCCCTTTTATCCCATACGCAAACAACCTACTTACTCGGGTTTGTGTTTCAGTCACTCACGCAACCCACCATAAGCAAATCATAAACATATTGCAAACCCTACAGCGGAATCCCTCACGCTTGCTTGCGACAACGAGGGCACAATAGGACAACAACAATAATAAAACATGCAACTCAAACCAATCATAGCAATTCATCAATCACCGATAGGACAACGAAAATCTACTCAGACATCATAAGATGGCAACACATCATTGGATAATAATATGAAGCATAAAGCACCATGTTCAAGTAGAGGGTACATCGGGTTGCGGGAGAGTGGACCGCTGTAGATAGAAGGGGGAAGGTGATGGAGATGTTGGTGAAGATGGCGGAGGTGTTGGTGAAGATCGCGGTGATGATGATGGCCCCAGGCGGCGTTCCGGCGCCACCGGAAGCAAGGGGGGAGAGCCCCCTTCTTCTTCTTCCTTGACCTTCTCCCTAGATGGGAGAAGGGTTTCCCCTCTGGTCCTTGGCTCCCATGGCGTGGGAGGGGCGAGAGCCCCTCCGAGATTGGATCTATCTCTCTGTTTCTGCGTTCCCAGATTCTACCCCTTCACCGTTTCTTAAATATCCGGAGATCTGTAACTCCGATTGGGGTGAATCTTTCGTCCAGATCTTTCTCATAAAATTAGCTTTCTTGCGCCAAAAGAAGAGCGTCAACCGCCTTCGGGTGGCCCACGAGAGCCAAGGGCGCGCCTGCCTCCCTGGGGCGCGGCCCCCTGTCTCGTGGCCACCCCGGTCACTGTTTCGCGTTGATTTTACTTCCCAAAAATCATAAATATTTCAAAAAAATCTCCGTCCGTTTTTATCCCGTTTGGACTCCGTTTGATATTGGGTTTCTGCGAAACAAAAAACATGCAACAGACAGGAATTGGCACTGGGCACTGGATCAATATGTTAGTCCCAAAAAATAGTATAAAATGTTGCCAAAAGTATATAAAAGTTGAATAATATTGGCATGGAACAATCAAAAATTATAGATACGACGGAGACGCATCAACATCCCCAAGCTTATTTCCTACTCGTCCTCGAGTAGGTAAATAATAAAAAAGATAATTTTTGATGTGGAATGCTACCTAGCATAATCTTGATCATATGTCTAATCACGGCATGAATATTAAGACACGAGTGATTCAAAGCAATAGTCTATCATTTGACATAAAAACAATAATACTTCGAGCGTACCAATAAAGCAATCATGTCTTTTCAAAACAACAAGGCCAAAGCAAGCTTATCCCTACAAAATCAGACAGTTTGGCCATGCTTCATTTTCTTCACACAAAATGCCCCCATCATGCACAACCCCGATGACAAGCCGAGCAATTGGTTCATACTTTTTAACGCGCTTCAGCTTTTTCAACCCTCACGCAATACATGAGCGCAAGCCATGGATATAGCACTATAGGTGGAATAGAATATAATGATGGCGGTTATGTGGAGAAGACAAAAACATCGACGCGGCTAATCAACGGGCTATGGAGATGCCCATCAATTGATGTCAATGCGAGGAGTAGGGATTGCCATGCAATGGATGCACTAAGAGCTATAAGTGTATGAAAGCTCTACAAAAGAAACTAAGTGGGTGTGCATCCAACTTGCTTGCTCATGAAGACCTAGGGCATTTGAGGAAGCCCATCGTTGGAATATACAAGCTAAGTTCTATAATGAAAATTCCCACTAGTATATGAAAGTGACAACATAGGAGACAATCTATATGAAGAACATGGTGCTACTTTGAAGCACAAGATATGAGACTCACTACATGAAGAACATGGTGCTACTTTGAAGCACAAGTGTGGAAAAAGAGATAGTAACATTGCCCCTTTTTATTTATTTTCTTTTTTTCTTTTTTTTTCTTTTTCTTTGGCCTTTCTTTTTTTCTTTTTGGGGACAATGCTCTAATAATGATGATCATCACACTTTTATTTACTTACAACTCGATACTGGAACAAAGATACGACTCTATATGAATGCTTTCGGCGGTGTACCGGGATGTGCAATGATCTAGCATAGCAATGACATCAAAAAATAGACAAGCCATGAAAACATCATGCTAGCTATCTTACGATCATGCAAAGAAATATGACAATGAATGCTCAAGTCATGAATATGATGATGATGGAAGTTGCATGGCAATATATCTCGGAATGGCTATGGAAATGCCATGATAGGTAGGTATGGTGGCTGTTTTGAGGAAGATATAATGAGGCTTATGTGTGATAGAGTGTATCGTATCACGGGGTTTGATGAGGACATCAATACCATTGTTACACCCACAGCCCCTACTGTTACATATACTGGACCAATTACTAGAGCTCGCGCACGCCAATTGAATTACCAGGTACTTTCGTTTCTTGGTAATGATTCTAATGTTCATGAGAATATGATACTGCCTAAATTGGATACATTTGTTTTGCTTACAAATGAAGGGCCGAGCTTGGAGAAGGATGAACATTGGAGCAAGAACACGCATGGAGTTGATGGCATGTGCAAGGGATCAGGGCGGAGTTACAAGTGATGATTTCAGGACTTTGAAGCCACCATAAGGAGTGCATGAAGCCTTGGACGAAATATACAAGATGCCACTTCATAATATTAGTCCATAGGCTATTCTAGGTGTTGTGTCACCTTATTATTGGGCCAGGCCCATGTAATTTCGAAATACTTAAGTATAGGCTATTTTTAGAGTCCGTATGTGTGGGGAAACAAGAGTTAGGGTTGGTTTCGGACCCCACCCTCAAGGGCCACGAAATTCCCTCCTCTTCCTCCATATATACAGCCCTTAGGGCGTCGTTTAGACTTTGGGTTTTGTTTAGATTAAAAGTTAGCCATAGCTGCAACCGCGATGCTTCGTTTGTGTTCAACGACCAGACCAAGGCGTCACAGAACCCCACCTTCATTAATAAAGCTTTCCTCTTATATTCGCAATATCCAGATTGCAATTTTAGTTTCTTGCTTGTTCTCCGTTTGCTCGCAGGAAACAGGCCCTCGTGGTCGAGTTGATCGTGCTCGGCGTGGTCAATAACCCTCGGAAGTTCGTTTAGCGATTGCTAAAGCGCGACGTCTCGCGCGTTAAGTAGTCGGATCGTCAAGGTCGACTCCCACGAAAACGATAGCCACCATCTCATCGAAACATGGGACACCTTTGCCTCTATCAAGTGGTATCAGATTTCCGTGTTGCTCGTGAGATTTTACAGTTTTCATAGATTAGATCGAGTCATTCTTCATACCTACAGTCCACGAAAAAGCCACAAAAAAATTAGGGTTAGTTCATCATATCCGAACCAATCTGAGCTTTTGCATAATCTTTTTAGGGTTTTTGCTTTGTTGAATTTGCGGTTGCATCGTCGTGTCAAGTTGCTGGTCTTAGAGTCTAGTCTTTTAGAGTTTGAGTTACGGTCATAAGTTGTCACGCCGCCGCTTTCATCATCATCATCCTTGCCATCTACCACCATTGCTTATCCGCCACCGCTCTGAATCCGTATCCATATACCAACACCAATCCGTATCCATATACCACCACCAATCTGTATCCATATACCACCACCGCTACCATATACCACCACCGCTGCCATATACCACCACCATATATCCACCACCAATCTGAGTTCTTCTCATATTAGGTTTGTTTTCGAGATCCATCTAAATTCCGATTCGTGTTTCCTTGCCTGCGTAGGTCTCGAAAAAAAAAGTCTGGAGACCCGCGGGCAGTTTTTAGGCCAAAATTTCGGTGACTGAAAATATTTTTTCCCTATCCTATTTTTAGGCTGTTCTGAGTCTTTTGAGACACTCGCCATCATAGTGATTTTTGGTCGCACTTTTTAAATCGTCGCTGCCTGATTTCCGAAAAAAATTGTCAAAAAATTTTGTACCCATCCTCGGTTTGACACAGGAAGAGTTTTGAGACACTCGCCATTATAGTGATTTTTCGCAAAAAAAAGAGCGCAAAAAAAAACAGAGCAAATTTTTTTTCCAGAGTGTGCTTTTCCCTTGTTTCCGTGCAGCGTCGTGATTTTGTTAGTGTTCTAGGCTCGCGTCTCTAGCACAGTACCATCGTTGAGCGTTTATTCAACTTTGCATCTCTGAATTGATCATTGCTGACCTTTTTGCTACCATACTATAAGCCTTCCCAGCTCCACATACATCTACGGCGTGCGTTTGACTCTCCCTGGCAATCGCTCTATCCAAGCTTTTGAGAGTTTTGACTACAACAGTTGCCGATCACCGCCTGCTGCTGGGTAAGAACTGGTAAGAATTTGAGATTTCCTTCACGGATTTGTGACACCCGCCACCACCACCACTTGTTAGTAGTCTGTAGGATCATATTCTTTTGTGTTTCTATTGCTGCTAACCATGCCAGGATCACAAGTCGACGAGACTGACTGGGAGAACTTGACGAACAAGGAGCTTCATGATAAGTTTCAACAAATGATGAGTGGACAGGTGCAAGATGTGCTAAACAGATTTGAAGAGGCCATGGAGAAGATAGATGGCATGGAGAAGGCGTTGAAACAAAGCTCGATAACAAGTTTAATGAATTGCTCGCGTCTTCCACCACCACCACCGGCTCCTAACTCCTCTAACGCACCTCAACAACAACAACGACGACTACCTCCACGTCGTGAAACAGCCCTCCGCCGAAGCGAGCCGTGTTCCTCTTGCGCTTGGCCAAACTGTTGGTGCTGCTATTGATACTTCGTGGCTCCTGCTGCGTCTGGAGGAGGATGATTATGTGGGAGATTACGAGGATGAGGTTGATCAAAATCAGAACTACGTGCAACCACCAGCACCACAACCACCAGGTCATCCACATGCAAATAATGGCAATGTTAGGGTTCCCCCTCAGGTACGAGATCATGACCATCTCCCTAAACTGAAATTGAATATTCCACCATTTGAGGGTAGATATGTTCCTGATATATATCTTACTTGGGAGTTAGAAACTGAACAACAATTTACATGTTTACAATATCCTGAGGAGAGGCGTGTTCCTGCTGCTGTTTGTGCTTTCACTAGCTTTGCATGTGTTTGGTGGTCTGAACATTGTCGATTATATCCTGTTCCAGCTACTTGGGCTGCTTTGAAAACTGATATGCGTACTCGTTGGGTTCCACCATATTATCAACGTGAATTACTTCAAAAATTGCAGCGCTTAAGACAAGGAAAAAATTCTGTAGAAGAATATTATGAGGAATTACAAACTGGCTTGATTAGATGTGGTATTGTTGAGGAGAATGAAGCTATGCTTGCACGTTTTCTGGGTGGATTAAATAGAGAGATTCGGACCATTCTAGACTATAAGGATTATAATAATATCACTCGTTTATTCCATCTTGCTTGTAAAGCTGAACGTGAAGTGCAGGATCAACAGGCATTGGCGCGGACTAACTTTTCTGCAGGTCGACCTTCATCATGGACACCACGTGCATCATCTACTTCCACACGTTATGCTACACCGGCACCTCCGTCGGCTGCCACCTCCAACCTGATACAATAAAGCAGGCACAATCAGCACTATCTGCCAAGAGCACACCTTCTGGGCCTTCAAAGAGCTCTTCTTCATCCATGGCATCAACAGGGCAAACACATGATATTATTTGTCGACGTTGCAAGGGTGGAGGTCATTATGCGAGAGAATGCCCATCTAAGCGTGTGATGATTGTTACTGAGGATGGTGGGTATGAGTCCGCTAGTGACTATGATGAGGAGACTCTGGCTCTTATTACACATGAAGAACACGGTGGAGATGATTCTGATCATGAGACACAATACATGGCTGCTGAAGATGCTGACAAGTATGAATGTTTAGTTGCTCAACGTGTTTTGAGTGTGCAGGTTATACAAGCTGAGCAAAATCAGAGGCATAATTTGTTCCATACAAAGGGAGTTGTGAAGGAACGTTCTATTCGCGTCATCGTAGATGGAGGGAGCTGCACCAACTTGGCTAGCATGGAGATGGTGGAGAAGCTATTTCTCACCACAAGACCACATCCACATCCTTACTACATCCAATGGTTCAACAACGGCGACAAGGTTAAGGTAACACGTATTGTTCGTGTGCATTTTAGTATCTCTACATATGCTGATTATGTTGATTGTGATGTGGTACCTATGCAAGCATGTTCCTTATTACTTGGTAGACCATGGCAATTGGATAAAAATTCTGTACACCATGGTAGAAACAATCAGTATACTCTTGTTCATAAGGATAAAAATATTACTTTGCTTCCTATGACTCCTGATTCCAGTTTGAAAGATGATATTAATAGAGCTAATAAAGCAAAACAGGAGAAAAATAAGAGTGAAAATCAGATTGTGGCAAAAGAATTTGAGCAACAAATGAAGCCTAATAATAAACCATCTAGTGTTTCTTCTGAAATTAAATTGAAAAGTGCATGTTTACTTGCCACCAAATCTGATATTGATGAGCTAGATTCTAGCAAATCTGTTTGCTATGCTTTTGTGTGCAAAGAGGCATTATTTTCATTCGAGGACGTTCCTTCCTCTTTGCCCCTGCTGTCACTAACATTTTGCAGAGTTCGGCGTCTTCCCACAAGGCGTGCCACCGGATTACCACCTATTCGAGGGATTGAGCATCAAATTGACTTAATTCCGGTGCATCGCTACCCAACCGTGCACCATACCGTACCAATCCAGAGGAGACGAAGGAGATTATGCGTCAAGTACATGAGCTGCTCTACAAAGGTTATATACGCGAATCTCTTAGTCCTTGTGTTGTTCCTATTATACTGGTGCCTAAAAAGGATGGTACATCGCGTATGTGTGTTGATTGTAGAGGCATTAATAATATTACTATTCATTATCGTCATCCTATTCCTAGGCTAGATGATATGCTTGATGAATTGAATGGCTCTACAATATTCTCCAAAGTTGATTTGCGTAGTGGATACCATCAAATTCGTATGAAATTAGGAGATGAATGGAAAACAGCATTTAAAACTAAGTTTAGTTTATATGAGTGGTTAGTCATGCCTTTTGGGTTAACTAATGCACCTAGTACTTTCATGAGACTAATGAACGAAGTTTTACGTGCTTTCATTGGACGATTTGTGGTAGTCTATTTTGATGATATACTGATTTATAGCAAATCTTTGGAAGAACATTTGGAACATTTACGTGCAGTTTTTAATGCTCTACGTGATGCACGTTTGTTTGGTAACCTTGGGAAGTGCACCTTTTGCACCGACCGAGTATCTTTTCTTGGCTATGTTGTTACTCCACGAGAATTGAAGTTGATAAAGCCAAGATTGAAGCTATTGAGGTTGGCCGCAGCCCAAAGCGGTCACACAAGTGAGGAGTTTTCTTGGACTCGCTGGTTTCTATAGGCGTTTTGTGAGAGATTTTAGCACCATTGCTGCACCTCTCAATGAGCTTACAAAGAAGGATATGCCTTTTGTTTGGGGTACCGCACAGGAAGAAGCCTTCACGGTATTGAAAGATAAGTTGACACATGCTCCTTTACTCCAACTTCCTGATTTTAATAAGACTTTTAAGCTTGAATGTGATGCTAGTGGAATTGGATTAGGAGGTGTGTTATTACAAGATGGCACACGTGTTGCATACTTTTCTGAAAAATTGAGTGGGCCTAGTCTGAACTATTCTACTTATGATAAAGAATTATATGCTCTTGTTCGGACTTTAGAGACATGGCAACATTATTTATGGCCCAAATAATTTGTTATACATTCTGATCATGAATCTTTGAAACATATTAAAAGTCAAGCTAAACTGAATCGTAGACATGCTAAATGGGTTGAATTCATTGAGACTTTCCCTTATGTCATTAAACACAAGAAGGGTAAAGAAAATGTTATTGCTGATGCTTTGTCTCGTCGCTATACTATGCTTTCACAACTTGACTTCAAAATATTTGGTTTGGAGACCATCAAAGATCAATATGTGCATGATGCTGATTTTAAAGATGTAATGCAGAATTGTAAAGAAGGAAGAACATGGAACAAGTTCGTTGTAAATGATGGTTTTGTGTTCCGTGCTAACAAGCTATGCATTCCTGCTAGCTCTGTTCGTCTTTTGTTGTTGCAGGAGGCGCATGGAGGAGGATTAATGGGACACTTTGGCATGAAGAAGACGGAGGACGTACTTGCTACACATTTCTTTTGGCCAAAGATGAGACGGGATGTTGAGCGTTTTGTTGCTCGCTGCACTACATGTCAAAAAGCTAAGTCACGACTCAATCCTCATGGTTTATATATGCCTTTGCTGTGCCTAGTGTTCCTTGGGAGGATATATCTATGGACTTTGTTTTAGGTTTACCTCGAACAAAGAAGGGAGGATAGCATATTTGTTGTCGTGGATAGATTCTCGAAATGGCACACTTTATACCATGCCATAAAAGCGATGATCTTGTTAATGTTGCTGATTTGTTCTTTCGTGAAATTATTAAACTTGCATGGTGTGCAAAATACTATTGTTTCAGATCGTGATACTAAATTTCTTAGCCACTTTTGGAGATGTTTATGGGCTAAGTTGGGGACTAAACTGCTTTTTAGTACTACTTGTCACCCCCAAACTGATGGACAAACTGAAGTAGTCAATAGAACATTGTCTACTATGCTTAGGGCTGTTTTGAAGAATAATAAGAAAATGTGGGAAGAATGCTTGCCTCATATTGAATTTGCTTATAATCGTTCGTTGCATTCTACTACTAAGATGTGCCCTTTTGAAATTGTGTATGGTTTCCTACATCATGCACCCATTGATTTGTTGCCTCTTCCATCTTCGGAGAAGGTTAATTTTGATGCTAAACAACGTGCTGAATTGATCTTAAAAATGCATGAGTTAACTAAGGAAAACATTGAGCGTATGAATGTTAAATATAAACTTGCTGGAGATAAGGGTAGAAAACATGTTGTCTTTGCACCTTGAGATCTTGTTTGGTTACATTTGCGTAAGGATAGGTTTTCTAATTTGCGCAAATCAAAGCTAATGCCACGTGCTGATGGTCCATTTAAGGTGTTATAGAAAATAAATGATAATGCATATAAACTTGAGCTGCCTACAGAATTTGGGCTTAGTCCCACTTTTAACATTGCACATTTGAAGCCTTATTTGGGTGAGGAAGATGAGCTTCCGTCGAGGACGACTTCATTTCAAGAAGGGGAGGATGATGAGGATATCAATACCATTGTTACACCCACATCCCCTACTGTTACATATACTGGACCAATTACTAGAGCTCGCGCACGCCAATTGAATTACCAGGTACTTTCGTTTGTTGGTAATGATTTTAATGTTCATGAGAATATGATCTGCCTAAATTGGATACATTTGTTTTGCTTACAAATGAAGGGCGAGCTTGGAGAAGGATGAACATTGGAGCAAGAACACGCATGGAGTTGATGGCATGCGCAAGGGATCAGGGCGGAGTTACAAGTGATGATTTCAGGACTTTGAAGCCACCATAAGGAGTGCATGAAGTCTTGGACGAAATATACAAGATGCCACTTCATAATATTCGTCCATAGGCTATTCTAGGTGCTGCGTCACCTTATTATTGGGCCAGGCCCATGTAATTTCGAAATACTTAAGTATAGGCTATTTTTAGAGTCCGTATGTGTGGGGAAACAAGAGTTAGGGTTGGTTTCGGACCCCACCCTCAAGGGCCACGAAATTCCCTCCTCTTCCTCCATATATACAGCCCTTAGGGCGTCGTTTAGACTTTGGGTTTTGTTTAGATTAAAAGTTCGCCATAGCTGCAACTTCGCGTACTTCGTTTGTGTTCAACGACCAGACCAAGGCGTCACAGAACCCCACCTTCATTAATAAAGCTTTCCTCTTATATTCGCAATATCCAGATTGCAATCTTAGTTTCTTGCTTGTTCTTCATTTGCTCGCAGGAAACAGGCCCTCGTGGTTAGGTTGATCGTGCTCCGGCGTGGTCAATAACCCTCGGAAGTTGGTTTAGCGATTGCTAAGGCGCGACGTCTCGCACGTTCGTAGTCGGATCGTCAAGGTCGACTCCCACAGAAAACGATAGCCACCATCTCATCGAAACAACGGGACACCTTTGCCTCTATCAGGGTTTGGATGCACCGGCGAAGTTTGCACCAACTCTCGAGGTGAGAAAGGGCAATGCACGGTACCAAAGAGGCTAGAAATGATGGAAAGGTAAAAGTGTGTATAATCCATGGACTCAACACTAGTCATAAAGAACTCATATACTTATTGCAAAAGTTTATTAGCCCTCGAAGTAAAGTACTACTACGCATTCCCCTAGGGGGATAGATTGGTAGGAAAAGACCATCGCTCATCCCCGACCGCCACTCATAAGGAAGACAATCGAAGAAACACCCCATGCTTCAAATTTGTCACTCAACGGTTACCATACGTGCATGCTACGGGACTTGCAAACCTCAACACAAGTGTCTCTACAATCCACAACCACCCACTAGCATGACTCTAATATCACCACCTTTATATCATAAAACTATTGCAAGGAATCAAACATATCATATTCAGCGATCTACAAGTTTATGTAGGATTTTATGACTAACCATGTGATTGACCAATTCCTGTAATCTCTCTAAATAGATATAAGTGAAGCAAAAGAGTTTAATTCTTTCTACAAAAGATATGCCCACGCTCTAACAAATATAAGTGAAGCAAAAGAGCATTCTACAAATGGCGGTTTTCTATGTGAAGAAAAACAGGCAATCCAAACTTGAAATGATGTAAGTGAAGCACATGAAGCATTCTATAAAGCCATACTCAAAAGATTTAAGTGAAGTGCAATGAGCATTCTATAAATCAACCAAGGACTATCTCATACCAGCATGGTGCATAAAATAAAAATGAAAACTAAAAGCAAAAGACGCTCCAAGACTTGCACATAATGCATGAACGAAACGAATTTGAAAACATACCGATACTTGTTGAAGAAAGAGGGGATGCCTTCCGGGGTATCCCCAAGCTTAGACACTTGAGTCTCCTTGAATATTTACTTGGGATGCCTCGGGCATCCCCAAGCTTGAGCTCTTTCCTCTCTTCCTTTTCCTCATATCGAGACATCCTCGATTAGACACTACATCGACACAAAACTTCAACAGAAAAATCGGTAAGATCTGTTAGCAAATCACCACTCTAAGTACTGTTGCAAACCAATTCATATTTTGTTTTTGCATTGTGTCTACTGTAATATAGCTTTTCCATGGTGTCGTGGTTTTGTCACGGCAGATGTCCTCATGAAAGGACTTAGTCGTGGAGCCATCGCTACGGGTTAGCTTGAAGGGGTTAAAGCGGACACAAGGACGCAAGAGAGTTTATACTAGTTCGGCCCCTTCGATGAAGGTAAAAGCCTACGTCTAGTTGTGATGGAATTGATGGGGGTTTCAATGACTAGGGAGCAAACAAGCTTCGCCTAAGTCTCGAGTTGTTGTCTGTTATCCTTGAACCGCCACCGGATTGTCCCCTTATATACATGGGTGACACCCGTCGGTTTGCAGAGTCCCGAGACCGGCTCATAGACGTGTCTGGTTCGGTCTCTAGTATTTCTAACTTACAACACAAGTTACATACTAATACCAGTTCACGGCTACAAGCCTTAAACCGGTTCTGGGCCTTGGGCCCTTATAGAATATCCTCACGGGCTTCTAGCATACTTGACTACTGATGAAGTTAACCCGGTCTCTCCTGGCCGGTTTACGCCTAGTAGTAATATCCCCAACATTAGGCCCCAGATTGATTTGAACAGGTTCATGTCAATCCTTAGTAAAAAACTTTGTCTTCAACATCTTCTTGGTTAAAACGCCGTGACGTCATCTTCTCAGATTGTGGTGAACCGGCATGACGTCATCTGTCATAAAGAACTCTATATAACATTCTTTTCATGGTCTGCAACAATCGAGGCGACAGCTCCGCTTCCAAACTTGCGGCCCCTTGATTTTCGCGCCTGACACACATATCCCTTGCTTTTATAAATAGGACCGAAGGGTCATTCTCCTTTCCCCTTCGTGCCCTTCCACATCGTCTTCCTTGCGCCGCCCAGCTCGTGAAGCTCCGACGCCTCCGTCAACCATTGTCTCTGCATCAACCTTGGCCGCTGCATCACCCTGAGCGTACCAGAGCATCGCGGTGACCTTCCGCTTCTTCCTCAGCTCCGGTAAATCTTTTGCTCTTTCCGCCCCAGATCTATTCTAGGGTTTCTAGGTTTTTCAGTGTTCATCCTTTGTTCTTCGTTCATATAATGGTTCTCAAAAGAACTCATGAATCTCTGTTCTGTGTAATGGTAGCTTTTAGCCTCCGTTTTCACTTACGCGTCTCAAGATCATAAATCTTATTTACATCCTTGCTCATTGGTTTAGTACCGCTCCGTTTTGGACCTTGAATATTTATTTCTTTTCTGAACATGCTCCTGATCCAAAACCGTGAAACACTTTTGTGAAACCTGTTTTCGCACATCCACTCTTGATTCTTCAATGTTTCCGACCAGGTGGTTTAACTTTGTAGAAAAATTGACAACTCGGCATATACCATTAGTCCCCTTGTTGAACCGCCAGGATTTCCCAGTTATGTAATGCCACCTTGCAGAAATCCGGTTTATAAGTAACTTCTTCCGGTTTAACAATGAATGTATCAATATATAGCCTTCCAACATATTCTTGAACCGGTATTGCTGCTTTGCAGATTGCACCATGGCCAAGCAAGTGTATGAGTGTAATTGGGTCCCTTCTCGAGTGACTGAAACTCAACTGGATAACTTAGTCCGCACCGACGCTTTAGGCAAAAAAGACGTCATTTCACTGGAGGGTCCCTGGCCCGGAGAGTTCTCCAGAACCCAAGGATGGAGAAGTTGTTGTTTTTGCTGATCATTTAGCCCGGGGCTTCAGTCCACCCGGTTCAAAGTTTTATCGGGATGTCTTGGCCAACTTCCAACTGCGTCCACAAGACATTGGCCCCAACTCCATAACCAATATCTGTCACTTTCAAGTGCTCTGTGAGGAGCCCACAGTTGAATTGTTCAGAGATTGCTTCCATCTAAACCGCCGCACTGAATTTTCTGACGGTCCCAACACTGAGTTGGGTAGTGTGGCGATTCAAAAGCAGAAAGAGGTCACTTACCCTCACGCCAAACTGCACAGCCATCCCAAAGAGTGGAATTCAACATGGTTTTACTGCAAAGATACCTCTCCTGAGGGAGAAAATCCTTTACCAGGTTACCGTACAGAGTGGCTAAGCAACACATCCCTCCCTCACGACCGATCGCTAAGGAAAGAAGCAAATATGCCCCTCAACTATCCAAGCTTGAGCCTTCATGGCCAACAGGTTGACAGGAGTTGATCTTGCTCGCTGCTGGATATCTTGGAGTATCTGCCCTAAGCTGCGCTCGGTTTGATGTGCAAATACACGAAGATGTGAAAGACCCTCTCGGCATATTGAGATCCGGTTGATGACGATGAAATTCTTGAGGCTGTTAAGAGGATGTTAAACGAACCGAAGTCGCTTGCGCCCAAACCGGCCCGGCTCCCTTTTACGCCATTAACAAACCGCCAGCCATAAGACTCATATCTTATGCCTTTAGAAAATATGACTATGTTTAAGTACTCTTTGTTGATATGAACATCTTTCAAACAGGTGATGATCCATTTTGGATCAGAAGACTCCACAAGAGAAACCATGGCAATAACCCGCCCCAAGACCAAAGTTGTGAAGAAACCGGCAAATATAAAGAAAACCACTTTGCCTCCTCCGATCCACCAAATGACGATGATGTGGGTAATCCGGATCTTGTGGTAGAACTTGACTCACTTGGTTTATTTTTCACACGCCTTATTGATAATGATTACTGCCGGATGATGTCAAGTCACCATCTTGATGTTGTAGAGGTAATCGCTCTTTCTTCCGATTCAAACCCTTTACCTTGAAAAAATCTGTCGAGCAAACCGGAAAGTTAAATTTTCTCATCCTCTTGCTTACTTGGAGCGAAACTTTCTTATGAAGACACTGAGTTGGGTGGTGTGGCGATTCAAAAGCAGAAAGAGGTCACTTACCCTCACGCCAAACTGCACAGCCATCCCAAAGAGTGGAATTCAACATGGTTTTATCAAGAAAGATACCTCTCCCGAGGGAGAAAATCCTTTACCGTGTTACCGTCCGAGTGGCTAAGCAACACACATCCCTCCCTCACAGGTCGACTGCTAAGGAAAGAAGCAAATATGCCCCTCAACTATCCTAGCTTCAGCCTTCATGGCCAACAGTTGACAGGAGTTGATCTTGCTCGCTCTTGGATATCTTGGAGTATCTGCCCTAAGCTGCGCTCGGTTTGATGTGCAAATACACGAAGATGTGAAAGACCCTCTGGCATATTGAGATCCAAATGACGACGATGAAGTTCTTGAGGCTGTTAAGAGGATGTTAAGCGAACCGGAAGCTGCTTGCGCCCAAACCGGCTGGCTCCTTTTACGCCATTAACAAATCGCCAGCCATAAGACTCATATCTTATGCCTTTAGAAAATCTGACTATGTTTAAGTACTCTTTGTTGATATTAACATCTTTCAAACAGGGTGATGATCCATTTTGGATCAGGAAGACTCCACAAGAGAAACCATTGGCAATAACCCGGCCCAAGACCAAAGTTGTGAAGAAACCAGCAAATATAAAGAAAACCACTGCCTCCTCCGATCCACCAGCTGACGATGATGTGGGTAATCCGGATCTTGTGGTAGAACTTGACTCACTTGGTTTATTTTTCACACGCCTTATTGATAATGATTATTGCGGGATGATGCTGAAGTCACCATCTTGATGTTGTAGAGGTAATCGCTCTTTCTTCCGATTCAAACCCTTTACCTTGGTAAAAATCTGTCGGCAAACCGGAAAGTTAAATTTTCTCATCCTCTTGCTTACTTGGAGCGAAACTTTCTTATGAAGACACAACAGCATGAAGCTCGTCACAAACCCGGCAACAATGACGGTAGTCACCTCCATCGGTTCGAACAGTCCGGTTCGAAACGCCGTTCGAGAGGTCTCTAACTGTTTCGTCAATGCTTCTCCTAAAGCGGGTTGCATTCACAACCTCTTAATCCATCGACTCCGATTATCGGTGACTTCTCATTCTTCCTCTGGCGAGTCGACAGCACCCAACTCCACCACTCAAGGCGGTGCTTGGGTGAGCCATATTCTGATAATGCTGTTTGGTATACCACTTTCAATGTTCATTGGACTGATCCGTCTTTTTCCTTTCGTGGCCAAGCCTAGGCCAAGCAAGAAAGCTCGCTGACAAAGCGGCAGAAGACGATGCTCCTGAACCGACCCAAATACCAAATCCCGAGGAACACATCCAGGATGATATGTTGAACGACCCACCATTGCAAGATCATGATGCTATTGTTGAAGAGGCACATGTTGATGCCACAGGCCCTTCAAATCAACCCACGAGTCCTGCTAAAACAGCGAGTCCACCAAAGCATACGGATAAACCGGCGACCCCAGTGCGAACCAGTGAAGCCAAGGATGATGATGTTGTTATTACTGGCTTTGGCCATTCCGAGCCAGGTAATCCTGTCGCTTTGTCCAAGCATACTTCAAAGGATGACTTTACTGCGTTTGGTAAAGGCAAGTGGAATGCCGATTTGGCTACTTATGCTGCTTTGAACCCCCAAGACCTTCATTCCGGTTATCTGAATCGGTTATATACCAGCCGTGATTATGAAGCCGGTCTGGTAAATATGATGAAGGACAAATATGAGGTAAACTCCATATGACTCTCTGCTTGTATATTTTAATCTGTGAACTCTAATAGTCCTCAAGTGACGGTTTTAAGATGTGAACTTAAACCGGGACTTCCCAATATAATCCTGAGCAAAGCTGTACTTTTGGGAAAGTAGCCCCCAAGGGCCGGTTCAACTTAATGTAGTTAAAGCGGGACTTTTATACCATAAGAAATCCAGTATCCTCAAGGACAAAGCAAATAGGCATTAGCCCCCAAGTGCCAAACTGAATACTTGTATTGAGCTTGGGACTTTATATTGAAATTGTAGGATGAAAAGAAAATATGCATTAGCCCCCAAGTACCAAGGGCATAACTTGTTATGGGGTTGGTACTTCAACTCTGCTCCTTAATCTTTATCCAATGATTATCTGTATGTAGGCTGATCTGAGCAAGAAAGAAAATCAAAATCACTGATCTTCAAGAAAATCTGAAATCCCAGCAAGCTGAAACCTCCAAAGCAAAGAATGAATTAACCAGCGCTTTAAGCGTCATGGAAAAGCTTAAGGAGGGTTTCAACAAGGAGCGGGCGGATTGGGCCACTGAAAAGGCCGCTTTAACTCAACGGGCAGAGAATGCTGAGGCCGCACTCAAACCGGTGGTTGACGAACAGACCAGTGTAAAGCGGCAAGTGCATGCCATGACCGCTGCTGTTTTTGGTAAGTCTTTTTGATTTCTGACGTAATGAAGCCTTCTCATGTAATTGCCGGTTTATTAACCCTTTAAATGATACAGGGACACGTATTGGCCACTTGGGATCAGACGTGCGGAAAAAATTGAAAGCCTCTTGTACATTGATAGAGCAACTGTATACTGGCGCGCAGCGGATCATCAGCACTGCTTCTCACAACAACCCGGCACCAACCTTGATCCAAGACACCATTAAAAGGTTGTCAATGCTTCCTGCCCGTGTTGAAGAGTTAAAGAAATCTGCTGCTAGAACCAGTGCCATAAACGCCTTAATCCGGGCCAAAGCATGGGTGACAGATTTTGATCCTATTGAAGCGGCGCAGGGCTTCCCAAGCTTGAAGGAAGACGGGACAGAATTCAGCGAAGAGGATCTCCGAGCGATAAACCGGGAAGTGCGCTCTTTGGCTTGCCAATTGGCTGAAGAGGCAAATCTGTCTCACTATCAAGCCCAATATGATGGAGGAAATAAACAAGTGCATGCACCGATTCCTGAAGCGGAGAACCTTATACCGCCAATCCGTAAGCATACTTACGCTCCTGATATCGAACCGTCGTTGCTGATCAATGACGAAGCCATATTCCAAGCATTAATGGGAATCGACTGGAAAACCGTTGATTTCCAGCCGTTGGGTAGGGAATCAGAAGCTAAAGCGGCGCAGGATGACCCGCAACCATCAGGCCAAGCTGGCGACCAAGCATGAACTGGAGGCCGGTTTACATTACTGCTTCCTTATGTTATGCAGAAAAACAATTATCTTATTTGGGCACCGTGTTGCCTTGTAATAGACTAGCTGCCATACTTTGTGTTGATATGCCTTCGTGCATATTTATTACAGCTTATGCTCCCGTTGAATCACCGATGCTAAACTGTTATCTGTAGCAAAAAAGCTTAAAACGCCATTGTGGTTGTATAACCAGGCGGGTCATCATATCTATGTATATGAAATCAAAGATAATACCTTAGATTTAAACATATGATAAAATATGGGAATGTATGATACCTGCCATCGTAGGGCATGAAGTTGGTTGTGCCAATCTTGAAGCGGAGTTGTAAGAAACCCGCTCTGCTGAAGGAGAAAACAACTCATGTGTATATTGGGTCGGTTTACCAGGTAAACCATTCCGGGTTAAGATGAACACCGGTGTTACTCCATAATAGGATGTTTATCAAAAATCAAACCGGGCAAAGTGTCTCCGGATGAACAACAAACCGTGTCCCGTCAACTGACAGTTGAATCGGTTTAATAATTGTCGGTTTAAGAACACAACAAGAGAAACATGCAAAAAGACAAACAAATTTCAAGCAAAGGCAAAGACAAAATCTTCTGCGAAAAGAGGCTGTTTGAGCCGATCAAGTGGCATTACCATGGTCGGACACGACCAAGCCCCCAATAGGCGTAGCTATGGTCCATGTCAGCCAGGTCCCCAAATGATGCAGTGGCATTACACCGATCAAGAGGTGTAGCGATGGTTCGGGTTCGACCAAAGCCCCCAAGTGATTCTGTGGCCTTAGGCCGATCAAGAGGTGTGACTGGTTCAGACGTGACCAAGTCCCCAAGTGATCTCGTGGCTTTCGCCTATCAAAAGGTGTTGCATTGGTTCGGACATGACCAAGCCCCCAAGTGACATGATATAAGCTTTGTTAAAAAGCTAACTCAAGGGGTAAACCGGAGACCGCTTTAGGATAGAAACTCCGTGTAACCACTCATGATGTAAAAATAACAGAGACCCCGCTTTAGCTAAGGCTCCGGTTTATTGTATTGATCATAATATATACATTGTCATAATATGTACATAAGTAGAGCCTATGGCTCAAGTATAGTAGGGCCGAAGATGAGCTATGTTCCACAGCCTGTTGGTCTCCTCCTCTGATGTACGTGAGTCTTTATGCTCTCGAATATCAATCAGATAGTACGACCCGTTGTGCAGATTCTTGCTGACTACGAAAGGCCCCTCCCAAGGTGGGGATAGCTTGTGCATATCAGTATGGTCTTGGATGAGCCGAAGCACCAAATCTCCTTCTTGAAAGGTTCTGGTTCTAACTCGGCGACTGTGATAGCGACAAAGATCCTGCTGGTAGATCGTCGAACGGGCAGCTGCAATGTCACGCTCCTCATCCAACAGGTCCAAAGCGTCTTGTCGTGCTACCTCGTTGTCCGCTTCAACATAAGCTGTTACACGAGGTGAATCATGACGGATATCACTGGGGAGAACCGCCTCCGCTACGTAGACCATGAAGAACGGTGTGTATCCTGTCGATCTGTTGGGTGTAGTGTTGATGCTCCACAACATAGATGGTAACTCCTCAACCCAACAACCTGGCGTCCGCTGCAAAGGAACCATAAGCCGGGGTTTGATGCCTCGTAAGATCTCCTGGTCAGCTCTCTCTGCTTGGCCATTGGACTGTGGGTGAGCCACTGATGAAACGTCAAGCCGGATGTGCTCACGTTCACAGAACTCCTTCATAGCACCCTTAGACAGATTGGTACCATTATCGAATGATACTTGTGTGAAAGCCAAACCGAAAATCACCTTCTTAATGAATTGAACCGCCGTGGCTGCATCACACTTGCCGACAGTGCCCGCTTCTACCCACTTTGTAAATTTGTCAACCGCCACCAAAAGGTGGGTCTTCTTGTCCTTGGACCGTTTGAAAGGCCCAACCATATCCAGCCCCCAAGTCGCAAACGGCCAAGTAATTGGAATCATCCTCAATTCTTGAGTCGGCACATGAGCGCGTGTTGAGAACTTCTGACAGCCGTCACATCGCCTAACCAGGTCCTCCGCATCAGCATGAGCAGTCAACCAATAAAATCTGTGACGAAACGCCTTAGCCACCAGCGTGGTGACCACAATCTCCTTCGTGAATTTCGCGCAAGATTTCGCAGCCTTCCTCCGGCGACACACAACGTTGAAACGCTCCAGACACACTGCAATGATGCAACTCGCCATTGACAATAGTCATGGACTTGGATCGCCGGATTATCTGTCTGGCTAGCGTCTCATCCTCTGATAACTCGCCCCGGTTCATGTATGCAAGATAAGGAACTGTCCAATCCGGAATGACATGCAGAGCCGCCACCAACTGAGCCTCCGGATCAGGAATGGCCAAATCCTCTTCACCAGGGAGCTTGGCCGACGGGTTATGCAGGACATCCAAGAAGACATTAGGCGGGACCGGTTTACGCTGAGAGCCCAGCCGGCTTAAAGCATCCGCCGCTTCGTTCTTCCGTCTGTCCACGTGATCCACCTGATATCCCTTGAAGTGGCCTGCAATAATATCCACCTCACGACGGTATGCTGCCATGAGCGGGTCCTCCCAGACACTTGTTGGGCCACCAGGTCCGAGTCGCGAAGCACTTAACCCGGCTGAGATTCATCTCCTTGGCCATCCGGAGACCATGGAGTAAAGCTTCGTACTCAGCTGCATTGTTAGTACAAGGAACATTAAGCGGAGAACATAATGTAACTTATCACCTCGTGGGAAGTTAATCGACTCCAGCCCCGAGCCCTCCAATTGCTGGACCCATCAAAATGAATAGTCCAATAGGTGTGATCTGGCTTTTCTTCAGGTGCTTGTAGTTCCGTCCAATCATTGATGAAATCCACAAGTGCTTGAGATTTGATCGCCGTCCGAGGCACATATTTCAAACCGTCCACTTGGCAATCCGGCCAGTTGCCTCCCTGTTTTGAATTATATCTCCCAAAGGAGCAGAGCTAACCACTGTGATGGGATGTCCTTGGAAGTATTGCTTAAGCTTTCGGCTTGCCATGAAGACTCCATACACCAACTTCTGCCAATGCGGGTATCTTTGCTTGGACTCAATAAGTACCTCGCTGATATAGTAAACCGGACGCTGAACCGGATATTCCTTGCCCGCCTCCTTGTGCTCCACCACGATAGCTACGCTGACTGCATGAGCATTAGCTGCCACATAGAGTAGTAATGGTTCCTTGTCAATCGGAGCAGCAAGAACGGGCGGATTGGCTAGTTGCCGCTTTAAATCCTCCAACGCTTTATCGCCGCCGGACTCGCATAAAGGATCTGCTTTCAAAGATCGATACAAAGGATCGCCTTCTCACCGAGGCGGCTGATAAACCGGCTCAACGCGGCAATCCGGCCTGCCAAGCGCTGGACATCATTGACATATTTCGGTTTAGCCAGGGAGGTGATAGCTGTGATCTTCTCCGGATTAGCCTCAATTCCCCTATTGGACACCAGAAAACCCAATAACTTGCCTTCCGGTACACCAAAAACACACTTGGCCGGGTTGAGCATCATCTTGTATGTCCGTAGGTTATCAAAGGTTTCCTTCAAATCATCAACCAGAGTCTCCTTCTCTCTTGACTTAACCACAATATCATCCACATAGGCATGCACATTACGGCCGATCTTCTTATGAAGGCAATTCTGTACACACCGTTGATAAGTTGCCTGGGCACTCTTGAGCCCAAAGGGCATGGATACATAGCAGAAGGCTCCAAAGGGAGTTATGAACGCCGTATTCTCCTGGTCCTTAACTGCCATCTTGATCTGATGATAACTAGAATATGCATCCAGAAAACTCAAACGCTCACAACCCGCCGTAGCATCAATAATCTGATCGATGCGGGGGAGGGCAAAAGGATATGCGGGACAGGCCTTGTTAAGATCTGTGTAATCCACACACATGCGCCAGGTGCCGTTTTTCTTAAGGACCAGCACCGGATTAGCCAGCCATTCAGGATGGAACACTTCAACAATAAAACCAGCCGCTAAGAGCCTGGCCACCTCCTCTCCAATAGCCTTGCGCCTTTCTTCGTTGAACCGGCGGAGAAACTGCTTCACCGGTTTGTACTTAGGATCAACATTAAGAGTGTGCTCAGCGAGTTCCCTCGGTACACCTGGCATGTCAGAAGGCTTCCATGCAAAAATGTCCCGGTTCTCACGGATGAACTCGATGAGCGCGCTTTCCTATTTCAGATCCAAGTTGGTGCTGATACTAAACTGCTTGGACGAATCGCCAGGTACAAAGTAAATAAGCTTAGTCTCAGCTGCCGATTTGAACTTTAGAGCCGGATCATGCTCTGTGGTTGGCTTCTTCAACGGAGTCATGTCCGCCAGATCAACATTATCCTTGTAGTACTTCAACTCTTCCGTGGCACAAACCGACTCTGCATAGGCCGCATCACCTTCTTCACACTCCAAGGCAATCTTGCGACTTCCATGAACGGTTATGGTCCCCTTGTGACCCAGCATCTTGAGCTGCAGATAAATATAACAGGGTCGTGCCATAAATTTGGCATAAGCCGGCTGCCCACATAAAGCGTGGTATGGGCTCTGGATCTTCACCACCTCAAAAGTCAATGTCTCTGACCTGGAATCATGATCATCTCCAAAGGCCACCTCCAGAGCTATCTTGCCAATGGGATATGCTGACTTACCAGGTACCACACCATGGAATACCGTATTGGACGGTTTAAGATTCTTGTCTGTTAGCCCCATGCGGCGGAAGGTCTCATAGTATAAGATATTAATGCTGCTTCCTCCATCCATGAGCACCTTGGTGAACTTGTAACCTCCCACCGAGGTGCCACCACTAACGCTAGCTGACCCGGATTGTCAACCCGGGAGGTGATCCTCTCGCTCCATATGATTGGCTGTTCGGACCAGCGTAAATAACGAGGCACAGCCGGTTCAACAGAATTCATTTGCCGCTTGTGAAGCTTCGGTCTCGCTTGTCTAAGCTAGTGGTGAATACATGATATTTCCCGCTATTCAACTGCTTTGGATTGCTCGATAGCCCGATCGCTGCTGCTGGTTGTAACCACCACGCTATTCGATTGTTTTGATTGTTATGTCCACCCTGATCTCCATTGAAGCCTGAACCGGCATTTCCTCCACCGTGACCCGCCCATGGAATCCGGATCCCGAGCCACCACCAGATCTGTGATCATACCGAAAGCATTAGAATTTTGAACTCCCGCATAATATAGCAATCCTTCCAAGGTGGGTGGCGGCGTCTCCTTCGTCCGTGCTTTGGACAGGCTGGTTTAATAGATAAGTCAGCGGTCCAGGTTGGGGTTCGAGCTCCACCGCGATTTGGCGGTTTACCCTTCCGTCGCTGGCCCCGCCCCGCGCTAGTATTAGCCACAAAGTCCATGCTGCCATCCGCTTTACGCTTGCCTCCGTTACCATGACCTGTCGTGTTGTGTTGCTGCCCTTGAGTTGTTGTTCTTCTTTCCTTCCATGTCTTGTCATCATCGGACTCGGGATCCTTGGTACAATCGTAATCAGCATACTTCACTAACGCAGTCATGAGGGTCCCCATATCGTTACAATGGCGCTTCATCCGTCCCAATTTCAACTTCGAGGGCTTAAACCGACAGTTGCTTTCCAAGGTTATAACCATGAGTCGGCGTTGATACGATGCGAGGAGTGCAAAATTTCAAACTTCGGCGTACCCAGTGGGTTGTTGACTCTCCTTCCTCCCGGACACAGCCGCTAAGTCCACTATCGACATGGGCTGCTTACATGTATCCTTGAAATTCTGGATAAACCGGCTCAAGAATCGGGCCCATGAACTGATAGAATTGGCTGGTAAGCTCTTTAACCAAATACGGGCTGTCCCTTCAAGCATCATGGTGAAATAATTTGCACATGCCGCTTCATCTACGTCAAGAATTTCCATGGCCATCTCATAGCTCTCTATCCATGTTTCCGGAGACAAATCGGCCGTGTAATTTGGCACCTTGCGCGGGCCCTTGAAATCCTTGGGCAGGTGCACATTTCGTAAAGCGGGGACAAGACAAGGCACTCCCAAAGAACTAGAAGTAACTCCTGGCTCGATCGAGGTGATTGGACGAACCGGCGTAAGCTGACGAGCCTCATGTTGCGCTGCTAACTCGGCATCCCTTCGTGCTCGGGCCCGGTCCACCACTTCCTGAGCATCACCCGCCGGGTTATGGCCACGGGGTGCTTCACGGTTCCGTGCATTACTGGATACGACCGGTTCATCCATCCGCCAGATGTAACTCCGACTCAGACGGGGGGTGGAATGAATTCGATCACGGCTATATGAATATGCTTCCTGCTGAACCAAGGCTGTTCGAAGAAGTTCCTTAACCCGGCGCGTCTCCACCGCTTGCGGAGAATCACCTTCAATCAGGATGGCCTCCAACCGTGAAGAGGCGGCGATAAGATTGTCCATTGGATTGGAATAATGACCTGGAGGTGTCTGGACAGGCTGAGGTACAATATTATTCTGTCGAGGCGGCTCCATCAGGCGAGGCTGAACCGGCGCACCCGGCCCAAGTGCCTCCGCCCGGTTTAGCCACGGCGGGTTACTAGTCCCTGCTCTGGGGTATTAAAGAGGTTTCGCATCAAAACCGTCGGCAAAGAGACCGATGCTTCCTTTTCAGGACTTCATGCGATGCGTTCTGGTCCAGCATAAGCCTATAGGCCTGCGCATCCAAAGCGGCCCGCTCTGTGGCCATCCTGTTGTTCTCGGCTGCCAGGTCGGCCTTGGCCTGAGTGATCTGTTCCCTAACCTTTGCAATTTCCGCATTGTGGGCGTCCTGATCCACTGGGTTAGCCTCTGCCATAAGCACGGCCAATGCATCAAACAAATCAGATAAAACTTGAGCCGGTGGGTGCACAGGGCCTCCTGCCCCGGCCGCCGCTGCTGACCCGGAGAACATTGCTGCTGCGGTCGAAGAGTGGATCGCCGCCTGTGTACCGGCCATGAATATCCCAACCCGGTTGGGCAGATCAGAGGGGTCCGGAATACTTTCACCATCGGAACAGCCCCCAATTCGGCCGTCTTGTAACTGATACAATGATTCGGTTTCTCCGGTCGAGGACTCGTCGCCGGAATAAATGACGGTCTCTCTACCAGATTCCGATCCACCGTCATATTCTCCTCCGTGGATAACTCCCACGAAGGCACACTTCATGGCCGGTTTACCCTGGGCAGACCTCGCACGCTGAGCCGTTTCGACGAGGTCGGTGCAGGTGTTCGGCTCAGGGCCCGGTTCACCGATCTTGCCAATGAAGACGTGTATGCCACCAAAGGGGACCCGGTACCCGTACTCAATCGAGCCGGCCTCGGGGCCCCAGCCTGAATCGTCGATGTAGAGCTTGCCGCGATGACTCTTGGTCATCCGGCCCAAAGCGTAACCCTTGAGTCCTTCGAACTTGCCCTCCAAGAACTTGAAACCATCGTGCGATAGCCCCACGGTGGGCACCAACTGTCGTGGTTTTGTCACGGCAGATGTCCTCATGAAAGGACTTAGTCGTGGAGCCATTGCTACGGGTTAGCTTGAAGGGGTTAAAGCGGACACAAGGACGCAAGAGATTTTATACTAGTTCGGCCCCTTCGATGGAGGTAAAAGCCTACGTCTAGGTGTGATGGAATTGATGGGGGTTTTGATGACTAGGGAGCAAACAAGCTTCGCCTAAGTCTCGAGTTGTTTTCTGTTATCCTTGAACCGCCGCCGGGTCATCCCCTTATATACATGGGTGACACCCGTCGGTTTGCAAAGTCCCGAGAGCGGCTCATAGACGTGTCCGGTTCGGTCTCTAGTATTTCTAACTTACAACACAAGTTACATACTAATACCGGTTCACGGCTACAAGCCTTAAACCGGTTCTGGGCCTTGGGCCCTTATAGAATATCCTCACGGGCTTCAAGCATACTTGACTATTGATGAAGTTAACACGGCCTCTCCTGGCCGGTTTACGCCCAGTAGTAATATCCCCAACACATGGCTTAATCCACTGATACAAATTGATAGATTCATTAAAACAAGCAAACTATGCATCAAAAACAGAACAGTCTGTAGCAATCTGAACATCCACCATACTTCTGGTACCCCAAAAATTCTACCAAAATTAGGAAAAGTAAACAAGTTGTATAGAAAGACAGTGCAAAAGGAATCAGAACCAATTGACGTTCCAGTTAAAAATGTAAAATCGCGCACTACAGCCAAAGTTTCTGTCCTGCACCGTACAAACCAACAAGCAATGTAAACATCCTAATGGCAAACCTTGGCACATTATTTTTATAATACAATGGAATTGTACAAGGGGATAATTATTTTTGTTGAAAAGTTTCTGTAATCAATATTCACAAAGTTTCTGTGAGCATGAACAAAGTTCAGGGCTAGCTCCCACTTCAACAATGCTTGTCTTTCTCACTTTCACTTTCCTTTTTGAAAAGTTTTTAGATTCCCCTCTTTATTTTTGTGTTTTTAAACTATATGAAAGCACTCAACAGAAATAAATGACTCTCTAAAACTTCCGGGTTGTCTCCCTGGCAGCGCTTTCTTTAAAGCCATTAAGCTAGGCATATAGTGCTCAAGTAATGAATCCACCCGGATCCCAAGGTATATCAAAGCCAATTTTAATTAACAATGATTTGTAATTTAGTAGTGAGCACAAAGTAACATATATCATGCAACAGCGAAGTCTAACTCTCTTCCTATGCATCGACATGTCATAAAAGAACAATTCATGCACACCAAGTAAAGGCCAATGCATAGTATAAGCAGTTTCTTGCAATTCTATCGTGTTGGAAACATAAAGAGGCGGAGATGTAGTTCCTCTCTCATAATAATTGCAAGTAGGAGAAGCAAGCACATGCATATTACATTCATCAAAATCATCATGTGCAATGGTAAAAAGCCACCCATCAATATAATCCTTAATAAGCACAAACTTCTCCGATAAAGTGTAGTAGGGAGAATTCAAAAAGATAATAGGACTATCATGCGTGGGTGCAATAGTAACAATTTCATGTTTAACATAAGGAACTATAGCAAGTTCATCTCCATAAGCATAATTCATATTGGCATCTTGGCAAGCATCATCAACAAGGGATATTTCAAACAAATTCAAGGGATCATAGCAATCATCATAGGAATCATCCTTCGGTAAGCACGAAGGGGAATTAAATAATGTATGAGTTGGAGGGTTACTCTCATTAGAAGGTGGGCACGGGTAGCTAATCCGCTCTTCCTCCTTTTGTTCTTCGCTCTCCTCATCATCTTTTTCATCCAATGAGCTCACTGTTTCATCAATTTATTCTTCCATAGCTTCCTGCAAAATATTAGTCTCTTCTTGGACAGCGGAGAATTCCTCAATATATGGTTTAACATAGGCATTCGAAGCATAATTATCATAACAATATTGAAATATGGCAAAATTTTCAGATTTGTGAAGAGTAGCATCATACTTTTCAATCAAAGAGGCAATCTCATAAGCACCTTTAAAAGCAACAAATTCTTCAATTTGTTGAACATCATAGTAATTGTAAACACCCTTAGCATACGAAGATACGATTCCATTATCACTAAACAAGCATTGATAGGGTAGGTGTTTCTTAGGGTCTTCAGAACAACAAGTAAACTCATATATTTCACATAAATTCCAAGCATAGCATTGCAAACGTTGAATTTGATCCCATAATAGTTTCCCTTTTTCAGATATACGGTGTCGCACAAAACAAGCATGCTCATCTAAAGATTTTCCCTCAACTAAACTAGTGGGGGTTTCAGCACGAGCACAAAGGGATCGAAGATGATCCAAGTAAAAAGCTTCAGGAGTGTGATAGATTTTGAGTGGTTCTTCAACCATTGGTTCAGTAGGTACAACTAATTTTTTTGGTATTTTGCGTTTCCTACCCATAGCTAAAGATAGAAAACAACTAAGAACAGCTAATAAAAATGACTTAGTGATAAAGCAAAAAAGCACACACGAGAATATTCACCCCACGCTATGACTCCCCGGCAACGGCGCCATAAAAATGTCTTGATGACCCGCAAGTATACGGGATAGTTGTAGCCTCTTTCGATAAGTAAGAGTGTCGAACCCACCGAGGAGCTAAAGGTAGAACAAATACTCTTTCAAGTCCTATCGGCCACTGATACGACTCTACGCACGCGTGACGTTCGCTTTACTAGAACAAGTATGAAACTAGAAGTACTTTGTAGGTGTGATAGGATAGGTTTGCAAGATAATAAAGAACACGTAAATATAAACTAGGGGCTGTTTAGATAAATATGCAATAAAGTAAATATAGCGAGTGTGGAAAAGTGGTGGTAGGAGTTGTGGAATTGTCCCTAAGCAACTGACTACGTTACTAGACCGATAATCACTATTGCAATTCTATTTGAGGGAGAGGCATAAGCTAACATATCATCCCTTACTTGGAATTCTATGCACTTATGATTGGAACTCTAGCAAGCATCCGCAACTACTAAAGATTCATTAAGGTAAAACCCAACCATAGCATTAAAGCATCAAGTCCCTTTATCCCATAATGCAAACAACCTACTTACTGGGTTTGTGTTTCACCACTCACGCAACCCACCATAAGCAAATCATAAACATATTGCAAACTCTACAGCTGAATCCCTCACGCTATGCCGACAACGAGGGCACAATAGGACAGCAACAATAATAAAACATGCAACTCAAACCAATCATAGCAATTCATCAATCACCGCGAAAATCTACTCAGACGTCATAGGATGGCAACACATCATTGGATAATAATATGAAGCATAAAGCACCATGTTCAAGTAGAGGGTACAGCGGGTTGCGGGAGAGTGGACCGCTGTAGATAGAAGGGGGAAGGTGATGAAGATGTTGGTGAAGATGGCGGAGGTGTTGGTGAAGATCGCGGTGATGATGATGGCCCCGCGGCGCTCCGCGCCATCGAAGCAAGGGGAGAGAGCCCCTTCTTCTTCTTCTTCCTTGACCTTCTCCCTAGATGGGAGAAGGGTTTCCTATGGTCCTTGGCTCCCATGGCGTGGGGGCGAGAGCCCTTCGAGATTGGATCTATCTCTCTGCTTCGCGTTCTCAGATTCTACCCTTCACCGTTTCTTAAATATCCGGAGATCCGTAATTCGATTGGGGTGAATATTTCGCCCAAATCTTTCTCATAAAATTAGCTTTCTTGCGCCAAAGAAGAGCGCCAACCGCCTTCGGGTGGCCCACGAGAGCCAGGGCGCTTGCCTCCTCCTGGGGCGCTGCCCCTGTCTCGTGGCCACCCCGACATCTTGCTTCGCGTTGATTTTACTTCCCAAAAATCATAAATATTCCAAAAAAAATCTCCGTCCATTTTTATCCCATTTGGACTCCGTTTGATATTGGGTTTCTGCGAAACAAAAAACATGCAATGCATAAGAACCGACATCGGCCTCGGATCAATATGTTAGTCCCAAAAATAGTATAAAAGTTGCCAAAAGTATATAAAAGTTGAATAATATTGGCATGGAACAATCAAAAATTATAGATACGACGGAGACGTATCATCCATCAGTGACCCCCCACCTGGTCCTTGTTTCCCCTACTTCATCATCGACGACTCGATCAATGTGATCGACGACCAGAGCCCGACACCTCACATCAAATCACGCCCCTTTTGTTGCTCGACTCTGCAGAGTTACCATCGAGTGCCGAGGGTGGAACCTCATACATCACTCCTGCTTAGATCTCTATAGTGTAGCTATTCGATCGTGGTCATCGAGGGTGATTTCCTCCTTAACCACTTCCGATATGACTCTGTCGTGCAACCCCTCAAGTGTGAACCTCGGGGGTGGTTCCTCTTACGTTCACCTTGATGATTTCATCGAGTGGAATTCACAGGGGGTGATTCCTCGGGTTTTCCCCTTGATGTTTGGACACACGGATACTTGGACTTTACCACTGTTAGTTGGAAAGGCGGGTCAAGCCTGAGGGGTACCCGCGAGTGATGTGAAGACGGGTTGACCTGGAGGGTGCCCGCAAGATAAATACGAGGCGTGGCCGGGCATTCCTAGCCCTTGCCTCAAGTCCTCGAGACGGGGCAACGGGGTCACATCTTTCGTGAGTCTCTGCTTGTTACCGCGTGTTCCTAATCCACTACGATTTGGATATTTGATCCGAGGGGCCTCTGGCCTGATAGCACTAACCATCACGTGGGCATAGTATGGGCATTCTGTGTTGTATGCATCAGCCGAAGCTTAATAGATGTCAGCGACTGAGCGGCGCGCCGGGTTGGACTGGTAAGCACCTGCCTTTTTGAAGGAGGTAGCTAGGTCTACTCACCGGCCGCGTACGCGACGTGTAGGAGTTCCCAGGGAGATGGCCCATGACCCCTGAGGGCATATGTTTAGTCCGGCATGCTGACCTCTGTATTAAGCCTAGGTCGGGTTGCAGCGTATTGTTTGGCCGAGGCCAGGCATGACCCAGGAAAGTGTGTCCGGCCGGAGTTAATCGAGCGTGGTGGTTAAGTTGGTGCACCCCTGCAGGGAAGAAAACATCTATCGATAGCCTATCCTACGGTAACGGACACTTGGAGTTGTATCCTGATTGATACAACTAGAACTGGATACTTGAGGTGATAACTGGATAGTATGGCTCTGGGTTTGCCTTCTCACAGGGAGTCGAGAAAGGATCTCTGGCCGAGGTTGATAACACTACTTCTACTTTACTTTATGCTACTCTTATCTCTTCTGATGCTGCAAGATGCTTGGAGCTACTTGAAGATGCTAGTCTTTGATAGGCTACGCTTTCCCCTTATCTTCTGGCATTCTGCAGTTCAGTCCACATATACAACCCATTTCATTGATACCTATGCATATGTAGTGTAGATCCTTGCTTGCCAGTACTTTGGATGAGTACTCACGGTTGCTTTGCTCCCCCTTTTCCCCCTTTCTTCTTCTTTCCGGTTGATGCAACCAGATGTCGGAGCCCAGGAGCCAGATGCCACCGCCGATGCTTACTACTACGTGGAGGCCGCCACGACTAGGAGTAGTTAGGAGGCTCCCAGGCAGGAGGCCTTGCCTTTTCGATCGATGTTGCTTTTGTGCTAGCCTTCTTAAGGCAAACTTGTTTAACTCATGTCTGTACTCAGATTTTGTTGCTTCCGCTGACTCTTGTGTATTCAAGCTTCTATATTCGAGCCCTCGAGGCCCCTAGCTTGTAATATAAAGCTTTTATTATTTCAATTTGTGTCTAGAGTTGTGATATCTTCCTGTGAGTCCTTGATCTTGATTGTACACATTCGCGTGTATGATTAGTGTACGGTTGAATCGAGGGTGTCACATTTGTCCATGCCCTATATGTGGGAATACGAGGTGTTACTCTGACTCGAAAACCCTTCACACCCACCTGCTTTATAAGGGTTTCATGCCACACTATAATGTTTGGACCAAGCATGGAGAAAGAGGGGTTATGATGGAAAACAACGAAGAAGAAGAGGATGATGACAACGATGTGCCCCTGAATACGGTAATGTTGCAACGGGGGAAGCTGAAGATCAAGAGGAACCAGATGATGTGCCCAATGATGATCTTCGCCGGGTCATTGTTGATGCAAAGAGACAGTGTGAAAGTGAAAAGGATAAGCTGAAGTTCAACGCATGTTAGAGGATCACAAAAAAGGGTTGTACCCCAATTGCGAAGATAGCAACACAAAGCTCGGTACAACACTGGAATTGTGCAGTGGAAGACAAAGAATGGTGTACCTGACAAAGGATTTGAGAAGCTACTGAAAATATTGAAGAAGAAGCTTCCAAAGGATAATGAATTGCCCGACAGTACGTATGGAGCAAAGAAGGTTGTATGCCCTTTAGGATTGGAGGTGCAGAAGATACATGCATGCCATAATGACTGCATCCTCTACCGCAGTGTGTACAAGGATTTGAACGCATGCCCGGTATGCGGTGCATTGCGGTATAAGATCAGAAGAGATGACCCTGGTGATGTTGACGGCGAGCGCCCCAGGAAGAAGGTTCCTACCGAGGTGATGTGGTATGTGATACGTCTCCAACGTATCTATAATTTTTGATTGCTCCATGCTATATTATCTACTGTTTTGGACCATATTGGGCTTTATTTTCCACTTTTATATTATTTTTGGGACTAACCTATTAACCTGAGGCCCATCCCAGAATTGCTGTTTTTTGCCTATTTCAATGTTTCTAAGAAACGGAATATCAAACGGAGTCCAAACGGAATGAAACCTTCGGGAACGTGATTTTCTCACCGAACATGATCCAGGAGACTTGGACCCTACGTCAAGAAAGCTCCGAGGTGGGCACGAGGTAGGGGGGCGCGCCCTACCCCCCCCCCCCCATGCGCGCCCCCACCCTCATGGGCCCCACGAAGCTCCACCGATGTACTCCTTCCTCCTATATATACCTACGTACCCCCAAACGATCAGATACGGAGCAAAAAACCTAATTCCACCGCCGCAACCTTATGTACCCACGAGATCCCATCTTGGGGCCTGTTCCGAAGGTCCGCCGGAAGGGGAATCCACCACGGAGGGCTTCTACATCATCACCATAGCCTCTCCGATGAAGTGTGAGTAGTTTACCTCAGACCTTCGGGTCCATAGTTAGTAGCTAGATGGCTTCTTCTCTCTTTTTGGATCTCAATACAATGTTCTCCCCCTCTCTCGTGGACATCTATTCAATGTAATCTTCTTTTTGTGGTGTGTTTGTTGAGAACGATGAATTGTGGGTTTATGATCAAGATTATCTATGAACAACATTTGAATCTTCTCTGAATTCTTTTATGTATGATTGGTTATCTTTGCAAGTCTCTTCAATTATCGCTTTGGTTTGGCCTACTAGATTGGTTTTTCTTGCAATGGGAGAAGTGCTTAGCTTTGGGTTCAATCTTGCGTGTCCTTTCCCAAAGGATGAGGGGCAGCAAGGTACGTATTGTATTGTTGCCATCGAGGATAACAAGATGGGGTTTTTATCATATTGCATGAATTTATCCCTCTACATCATGTCATCTTGCTTAAGGCGTTACTCTGTTTTCTTGAACTTAATACTCTAGATGCATGCTGGATAGCGGTCGATGAGTGGAGTAATAGTAGTAGATTGTAACATCCCAAATTTTCCTATTTGGAATGTTCTACAATTATAGATAAGCATCCTATGCATCCTGTTTGAATTTGAATGCCATTTGAAGTTTCGGAGTTATTTGAATTTGAATTCCAAACTTTGGCATGTGGGAAACAATTCAAAAACTAAGCCTGATAAATACTTGATCAAAAGTATGAGAGGAGCAAACATGACACTCCAAAAATATCAGAGGAAACAATGCCAAAAGAATTGGATTCAAAGCTGAAATTTTATTTGAATTTGAAAAAATGGATTTTCATAAAGTTTGATTTTGCCTTTGGAAAAATGTTCAAATGAAAGGAATATTCCCTGATCATTTTGGTATATATATACCCTATATAAAATATTTATAGTTTAGGTTTTATTTTGTTTTGTTTTAATTAAAAAATAAAAGAAAAAAGACCTGGGGCGCCACCAAAGCACCCAGTGCCCAGCCAGCGCCACCTCACCCTCCCTCAAGCCCAGCCCACCAAGACTGCCCAATCGCCAGCCAGCCAGCCGAGCCGAGCCGCCCAGCGCCTCACCCGCCCCCTCGCTGAAAACCCTGTGTTTCGCCACCCGCCAAACCTCCCCTCTCTCTCACCGACCCGTGGCCCCCACCCCTCTTCTTCCCCTCGCCCAAGCCACGAGCCTCGCTGAGATCCACCGGATCCCAAGGATCCGGATCCCGATCGCCCGATGCCCTTCCGCCCTCGCCCGACCCCGGCTATAAGCCCGAGGCTCCGCACCCCATTCCCCCTAGCCTCGCCGAACCCTCTCCTTCTCCCTCCCGAGCTCACCGAGCACCGAGCTCGCCCGCCAAAAACCACCGCCGACGCCCCTAGTCCACCCCGACCTCCCAACCCCATCGAACCCTCCCCGTGCTCGTGCGCGTCTCCCGACGCCTCCCGAAGCTCGCTGACGTCCCAACGCCTGAGCACTCTCGCCGCCCGCCCGCCGCCGAGTCCGTGAGTCCCGGCAACACCTCCCGTCCGATCGTAAACCTACGGCCACGATTAGAACCCTCAAGGGGTATGTTTTATTAGAAAACGGCCGCCCGAACGGTTTTTATTTTAGTTTAGGTTTTATTTATTAGGCGGTTCATTAGTTAAACCCTAGGCCCGTTTAGACTAAACTACGCACAGTGGCACATGATAGGCCCATTGGGCTTTTTCTTTTTATTTTGATTTTCTGTTTTAGCGATTTGTTTCAAATTTCAAAATGTATATATTTTATTCTGTTTAATATTTTTGAGTGAGTCTTTTTTGTTGGATTGCAAATTTTATGTAGTTTCTGAAAAACATATATTTAGCTATGTTAAAATAATTAAAAATGCTTTAATATTGTTTTAGTCAGAATAGCAAATCTGCTATAGTTTTAGTTAGAAAAATTATTTTTGCATGATTCTTTTGCCATCACTTTATTTTGATATTGCCAAACCCTAGAAATTAACTTTGGTATTTTAGGGTTAATAAATAATTAATTCTAGGCAGAATCCTATTAATCCTAATTAATTGATTAGTTCCTGTTTTCCTAATTAATTAATTAGTAAATTAATTTATTTTTAACTTGTGATTAGTTATTCTAGGTTAGTTTCTGTCATTCCATTAGATGAACTTTTATTTATAATTAATAAAAGTTTTAAATTAATTTTCTTAATAGAAATTGGATTAGGCCTAAAATGAGTTTTATAATAGCTTTTAATTAATTCTTTTTGCTCCTAGTTGCTTAGTTAATCCTTTTCTGTTAAGTTAACCTAAAACCATGATTAGGTTATATTAAGAAATTTTGTTATATAAAACTATTTTTGTTATTGTTTGGAATAGGAAAAACTTTGAATTTGATTTCTTTGAGTTTTCCTTTTGATTTGGTTTTGATTGTTTTGTTGTGCTATGTTACTTTTGTTCTCTTGTGTGATCCTCTTGCTTTGTGCTTATTATGTTATTGTTTGTCTCGGTAGAGTTCCTGAGTGCTAAGCTTGCTACTACGACTCTTTAGCTTACGAGGATCATCAAGAAGGCAAGTTTTGATCATGTTATTTCTATACCTATGTTTTGTGCATTAGTAGTTGTCACCACCCCACCATTGCATGCAGTAGTGAAATCTTGAAGTCATTAAACTTGAGTAGTATCATGTGGTAGGATGAACCAATCCCCTTGTTACCATGACCCCGGGACGTAGTAGTTATTTTGCTATGCTCGTAGACGGGATTTGGGATGAGTGAAATTCATAAGCAAGATGTGAGAGTCAATGATGATGACAACCCATGGACTACAATGATCAAGATGGACTTCGGAAAATCACTACTGGGTGGAGGACGGTTGACGGGCACCCTGGAGCACCCAGTGGTGGCCGGGATGCATGGAGAAGCGCCATGACATCCTGCGGAAAGCTTCACCCAGCCACGAAGAGAAGGATGGATGCCCCATGACCGGAAGCTTACTCAGCAGCCGCAAGCCATTATGGACTCGGCTGGGTTGACCCTGTAGTGAAGTGGCTGGGCGGTACTACGAGAAGTAGACGAACGGTAGGATTGATGGGTACCGGCAAGGGCGTAAGAACTCTTTGGAAGACCCTGTTTATTAGTCCGCCTTCAAACACCATGAAGTGCGAAGACTTTAAAGGAGGGAATGATTCTTGCGGGAAAGTCATAAACCTCTGCAGAGTGTTATAACCTAATCGATTAGCCGTGTCCCGATTACGGACATTTGAGCATCTGGACCTTGGAAGTATTCGGATATCTCAACACTAAAATTAATGGATTAATTTGATGGGTTTATGACTTAATAATAATTTGGGAACGAGATATTGGTTGGCGGAACCATCTCAATAACTACCAACAATTTGTAGTAATTTGCAAATAAGTCCACCGTAGTAGGATAAAATTGGCTTTTCGCAAAATGATGAAACTTAGAGCTCCACAGCCAAAATGCATATAGAGTTAGTAACTTTATTATTGTTATTCTTCATGACTTGCCGCCTTATTCCAAAAGCTGACCTACATGGCTGCAACGTATTATGTTGCGTAGATATATTCCGATCAGAGTGAGGCTACGCCCGCTTGGCGATTGCCCTTTGAGTCGGATGGACTCGCTTACCTTCGACGCTCCGCAGCATTCATAGTTTATTTCTCATGAGTTGGCCTTGAGCCAATTTATTCCCTTGTAATAAAGACTCTATATGAGAATCGATTAATGATATTCAGGTGTGATTGAACTTTGATTACTTATTCGATGTAATCGTGAGTACCAAAGATGATCTTGGGATGGTATGCATACGTAGATTTGACCGATTTTGGGTCAGGTCGCTCTGAGAGATGGTATCGAGCACACGCTGACCGTAGGATCGTAACCCCAGGATCGGAAAGCCATAAGCGAGACCATTTACTTTGAACCTCCTTTCATTCTATAATTCTTCCCGATCTATTCGACTCTTCTCTCCTTTGCAACATTCTAGATGGCCGTCGAGTTCACCCCAGTTTTGCTACGGAGTTACGCCACCCGATGAGACGATGCCCTTTGGAAGGAAGCTGGTCCAGATGGTGAAGCTGCTGAAGATTGCTCGCCCTCGATCACCGGAAACCCACTAATGCACTTCCAACGGACACCCGCTCTGAGGATTGAGGTGCATATCCTGTGGAGGACTTTTGGAGGACGACGGAGCCTATCAACTTTGAGTTCACCGAGTTCAACTGGATCATCGGAAGGGACGTGGCGATCTACCGAGCACTTGGACATCTCCGAGAGGAGTACAGGACCGAGCTCGATCACTCGGACTCGCCATGGTTTCTCGCAGGCAAGGAATGGAGATATCATCCGTACCATCGAGGACGATTCCACTCTCTCTACATCCAGACTTGGAGTGTCTTCTCGGGACACGGAGATTCAGCTCGCCGAAACTCAAGACACACCGAAGCTTTTGTTCCGCGAATCGAATCGGAAGAGAAGGCACGCGCAGACTTCCTTGGCTATGAGGAAGAAATCACGGACTTCATGGAGATAGTCGACGACCTGAAGATGAAGCTTGCCGCGATTGAGGAAAAGATGGACTTGGGAGAGGACCTTTACCCGAGTGGAGATGAAGCACCCCTCGTGAGCAATGATCAGGATTTTGAAGGGAGTACCACCGAAGGAAACCCCAAGAGGAGGCGCCACTGATGAAGACTTTTAGTCGACCACCATGTCATCTTTTATTTCTTTTTCGTCGATCAGTTAGGCCGATGTTTTTCCTTCGATTAGTCATGAGCTTTTGTAATCGAGTTTGAACCATGTTTGAGTGGAATGAATAAATGTTTGGTGTGTTATGATTGTGCATTCATATGGGTAGTGTTATTCTCATAGACCATTGTTCTATTCTAATCTTCTCACCCACTCCAAAAACACCAGATGCCTCCGAGACGTGACACTGGTTTCCTGCCGGAGCTCACCCAGCTGCTCCAAAGAGAGAATGCACCGATGCAGCTCCCGATTCGAATCGAACAACCCCGCCAACAATCCACCACCACCACCCACTGTGGACAATTTGACTCGATTTCTGAGGTTGAATCCGCCAGTGTTCTCTAGTAGCATTGAGCCGATTGTGGCTGACGACTGGCTCCGCAAGATTGGAAGAGAGCTAGTCACCGTTGGATGCACTGATGCTGAAAAGGTGCGCTTTGTCAGCGCATCAACCGGATGGACCTGCAGCTTCTTGGTGGGAGAATTACACCGCCACTTTTCCCTTGGGTGGCATCACTTGGGATCAATTCCAGCAGGCCTTCAGACCGCTCATGTCTCATCTGGAGCCATGAGTCCAAGAAGCGTGAGTTCCGCAACTTACGCCAGGAAATCGTCGTGGCACAAGACGTGGAGGAATTCAGCAAGCTTGCTCGCTATGCCCTCGATGATGTGGCCACCGATGCCGCCAAGCGGAGAAGTTCCTTGAGGGACTCAATGATGAATTGAGCATGCAACTTATTGTGGCTACTTTCAACAACTACCGGGAGCTGGTAGACAAGGCCACCATCCCGAAGGCAAGCAGCAGCAGATAGAAAGCCGCAAGCGGAAGTACAGCCGGGGAAGCACAACTCAGAGCTCAGCAGAAGCCCGCTATGCACCGTACTCGGGAGGGCACACCCATCATAACCATGGAGTTCATAACCATGGTGGAAATGGAAACAACCGCAGCCAGACAACAAGTCGGGCCATGGCAATGGCAATGGCAGTGGTAATGGCAATCAGCACCGTTCTGCCCGGCTCAAGGATCTCGAGCCACATCACCGCTTCAAGTGCCGAAGGCGGGGCACTACGCCACCGACTGCCCGGAGGCCAAGCAGAGGAACGGAATGGCAATGGAGGCTCAGCGAAGAAGCCCAATCCTTTCCCTCGTGCTCAAGTGAATCACATCGACGTGGAGAACGCCTATGATCAGCCGATAATCGTGGTTGGTAAGTTTTATTGAATTCACGCTCAGTTTTGGTTCTGCTTTGATTCTCGTGCAACGATTCATTCATATCAAGGGTAGTTGTGGATAAGTACGGATTACGACTAGAACCCTTAGAAGCCCCTCCGCCGGTTCCGCAGAGGAGAAATGATGGCAGGTTTAAGCTGTCCCGCAAACCTCAACATCGGGAACCACAAATTTCCGTAGAACTCATAGTGTTGGAAACTCAGACCTTGGATGTAATCCTAGGCATGGATTGGTTGTCAAAGTATGAAGGAAACATTGATCGTGCAAGAAGTCTATTCTGCTCACCACCCCGGAGCGTAAGAGGATCAAGTATGTAGCCAGCACAGCCAGATGAAGAATCAGTGCATTCCCTCACGGGAGTTGTTCAGAGGAAGTGCCAGAGTGCAAGAATTTCCGATGTGTTCCGAGGAATTACCAGAATGCCACCGGACGGGGACATTGAATTTTGATTGAGCTATTGCGGCACAGCCCCAATATCCAAGAGACCTTATCGGATGCCACCGAATGAGTTGAAAGAGATCAAGGAGCAAATAAATGAGTTATTGGAGAAAGGATATATTCGTCCAAGCTCATCACCTTGGGGAGCCCAGTTCTTTTGGTAGAGAAGAAGGATGGAAGCTTGAGGATGGTTGTGGATTATCGTGCATTGAACGAGGTAACCATCAAAAACAAGTACCTCTGCCGATGATCAATGACTTGTTTGATCAGCTTGTTGGAGCCAAGGTATTCTCTAAGATCGATCTTCGATCGTGGTATCATCGATTGAAAATCCGTGAAAAGGATATACCCAAAACAGCATTCACCACTGGTATGGTTTATACGAGTATACCGTCATGTCATTTGATTGACTAATGCTCCTGCATACTTCATGAATTTGATGAACAAGGTGTTCATGGAGTATTTGGACAAGTTTGTCGTGGTGTTCATCGATGACATATTGATATTCTCCAAGAGCGAGGAAGAGCATAAGGAACATTTGCGCCTAGTTCGAGAAACTTCGAGAACATCACCTGTATGCCAAATTCAGCAAATGTGAATTTTGGTTGAAGGAAGTTGGATTCCTCGGACATGTTATTTCAGGAGAAGGAATAGCAGCTTGATCCCGCCAAGGTTGAATCAGTCACCGATTGGCAGTCACCCACCTCACTCAAGGAGATCCGCAGTTTTCTCGGACTCGCAGGATATTATCGGAGGTTCATTGAGAACTTCTCAAAGATTGCCAAGCCCATGACTGAGTTGTTGAAGAAGGAAGCCAAGTACGTTTGGACCGAGGAATGTGAAGCCAGTTTTCAGGAATTGAAGAAACGGTTGGTCACAGCTCCAAAGGTTGATATTGCGGACATACATAAGGAATGCCAGTCTATTAGACGCTTCTCGTCAAGGACTCGGAGGAGTATTGATGCAGAAGGCAAGGTTGTAGCTTATGCCTCCGCATAGCTACGACCTCATGAGATGAATTATGCCACGCATGATTTGGAGTTAGCAACTGTTGTGCATGCACTCAAGACCAGGAGACATTTCCTCATTGGAAATCGCAGATGTCTATACGGATCACAAGAGTTTGAAATATATCTTCACGCAGAAGGAATTGAACCTCGTGCAGAGGAGATGGCTAGAGTTGATAAAGGACTATGACATGAGATTGCATTACCACCCCGGTAAAGCCAATGTTGTAGCAGATGCTTTGAGCCGTAAGAGTTATGTGAATACTCTTACCGCAGGAGGATTACCCGGGAGTTGGTCGATGACCTCGAGATCTCCGATCGGAGATAGTTCCAAAGGATTTGTCGCAACTCGAAGTTCAGTCCACCTTGACCGAAAGGATTCGTGAAGCCCGTAAGTCGGACAAGGAAATCGATGAGATTAAGCAAAAGATGGAGGAAGGAAAAGCTAAAGGATTCCGTAAGGATGAACATGGAACTATTTGGTTTGAGGATCGATTTATGTGCCCAATGATCCCGAGCTCAGAAGCTAATTCTTCAGAGGCTCATGATTCCCAGACTCAATTCACCCCGCAACACCAAGATGTACCGGATTTGAAGCAAAGTTTCGTGGACGGTATGAAGAAGGACATTGCCGAGTACGTAGTCAGTATGGATGTTTGCCAACGTAAAGGCGAACATCGAAGCCAGCAGGTTACTTCAACCTTTGCCGATTCCCGATTGGAAATGGGAGAAACTTGGTATGGATTTCATCACAGATTACCCAGACCCGCTCAGGTTATGATTCTATCTGGGTAGTAGTTGATCGTTTGACTAAGGTAGCTCACTTCATTCCGTGAAGACTACCTATACCAGTGCCAAGTTGGCCAAGATATACATGACCAGGATCGATGTCCGCATGGAGTTCCGAGGAAAATCGTGTCGATAGAGGAACGCAGTTTACCTCAAAGTTTTGGAAGCAATTGCATGAAACTTTGGGTACGAGGCTGGAATTCAAGATCTGAGCCTTTCATCCGCAGCATGATGGACAGACCGAGAGAGTCAATCAGATTCGGAGGACATGTTGAGAGCTTGTGTGCTAGACTATGGGTCTAGCTGGGATGACAATTTGCCGACGCAGAGTTCTCGTACAACAACAGCTTATCAATCCAGTTTGAAGATGGCCCTTCAAGCTCTATACGGAAGGAGGTGCGAACACCATTGTGTGGGATAGTGTTGAGATCGATCACTTTTCGTTCCGATCTTATCAAGGATTCGAAGAGAAAGTCAAGCTGATTCGAGACCGGCTCAAGATAGCACAATGAGATGTAAGAGTTATGCCGACAATGAAGCGCAAGGAGGTGACTTACGAAGTGGGAGACCGAGCATATCTTCGTGTGTCTCACTTCGTGGAATCAAGAGGTTTGGAGTCAAGGGAAAGTTAGCACCCCGATTCATTGGCCCCTACAAAATCCTCGAACGTCGTGGAGAAGTTGCATACAAGTTGGAACTGCCGGAAGGATTGTCCGGAGTTCATGATGTCTTTCACGTTTCTCAGTTGAAGAAGTGCCATGCGAGACATGGCCGATGTTCCGTTGAGAGACACAAGGCCTCTAGAGGCCATACAGCTTGACAAAGATTTGACTTACAAGGAGAAACCCGTCAAAATTCTCGAGACTGCAAGCGAGTCACCCACAGAAGGTCATCAATTTTGCAAGGTCTGTGGAGTCACCACACCGAGGAAGAAGCCACTGGGAACGCGAAGAAGATCTTCGTCGAGATCATCCACACCTATTTGTTAGTTAACCCGAATCTCGAGGGCGAGATTCATCTTAAGGTGGGTAGGTTTGTAACATCCCAAATTTTCCTATTTGGAATGTTCTACAATTATAGATAAGCATCCTATGCATCCTGTTTGAATTTGAATGCCATTTGAAGTTTCGGAGTTATTTGAATTTGAATTCCAAACTTTGGCATGTGGGAAACAATTCAAAAACTAAGCCTGATAAATACTTGATCAAAAGTATGAGAGGAGCAAACATGACACTCCAAAAATATCAGAGGAAACAATGCCAAAAGAATTGGATTCAAAGCTGAAATTTTATTTGAATTTGAAAAAAATGGATTTTCATAAAGTTTGGAGTTTGCCTTTGGAAAAATGTTCAAATGAAAGGGAATATTCCCCTGATCATTTTGGTATATATATACCCTATATAAAATATTTATAGTTTAGGTTTTATTTTGTTTTTGTTTTAATTAAAAAATAAAAGAAAAAAGACCAGGGGCGCCACCAAAGCCACCCAGCCCAGCCAGCGCCGCCTCACCCCCCTCAAGACTTTGAGCCCAGCCAAGACTGCCCAATCCCCAGCCGAGCCGAGCCGAGCCGCCCCTCCGCCTCACCCCCCTCGCTGAAAACCCTGGTTTCGCCACCACCAAACCTCCCCTCTCTCTCACGACCCGTGGCCCCACCCGTCTTCTTCCCCCTCGCCCAAGCCACGAGCCTCGCTGAGATCCACCGGATCCCGGCGATCCGGATCCCGATCGCCCCGATGCCCTTCCGCCTCGCCCGACCCCTGGCTATATAAGCCCGAGGCTCGCACCCCATTCCCCTAGCCTCGCCGAACCCTCTCCTTCTCCCTCCCGAGCTCACCGAGCACCGAGCTCGCCCGCCGCCAAAACCACCGCCGACGCCCCTAGTCCACCCCGACCTCCCAACCCCACCAACCCTCCCCAGTGCTCGTGGCGCGCCTCCCGACGTCTCCCCGAAGCTCGCCGACGTCCCAACGCCCCGGAGCACTCTCGCCGCCGCCGCCGCCGTCGCCGGAGTCCGGTGAGTCCCCGGCAACACCCTCCCCCGTCCGATCGTAAACCTACGGCCACGATTAGAACCCCCGAAGGGGTATGTTTTTATTAGAAAACCGGCCGGCCCGAACGGTTTTTATTTTAGTTTAGGTTTTATTTATTAGGCCGGTTCTGTTAGTTAAACCCTAGGCCCGTTTAGACTAAACTACGCACAGGGCACAGTATAGGCCCATTGGGCTTTTTCTTTTTATTTTGATTTTCTGTTTTAGCCGATTTGTTTCAAATTTCAAAAATGTATATCTTTTATTCTGTTTAATATTTTTGAGTGAGTCTTTTTTGTTGGATTGCAAATTTTATGTAGTTTCTGAAAAACATATATTTAGCTATGTTAAAATAATTAAAAATGCTTTAATATTGTTTTAGTCAGAATAGCAAATCTGCTATAGTTTTAGTTAGAAAAATTATTTTTGCATGATTCTTTTGCCATCACTTTATTTTGATATTGCCAAACCCTAGAAATTAACTTTGGTATTTTAGGGTTAATAAATAATTAATTCTAGGCAGAATCCTATTAATCCTAATTAATTGATTAGTTCCTGTTTTCCTAATTAATTAATTAGTAAATTAATTTATTTTTAACTTGTGATTAGTTATTCTAGGTTAGTTTCTGTCATTCCATTAGATGAACTTTTATTTATAATTAATAAAAGTTTTAAATTAATTTTCTTAATAGAAATTGGATTAGGCCTAAAATGAGTTTTATAATAGCTTTTTAATTAATTCTTTTTGCTCCTAGTTGCTTAGTTAATCCTTTTCTGTTAAGTTAACCTAAAACCATGATTAGGTTATATTAAGAAATTTTTGTTATATAAAAACTATTTTTGTTATTGTTTGGAATAGGAAAAAACTTTGAATTTGATTTCTTTGAGTTTTCCTTTTTGACTTGGTTTTGATTGTTTTGTTGTGCTATGTTACTTTTGTTCTCTTGTGTGATCCTCTTGCTTTGTGCTTATTATGTTATTGTTTGTCTCGGTAGAGTTCCCGGAGTGCGAAGCTTGCTACTACGACTCTTTAGCTTACGAGGATCATCAGCAAGGCAAGTTTTGATCATGTTATTTCTATACCTATGTTTTGTGCATTAGTAGTTGTCACCACCCCACCATTGCATGCAGTAGTGAAATCTTGAAGTCATTAAACTTGAGTAGTATCATGTGGTAGGATGAACCAATCCCTTGTTACCATGACCCCGGACGTAGTAGTTATTTTGCTATGCTCGAGACGGATTTGGGATGAGTGAAATTCATAAGCAAGATGTGAGAGTCAATGATGATGACAACCCATGGACTACAATGATCAAGATGGACTTGGAAAATCACTACTGGGTGGAGGACGGTTGACGGGCACCTGAGCACCCAAAGGTGGCGGGATGCATGGAGAAGCGCCATGACATCCTGCGGAAAGCTTCACCCAGCCACGAAGAGAAGGATGGATGCCCCATGACCGAAGCTTACTGTGCAGCCGCAAGCCATTATGGGCTCGCTGGGTTGACCCTTGTAGTGAAGCTGGCTGGACGGTACTACGAGAAGTAGACGAACGGTAGGATTGGATGGGTACCGCAAAGGGGCGTAAGAACTCTTTGGAAGACCCTGTTTCATTCGTCCCGTCTTCAAACACCATGAAGTGCGAAGACTTTAAAGGAGGGAATGATTCTTGCGGGGAAAGTGCGCAAACCTCTGCAGAGTGTTATAACCTAATCGATTAGCCGTGTCCCCGGTTACGGACATTTGAGCATCTGGACCTTGGAAGTATTCGGATATCTCAACACTAAAATTAATGGATTAATTTGATGGGTTTATGACTTAATAATAATTTGGGAACGAGATATTGGTTGGCGGAACCATCTCAATAACTACCAACAATTTGTAGTAATTTGCAAATAAGTCCACTGTAGTAGGATAAAATTGGCTTTTCGCAAAATGATGAAACTTAGAGCTCCACAGCCAAAATGCATATAGAGTTAGTAACTTTATTATTGTTATTCTTCATGACTTGCCACTTATTCCAAAAGCTGACCTACATGGCTGCAACGTATTATGTTGCGTAGATATATTCCGATCAGAGTGAGGCTACGCTCGCGCTTGGCGATTGCCCTTTGAGTCGGATGGACTCGCTTACCTTCGACGCTTCCGCAGCATTCATAGTTTATTTCTCATGAGTTGGCCTTGAGCCAATTTATTCCCTTGTAATAAAGACTCTATATGAGAATCGATTAATGATATTCAGGTGTGATTGAACTTTGATTACTTATTCGATGTAATCGTGAGTACCAAAGATGATCTTGGGATGGTACAGACACGTAGATTTGACCGATTTTGGGTCAGGTCGCTATACCCACGCACCCCAAACGATCGACACGGAGCAAAAACCTAATTCCACCCCGCCGCAACCTTCTCGCACCCACGAGATCCCATCTTGGGGCCTGTTCAAGGTCCGCCGGAGGGGAATCCACCACGGAGGGCTTCTACATCATCACCATAGCCTCTCGATGAAGTGTGAGTAGTTTACCTCAGACCTTCGGGTCCATAGTTAGTAGCTAGATGGCTTCTTCTCTCTTTTTGGATCTCAATACAATGTTCTCCCCCTCTCTCGTGGACATCTATTCAATGTAATCTTCTTTTTGTGGTGTGTTTGTTGAGAACGATGAATTGTGGGTTTATGATCAAGATTATCTATGAACAACATTTGAATCTTCTCTGAATTCTTTTATGTATGATTGGTTATCTTTGCAAGTCTCTTCGAATTATCAGTTTGGTTTGGCCTACTAGATTGGTTTTTCTTGCAATGGGAGAAGTGCTTAGCTTTGGGTTCAATCTTGCGGTGTCCTTTCCCAGTGACAGTAGGGGCAGCAAGGTACGTATTGTATTGTTGCCATCGAGGATAACAAGATGGGGTTTTTATCATATTGCATGAATTTATCCCTCTACATCATGTCATCTTGCTTAAGGCGTTACTCTGTTTTCTTGAACTTAATACTCTAGATGCATGCTGGATAGCGGTCGATGAGTGGAGTAATAGTAGTAGATGCAGGGCAGTCGGTCTACTTGTCTCGGACGTGATGCCTATATACATGATCATACCTAGATATTCTCATAACTATGCTCAATTCATCAATTGCTCAACAGAATTTGTTCACCCACCGTAGAATACTTATGCTCTTGAGAGAAGCCACTAGTGAAATCTATGGCCCCTGGGTCTATTCTCATCATATCATTCTTCCATCACTTTATTATTGCTCTGCTTTTTTACTTTGTCTTTTATTTTACTTTGCATCTCTATACCAAAAATACCAAAAATATTATCTATCATCTCTATCAGATCTCACTCCCGTAAGTGACCGTGAAGGGATTGACAACCCCTAATCGCGTTGGTTGCGTTGAGCTATTTGTTTTCTGTAGGTACGAGGGACTCGCGCGTAGTCTCCTACTGGATTGATACCTTGGTTCTCAAAAACTGAGGGAAATACTTACTCTACTCTGCTGCATCACCCTTTCCTCTTCAAGGAAATCCAACGCAGTGCTCAGGAGGTAGCAGTATGCTCCTATAATACCACAGTTGAAACGTCTGTTCAGAAACAAAGAGCATGCCAAGTTGATGCTATGGCACAGAGAGGACCGTAAGAAAGACGGGAAGTTGAGAGCACCCGCTGACGGGTCGCAGTGGAGAAAAATCGAGAGAAAGTACTGGGAGGACTTTTCTGGTGACACAAGGAATGTATCGTTTTGTTTAAGCACGGATGGCATTAAACCTTTTGGGGAGCAGAGCAGCAATCACAGCACATGGCCCGTGACTCTATGTATCTACAACCTTCCTCCTTGGTTGTGCATGAAGCGGAAGTTCATTATGATGCCAGTTCTCATCCAAGGCCCTAAGCAACCTGGCAACGACATTGATGTGTACCTAAGGCCATTAGTTGAAGAACTATTACAGTTGTGGAATGGAAACGGTGTACGTGTGTGGGATGAGCACAAACAGCAGGAATTTGACCTACATGCGTTTTTGTTTGTAACCATCAATAATTGGCATGTTCTTAGTAACCTTTCAGGACAGACAAACAAGGGATACCATGCATGCACGCACTATTTAGATGACACCGATAGTATATACTTGGACAAATGCAGGAAGGATGTGTACCTGGGGCATCGTCGATTTCTTCCGACCAACCATCAATGTCAAAATAAAGGCAAGCATTTCAAAGGCAAGGCAGATCGCCAGAAGAAGCTCGACATCCGTACCGGTGATCACATACTTGCTACGGTCAATGATTTACACGTAATCTTTGGAAAGGGTCCCGACGGACTATCTGTTCTGAATGACGCTGAGGGACGCACACCCATGTGGAAGAAGAAATCTATATTTTGGGACATACCCTACTGGAAAGACCTAGAGGTCCGCTCTTCAATCGACGTGATGCACGTGACGAAGAATCTTTGCATGAACCTGCTAGGCTTCTTGGGCGTGTATGGGAAGACAAAAGATACACCAGAGGTATGGGAGGACCAGCAACATGTGCACGAAAAATACGGCATGCCTCCAAAGCAGTATGAAGGTCCTGCCAGCTACGCTCTTACCAAAGAAGAGAAGGAAATCTTCCTTGAATGCCTGCTCAGTATGAAGGTCCCATCTGACTTCTCGTCAAATATAAAGGGAATAATAAATATGCCAGAGAAAAGTTCCAGAACCTAAAGTCTCATGACTGCCACGTGATTATGATGCAACTGCTTCCAGTTGCATTGAGGGGGCTTCTACCGGAAAATGTTTGATTAGCCATTGTGAAGCTATGTGCATCCCTCAATGCAATCTCTCAGAAGGTGATCGATCCAAAAATCCTACTAAGGTTAAGGAGTGATATGGCGCAATGTCTTGTCAGTTTCGAGCTGGTGTTCCCACCATCCTTCTTCAATATCATGACGCATGTCCTAGTTCATCTAGTCGACGAGATTGACGTTCTGGGCCCTGTATTTCTACACAATATGTCCCCCTTTAAGAGGTTCATGGGATTCCTAAAGAAATATGTTTGTAACCGTGCTAGGCCAGAAGGAAGCATCTCCATGGGCCATGAAACAGAGGATGTCATTGGGTTTTGTGTTGACTTCATTCCTGACCTTAAGAAGATTGGTCTCCCTCAATCGTGGTATGAGGGGAGACTGCTTGGAAAAGGCACTCTAGGAGGGGACTCAATAATATGTAGGGACGGGCATTCTTGGTCTCAAGCACACTACACAATTCTACAGAATTCTACATTGGTGACCCCGTATGTCGATGAACACAAGAACATTCTGCGCTCCAAACACCCAGAGCAGTGTGACGACTGGATTACATGTGAACACATCAAGACTTTCGGCAGTTGGTTGCAAACACGTCTCAGGGGTGACAACACTGTTTCTGATGGGCTGTACTCGTTGGCCAGGGGACCATCTTCGACTGTATTGACTTATAAAGGGTACGAGATAAATGTGAATACATTTTACATGATCACCCAAGATCAAAAGAGCACCAACCAAAATAGCAGTGTCCACTTTGATGCAGCAACCAAGAGGGGAAAGGACACATATTATGGTTACATAGTGGACATATGGGAACTTGACTACGGACATGATTTTAAGGTCCCTTTGTTTCAGTGCAAATGGGTCAATCTGTCAGGAGGCGGGGTACAGGTAGACCCACAGTACGGAATGACAACAGTGGATCTGAACAATCTTGGGTACACAGACAAACCATTCGTCCTAGCCAATGATGTGGCGCAGGTTTTCTATGTGACGGATATGTCTACCAAACCGAGAAAAAGAAAAGATAAGGAAGTGAATACATCATACGATGAGCCAAAGCGCCACATAGTTCTTTCAGGAAAAAGAGATACCGTGGGATTGCAGGGCAAGACAGACATGTCTGAAGATTATGAAAAGTTTGATGAAATTCCTCCCTTCAAAGTCAAGGCTAACCCAAGCACCCTGTTAAATGATTAAGATTATCCATGGTTACGGTGCAATAAGCAAAGGACACAAGCGAAGAAATAGTGAAGACTTTCTCTCAATAACTATTATGATGATGCCTTTGATCTAGAATATCACTACAGTTACATGTGAAGAAATGAAATGCCTTTTGTAACAGATGAGTTTCCGTATGAAACCCTGATACTTCCAAAGAGATTGTCCGTTTTGTACACGAAGTGCATCCAGTTTTTGACGTAACCCTCTCAACTTTTTAGCACATGCTATGTGGGTGAAATGATGATACCATGCCAACTTTCAACCTTTTCAGAGTTCATTTGTAGTGCTTTTCAATTTTAGGGAGTAAATGCATGAAAAATACCAGATGAAGTCAGAAAGGGTTGAAAATTGATGATGTGGCTTTGAATGGTGCATTTTGAACACACAAAAAGTCTGGAGTTCAAATAAGTTCAAAAAATGAAATCCCTTATGTAACAGATGAGTTTTCGTCCGAAACCCTGATACTTCGAAAGAGATTGTCCATTTTGTACACGAAGTGCATCCAGTTTTTGTCGTAACCCGCTCAACTTTTCAGCACATGCTATGTGGGTGAAATGATGATACCATGCAAACTTTCAACCTTTTCACAGTTCACTTGTAGTGCTTTTCAATTTCAGGGTCATTTAGCTTAAAAATCAGTAAATGCATGAAAAATACCAAATGAAATCAGAAAGGGTTCAAAATTGATGATGTGGCTTTGAATGGTGCATTCTGAACACACAAAACGTCTGGAGTTCAAATAAGTTCAAAAAAGTGAAATCCCTTTGTAACAGATGAGTTTTCGTCCGAAACTGTGATACTTCGAAAGAGATTGTCTATTTTGTACACGAAGTGCATCCAACTTTTGCCGTAACCCTCTCAAATTTTTAGCACATGCTATGTGGGTGAAATGATGATACCATGACAACTTTCAACCTTTTTCATAGTTCATTTGAAGTGCTTTTCAATTTCAGGGTCATTTAGCTCAAAGAATGAACTAATAGCAAAAAGAATGAACGAGAAAACTTCTATGAAACTCTAATAGCAAAAATAATGAACTAAAAATAGTCAATTAAAATATTCTTTTATGATAAACTAAAACAAAACTATAATACTCTTCAATAGCAAAAAGAATCAATTAAAATATTCTATTATGATCAACTAAAACAAAACTATAATACTCTTCGATAGCAAAAAGAATCAACTAAAAAGCTTTTATAGAAACTTAAATTATCAAAGTAATTTTTGTTCAAAACAGTAATAGCAAAAAGAATTATCATAAATAAATTTTTTTGTTAGAAACTTTTATGAAACAAAACTTTAATAGCCAGAGGAGGACCCGAATAAGCTAGTTATAGAGCCATTGGTCAAGGCGTGTGCTCTTAAGAAGATGGCAGATCTATCCAGGAGGTGGAAGAATGAGTTGAAATCAACGTTTGTCGACAAAGGGAAGACTCCAGAATCCACCGACCGATTTGAGAAGATAAGAGATCACTGGCCCGCATTTGTGGCCTACAAGACATCGGACAAGAGTAAGAAGATGTCAGAGACAAATAAGATAAATGCTGCAAAGAAGCTATATCACCATCGCACAGGGTCAGGTGGCTACCTCAAAGCCCGGCAATTGTGGGACAAAGCTGAGAATGACCTGATTGCTAAAGGGGTCGAACCAGAGACATTGAACTGGCCAGACCGTACAAGGACTTGGATCTTCAGAGTTGGGGGAACTTTGGACCCTCAAATAGGTTTGGACGGACGAGCAACTTGCAATACCCATCAAGAAGCTTCATAAGTGTATCGCCGCAACACAGCAAGGGACGTTCATTCCCGACAGAGAGAATGATGAGCTAACCGAGGCTCTCGGGAATCCTGAGCACCCTGGACGAACACAAGGCATGCCAGGCTCCGTTGCGTGGAAGGTTGGGTTTCCCGGCGCAGGCGGTTACAAAACCCGGGAGAGGAAGAGGAAACAGGAGCTGAGCAAAATGCAGAAGCTGAATGCAAGAGTACAAAAGCTAGAGGAACAAGTTGAGAGCCAGCAAGCTGCCGGAGCTACCCCAGAAGTTACCCCGCCATCTCAGCGAAGAAGTAGCGTGGCTTCCACAGAATTCGGGCGCCGTTTATTTTGCAATCTTTACTTTCACTCTTTATCATAAAAATACCAAAAATATTATCTTATCATCTCTATCAGATCTCACTTTTGCAAGTGGCCGTGAAGGGATTGACAACCCCTTTATCGCGTTGGTTGCAAGGTTCTTATTTGTTTGTGTAGGTACAAGGGACTTGCGTGTGGCCTCCTACTGGATTGATACCTCGGTTCTCAAAAACTGAGGGAAATACTTACGCTACTTTGCTGCATCACCCTTTCCTCTTCAAGGGAAAACCAACGCATGCACAAGAGGTAGCACTTCCAAACTGGACGCCTCCACCTCCTCCACCTCCTCCGGCTAGTCAGGGAACTCCGCCTCCTCCTCCTCCTCCGGTGAGTGATCAGGGCACTCTGCCTCCTTCTCCGGCTACTCCGGTGCGTGAGGCCACTCCACCTTTTCCGGCGCGTCCGAGCAGTCCGCCTCCTCCGCCGCCTCGTCAGCAACGGTGGAAGACAGACGTCGCCGCTCCGGCCCCTCCGGTGCGTCGGAGCACTCCGCCTTCTTCTCCGACTCGTAAGCAACGACGGAAGAGAGACGCCGCCACTCCGGATGCTAGCAGTACAACCAGAGGTGGGAGGAAATTTAGATACGGTCCATCTCTCAAGGCTTCGGAGAAGTTACCATACGAGAGGACCGAGAAGGAAAACACGGAGATCTGTCAAGCCCAAGTGAGGGAATTTTTTGCAAAAAAACATCCACCTCCGAAGGAGATAATAGATCCGGTTAAATCGAAGCGCACTATTGATGCCATGAAGTGACCACCACCGCCTTCGCCGGATGACAACTATGTCCGCGCTCTTAAAAAGACATATGAAGATGCGCGGCGGTTGGGAACTACTTCGAGTGATAAAAGGTTAGAAGAACGAAGAAGTGGGGAAAAAATCCCCAGCTCGGCGAACAGGCCAACTAATCGTGCCCCCCCCTCAAGGTGTCTAGCGGTATCGTCACTAATCTGCCGGAGATGGTGCCCGGTACTTATCTTGCTGATTGCCTAGGCGATTATGTACATTTTGAAACAATGGAGGTGGACGAATTCAGATACCAGTACAGGAAGCCTCTCGTCAAACCTGATCATCATCCTCCTCTAGCAACGATGATGCGAAGATTTCATGAATGGTACATGGAAACCTGCAGCATGTCTCGGAAGGATGCTTTGACGATGATAATTAAAGAGGAGCACAACTTCATTGGATTGGATTATATTACTGTTGATTTTGATGAGTTTTTCCAGTTATACAATCAAAAGGCCCTCGACAAATCACTCGTGACTTGCTACTGTCTGTAAGTACTACTTCTGTAATTAAATCTATATATATAGCTCAGCTCTTTCATTGCATGTATATATAATTATCCTCACTATATTATGCAGTTTGAAGATCGTCGAATGCAGAAAAGCACAAATCTATGACATTGGGTTCATTAACCCAAATGTCATACATGAATGGACGGTTCAAAAGAATGGCACAGAAACTGAGGACAACTTGCTACAATCGTTGCTCAAAAATCTAAACAAAGAGAAAATACTCTTTCCTTACAACTTCAAGTGAGTGTTACTGTCTTGTGCATATTTGGTTTCCCTTATTACCTGAGGTTATAGTAATGTAACTGATGAGTTATGCGTGCGCAGCTACCACTTTATTTTCCTAGAGATTAAGCTTGAGCGGAGAGTACTAACCGTCTTAGACTCGAGACGAAAAGATCTCGAGGACTTTGCGGACATGACTCAAATGCTCTAGATCATTATCGCACCATATCAGCAACTTTGTTCATTTCTTGATATCAAGTAATTATTTCCTTTGTCTGGCAGGGTTTGGAAAGAGTTCACCGTGATTGCTCCGGGATTGCAGAGCGAGCTGCGATTTACACACCCGAAAGTAAGTACTACTACATAGTTCCGCGCATCTCCCATTGATTCTAGCTAGTTTCATCAATACCATTTAGCATGCTTGCTTATCAGTTTGATTGACCTATATTTCTCGTAAGGTGCTTGTGGCAGGAAGCCGGTGAAAGAACATGCGGTGCCCCCATGTTTGGTTTTGGTAATTGATGACAATCTCTATGGACTAATGGTTGCCTTGAGTTATATTTGAAGGTTTTGTCCATAGGCTTTTCTTGGAGTACATGTGTTGGTTTCAAGGAGAGTTTGTGTCGACCAAGGTGCTATTCAAGGAATTACCTAAAAGATTGGTCTTGTGAGAGGTTGATCAAGACTAAGTCAGAGAGTGAATCAAGTTGATCAACACACAAAGCATAGAAGATGTACCGAGAGGGATCAAGTGATCCCATGGTATGGTAAGCATTGTCAATTATGCTTTGTGTACTAACCCATGGTCTTCGTGAGAGTTCTTTGAGGGGTTAGGATGCAGTGTGCAAGTTCAAGTGATGCATCACAAAGAGATAAAGTGCTTGAAGCTTGCCGTCCATTGTGGTGACAATGGACTTGTGAAGATGAGGCAAAGAGTGGCTCACCCATAGTGGACTATGGGGGAGCAATCATCTAGTCTTCATCGAGCCAACACAATCAAGAAAGGTGGTCCAACTTGAGGGAGTCAAGATCGTCATCATCTAGCTCAAGTGGACTTTGTGCAAGGCAAAGGTTTACCCTTGATAGGTTTTCTATTTTACCGGTCTCATGGTAGTTGTGGGAGACCGGGTTATATGATCAATTGCCGTACTATCAAGGGGGGCTCTCGATGAGTTGCTTGATCGTATCGTTCATAGAGAGCTCAAACCATTGCATCCTTGCATCATCTTTATTGGTTCTTGTTTGGTTCTTCTCCTTGTGAGATTTGGAGCTTATGGTCATTTTTATGACAAGCTCGAGTTCATCGAAAACGGAGTTCACTTGCATCTTCTATGATGTTTTCGATGTTGGAGGGTATGCCGGTTCTTCTCTGTTGGAGGTTTCTCTCCTCCTTTTGTTAGGCATTGTTTTGATGCTACTCGTTGTCTTGTATCCAACAAGCTTGAGTTTGCTCAATTCGGAGCTCATTTGCAGAAGTTATGGCAGTTTTGGTTTTACATTATCCCTCTGTTGTCTTCTCTGCAAAATGAAGGACTCTTAGTGTTGTTGTTCTGGGGCATGCGGTAGTACTGCTCTCCGGAGCGGTAGTAACGCAGGCCCTTGCGGTAGTACCGCAGTCCCCTGCGGTAGTACTGCAGGTGCTCACGGTAGTACCGCTCTGTGGGAGCGGTAGTACCGTGGGCTCTAGCCAGGCTTAGCAGCATGAGCGGAAGTAGGGGCGGATGTAATTTTTTACATCCGCGCCCTACGAGGTAGTACCGCTCTTCGTGTGCGGTAGTACCGTGCCGGATTTTTGCGCAGGTCCTCCCTTAGCGGAAGTAGGTACGGAAGTAATTTTTTACTTTCGTGCTTTCTCTGCGCCTAGTGTTGCCTGCCTTACGGTAGTACCGTAGGGGCGCACGGTACTACCATTCGTTGCCCTGTGCAACAGGCCTTCATCTGGCCAGTGTTGCACATGCGGTAGTACTGCAGCCAACTGCGGTAGTACCGCGGCTCCGTGCGGTAGTACCGCGTCGTGCGGGCTGAGTGAGGGGATAACGGTTGGATTTTCCCCCACCTATAAAAGGGGGTCTTCTTCCCCAATGGACCTCATCTTTTTTAGCTCGTGTTCTTCCCCCATTGTTGACCTTCTTCGAGCTTGCTAACTCTCAATCCCTCCAATGATTCTTGGTAGTTCTTGAGGGAAAAGAGAGAGGAGATCTAGATCCACGTTTCCACCAATCACTTTCTCCTCTAAGTGAGGGGAACCCCTTGGATCTAGATCTTGGATTTCTTCGTGTTCTTCTTTCGTTCTTCCTCTCATTTTCCTCCCTAGCATTAGTTGCTTTGGTGGGATTTGGGAGAGAAGGACTTGGGCACTCCGTGTGCCCTTGCCATTGCATTTGGTGCATCGGTTTGAGTTCTCCACGGTGATACGTGGAAGTGAAGTTTGAGAAGCTTATTACTCTTGGGTGTTTGGGCACCCTAGAGCTTGTTCCTCTTGGGTGCCTTGGCGCCCTAGACGATTGGTGGTGTTCGGAGCTCAATCATTGTGGTGTAAAGCTCCGGGCAAGTGTCGGGGTCTCCAATTAGGTTGTGGAGATCGCCCCGAGCAATTTGACGGGTGCCGGTGACCGCCCTCAAGGGTTGCCAAAGTGTACGGGTTCGGTGACCGCCTTCAAGGGTCCCTTAGTGGAATCACGACATCTTGCATTGTGCGAGGGCATGAGGAGATTACGGTGGCCCTAGTGGCTTCTTGGGGAGCATTGTGCCTCCACACCGCTCCAAACGGAGATTAGCATCCGCAAGGGTGTGAACTTCAGGATACATCGTCGTCTCCGCGTGCCTCAGTTATCTCTTACCCAAGCTCTTTACTTATGCACTTTACCTTGTGATAGCCATATTGGTTCTTGTCATATATCTTGCTATCACCTAGTAGTTTATCTTGCTTAGCATAAGTTGTTGGTGCACATAGGTGAGCCTAGTTGTTGTAGGTTTTGTGCTTGACAAATTAACCGCTAGGTTTATTCCGCATTTGTTCAAGCCTAAACCGTAATTATTTTAAAGCGCCTATTCATCCCCCCCTCTAGGCGACATCCACGATCTTTCAGCAGGGAATGATTTTTGTGGATACTACGTTTACGAGTTCATCTACAACCCGACGGCCTCTAATAAGCGGGGCTACTCTGAAAAACAATATGAAGTGCGTAAGCAAAATATTCACAATTTTATTTTATTACCATCATTTGTGTTGAGTTCCATTCATACACATGTATTGACCCTCTTCTTCAATTTAGATCTGGCAGATGCGGGATGAACTCCTACCACAAGATCGCATACCGAGCAATTCAAGAGGAATTGGCGGGATTCGTCTTTCTTTACCACGTGATCAATCCAGCCGGAGAACACCATGTGGAAATTGACTTTAGATGTTAGGGATTGCAAGAGATCTTATATTGTATATATATAGCTAGTAGCGTCGGATAGATATACGAAAACTTGTTGTTCGACCAATCTCTCGGAGAAGGAGAGGTCGATCACTTCTCTTTGTATATGTTCATGACGATCTTGTGTACTTAATGGTTCCTTCATTTGCTTACCAACTAGGATGTCGAGTTCTCTCTATACGTATAGTACCTAGCGTCGACCAAGCACGGAGATAAGCGAGGTCACTTCTCCCTATTAGCTAGCTAACACAATATATGAAACCCCTAAATTAACCCTCCAAAACCCCCCAACCCCCCCTTCAAAAAAAACAAAAACCCCACCTCCTGAGCTGCTGACGCGTGGATGCTTTTTGGTCCCGGTTGGTGTTACCAACCGGGACTAAAGGCCCTCCTGCCTGGGCTCCCCGCAGCGGCCATGTGGAGCACCTTTTGTCCCAGTTCATAAGCGAACTGGGACTAAAGGTTTTGGGCTTTAGTCCCGACCCTTTACTCCCGGTTCCCGAACCGGGACAAATGGGCCTCTGGAACTGGGACAAATGGACCTTTTTCTACTAGTGCCATGTCATACAGAGGTCGGTTGGTTTTGATAAATTCGGTTTTGTCGAGCCTGCCTATGTTCCTTCTATTTTTCTTTGAGGTACTGGTAGGGGTACGGAAAAGACTTGGCTTTTATAGATCCCGATTCTTTTGGCAAAGTGATGAGGCCAAGAAGAAGTATAGATTGGCTAGATGGGATATTATTTGCAGACCAAAAGACTAGGGCGGGTTAGGGATCGAAAATTTAGAGGTCAAAAATAGGTGTCTGCTTAGCAAGTGGCTATACAGAATATCTACTGAGATCGACGGTATGTGGATACAAATCTTGCGGAATAAATACTTACACTCTAAGACTTTGGCCCAAGTCACCGCTAGGCCAACAGACTCACCATTCTGGAAGAGATTAATGAGGACGAAAGCAGCTTTCTTCCAACGAGTGAAATTCATAGTTGGTAATGGTAATACTACTCGATTTTGGGAGGATACATGGCTAGGGGAGACGCCTTTGGCTTTGCAATATCCATCCCTATATAATATTGTGCAACGTAAGGAGGATTATGTTGCCACAGTATTAAATTCGATACCGCTTAATATCCAATTTAGGAGATCCCTAGTAGGGGAACGTTGGAATGTTTGGTTGCACCTCGTTCGTAGGTTGATGGAGGTTCACCTATCTGATCAAGCGGATACAATTAGCTGGAAGTTAACCACGAATGGAATCTTCTCAGTGAAATCCATGTATTCGACCTAATTGACTCCAGGCCATTGTCGAGGTCGTTGCATATTTGGAAGATTAAAGTTCCACTTCGTATTAAAATATTTTTGTGGTTTGTCCATAAAGAGGTTATTCTAACCAATGATAACTTGACAAAAAGGATTTGGGTTGGTAACTCTAGGTGATGTATTTGTGATCAAAATGAAATGATTAAACACCTCTTTCTCGAATATCCTCTTGCACAATTATTATGGCGTTTAATTCATATAGCCTTTAACGTTCAAACACCAAGGAGCATAAACACGTTATTTGGGACGTGGCTTAATGGAGTGGACATACACTTAGCTAAACATATTTGGATAGGAGTATGTGCATTATTTTGGGCTATATGGAACACTAGAAATGATATGATTTTTAATGGGACACAGTTCACCAATTTTTTGCAGGTTATCTACAGAGCTACAGCTTGGATCCGTATGTGATCCTATCTCACTCATGCGAACTTTAGGGAGCCTTTGGTTATTGGGTGCAACCGTTGGGAGACGGTAGCATGAGCTATTTTTAGCCGATTTGGGTGGCGAGCTAATAATAGGCTAGGTGTGTAGGCATCGTAGCTTATTTTTATATCACCGGAATTGGCACTTTTTCAGTCTTTTATCGCCGGGTGTGGCACTTTCTAGATTTATTTACTTTTGACTACTACTCAGTTTATGAGCATCTTTGGACTTGATGACCTCGTTACATTTTTATTTAATAATATGGTTGCATGCATTGATTGATGCACAGGTCGGGGGGGTTTCCTCCTTTTCAAAAAAAAATACATGCCCTAAATGCACTCGCCGCGAATTTTCTCCATCCCCAGATATTACTATAAATTATATTTTATTCTTTTTATTTTGAAGAAACACTTTGTAAACTTTGACTAAGTATGAAGTGGCGGTGGCCAAGTCCACGCTGAGACATGGACGATGGCTGTGTCGGTAGTCTAAGGTGGGAAGTCGTCTCACCAATCCGCTAGCATCTTTTTGGCCTGGAATGGAGGATTGAGATATACAACTTTCGAACAATCATCATCAAGATGATGTGTGCAACACCGGTTCATGTTTAGGGTAAAAACTCTTGTCCTATCTCTTATTGGCTGGGCTCAATAGCTACGAACTTGCGTTGCTGCCTTCTTGAAGGCGTTGTCTACTTGATGTTGTGATGATCTTCACTAGTTGGTCTCGGCAAATAGGATGAAAATCTTTGTCTTAGCAATATTCAGTTGGACGTGGTGACGCTAGCATAAGGAAGTGTATCTTTTTAAAGGCGTTGACGCGGAAGAAGTCGATTTGGTCAATGTTATTTCTTCCGTATCTTGTAACTGTTTGAATCTGATTGATATTTGTTATGTGCTCTACTAATAATTGATAAGAATGCTTATGTTACAATGCAGAGGCTGGGGCTTCGAACCTCATTTTCAAAAAAAAAAGGAAAAAAGTGTTCATATGATATACTCCCTCTGTAAAAGAAATTTTAGTGATCTAAACGCTCTTATATTTCTTAACAGGGGAAGTACATATGATATGATATGTACATTTTCTTTATAACTTGATCAAGGTTAGATAAGTTTGCCTTTTGCAAAAATTGATGAACACTTATATATGGTATAGATGGTGCGCATTAGCTTGTCTGATAGGCATATCATTATTACTAAAGAAATTGTGTGTGCATCTCCCATTAATTCTATGGATTGAAGCCTGGTGGTTAGGCTGCATGACCGCAGGCCTAATCACTGAGCTAAGTCTTTATATCACTATCACTAATTAAAAGGTTGACATGGATCACAAATTAAGAGGCTGACACCAGTGCAACTACCGCGCCTCCGTTTCTTTTGGCAGAGCATATATGATTTAGCAAACAAGTCAATAATCAATAATTATTATTTAATATATTGCTTATAAGATATAAAATCACAGTCGAAAGTAATTTTGAATAGAAATTTAATACTAATATCATACTTATATTGTACCAATTAAATATTAGTAACATAATTATTATCAAAATCTTGTTTGAACATAATATATTTTTAAGACTTCTGGTCGTGGAGAGTATCATAAGATAGTATTATGCAGATAACGCTAGTTTATGATTTCAACTCGTCTTTCTTTGCGGGGTTATGATATCAACTCGTCAATCATAATATTGCAGGCTGGTATCATATATTGCCACTTTATTTTTTCGTTTACAGAAGCTCAATACTATTTTTTAACAGAAACTAGAAATTGCTGGCTTTTTCGTTATGATAGATAGAAAGCGATATTTACAATTGGCCAGTCAAGTGGCAACAAGGATGAAATATCAGAGAAAATAGGAAAAAACAGGGTCTATCAAGGGAAGATCTCTCGAGGGGGGTCCCTAAAGGGGGTCAACAGATACTTGGCTCTTGTTAATCTCTATAGCTCCATTGCCCGCCCGATGGCTTGAATAGTGGTAGTCGGGGCAGCAAACATTTTGTTGAACACCCTGTTGTTTCTCTCTAGCCAAATTTACCATGAGACAAGGATCAGCATGGATTTCACTCCCTTTTTGTCTTCATCCAAAGTTGTGGAGACTATAGCTAACAAGTAATCCTTCAAGGTATCTGCCCGAGTCTATGTCGCAGGGTCAAACGCCGCACAACCAGTCCAAGTAGCAGTCGTCTGCCAAATCTTCCGACCCTCAGGGCATTCCCAAAGGATGTGCAATGATGTCTCAAGGTTGCTGACGCATAATGGGCAAAAGTAACCGTTTGGCCATCCCCGACGCTGCAGCCGATGGGCACACCACACCCTATCTAACATGAGCAACCACACGAAGAATTTGCACCGGTGGAAGGGGGGCAGGCTTGCCAGAACATATTGGGGAAAGGAGAGTCGATCCTACCAGCAAATTGAAGCTTGTATGCAGCTCAATACTTTTGTGCCTGAGAGTTTATTTCTAATAACTTTGCTCTTTTGATGCCATGATGTATCATAATATAATACTAAAACCGTCTCTCGTGTCATTAATTACAATACAAGACCATATTTCTACTTACTTCTAGTTGACTTACACTACAAAACAACAATCTAACTGCTTTTACTGGCATCTATTAATGGCCAACTGATCCTCGATCGGGATCGTCCAAAACATTTAACACTAAGTGAGCTCACGCTTAGTGTTCACACATCTAGAAACGATGTGGACGGTCAACAAATATCATGTACTAGTATTTTTTTATATTCGTAAACACTGTACTTAATTAAATGGGAACATCATTGGTGCTAACCCAATTAATATCGCTTTGCTTTTAAGATCTAAATTTCTGATTTGATCTACACACCTACTTTGGATGTTTCCAACAATGATCTCGGCATGATTGACCACTATTTTATTTTACATTTTGCAAATTGAGAGAAAGATTTGCCTCATTTCATTGATTAAGAATAACTTTTAATATGTGCAATAGAAGCGCTCTTAGTGGTAATCCATAGCTGATCACGAACACATATGCTCTCGTGTGAATAGTAAAACCGAAAGAAATACTCCCATGGCGATTTGACATCGAAGCTTGGCCCCAAAATAAAATTTTACATATCGAAGATGAATAGGTTTTCTAAGGGCGTGCAAAATCTCATGGCGATTTAACATCGGACCAGCTTTGGATAGAAAAAAGGAAATCATTGCTGCAAAATAAAAAAACTTTTTGTCCGCTGCTCCTTTGATGCTCGACCGCCACGGAATTTTTCACACCCTTAGAGAACTTGTTTAACTTTGATGCCAAAAAATGTTCAGATTTTTTTAATTTGCTATCTTACCATCTCTTTTGATTTTACTATGCATCGTAGGGAGCAGATGCTCCCACGTGAAGCTAGATAAAAAGAAATACTCTGGCGGCATGATTGAGCTCAAATGTTTTGCAATGCTTCAACTGGTAGCCTCTTCCTTCATTAAATTGATTCTTGAACAACAACATTGGTGACAACCATGGGGAATCCTTGTTGTGCGAAAAGTCATTAACCCATGAGGCTAGATGGCCCCGCCTAAAGCAAGTTCCGGTCAAAGCCGAAGGTAAGGCATGCCGACGTCGAAAGGTGAAGGATCCTCGACTACACTCATAGACGCAATGTAGCCAAAACCATTGGCTACGTCAAGTGCATGAGTGCAGTCAAACGGTTTGGCACGACTACAAGTCAACTTTCTAAAGTGGTTTAGAGTCACTAGAAACCGTTTGGAGCTACTCACACAGTTATAGTGTAGAAGTATAGTCCTACGGTGTGCAGAAATTTAATTTGGTGCCCGGGCTCATCTACACCCAGTGAACAGTAAAAAAAATAGAAAATTAAAAAAAATCCTAGTTCTTTAGGGTGCAAGATGCTCAAATGCGTGGTGTTCGTGCAAAATTTCAGCTTGTTTGCATATTCAAGGAGCTCGTGAAAAAATTTGGTAAAAAGTATGAACAGTGTTGTTTTCAAAAGTTTCTCAGACATGCAAATTTGTCTTTTTTGCCGTGAGCTTCTCAAACGTCGAAACAAGCTGCAATTTTTTGGTAAAATCAAGTATGAACAGTGTCTTTTTTATTTTTCTGCTCTTTGTTTTGACTTCTCATGCGGGTGTAGATGAGCCCGGGTGCAGAATAGCTGGCTATATACTATGGGCCAGATTTAAAAATAAGTTTATCAGGGGTCAATGAAGAGATTAATTTTCAGAAAGGCCATTTAGTAAAACAAATATATGATATGGTCGGTGTCTCATGCCTGACTCCATCATTTGGAAGCTCATCAAGGATGGTCACTATTCTGCAACAACGCCTTACAGGGCGCAGTTTCTCGGTTTAGTCGACTCGGACTTGCCTCAAATTGTTTGGACAACTTGGACCCTCCCCCCTCCCCCCATGCAAGTTTTTCGCTTGGCTAGTCATCAACAATAGAATCTGGACGGCAGACCGGCTTCAGAAGCGAGGGTGGCCTAATTGCAACATGTGCCCCCGGTGCAAGCGAGTCCGAGAATCGGCGGCTCATCTGCTTTTCAAATCCCGCTACACGGTTAGAGTATGGAACATGATTAAAGTGTGGCTTGACCTTCATGACATTTACCCGCAGAACTGGGCCATGGTTGACACGGTGAAGAATTGGTGGAGTGCCAACGCTTCCAACACGACGCAATCTCGACGACCGCTTACCTGTCTTATGCTGCTCGTCTCATGGGAAATCTGAAAAGAGCGGAATGCTAGGGTATTTCGTAATGTCGCAGTGCCTGTTGGGGTTTTAGTATCAAGAATCAAAGACGAGGCGGCGCTATGGTGTCTGGCCGGTGCGAAACATTTGTGTAATACCATGCCGTGAGAGTGATACGTTGTATTCGTCCTTTGGCCAAGACCCCTAATACTCCTTATTCAATGAAAATGACAAATCTTTTGCCTTGTTTCAAAAAAAAAAAAAAGACATGGTCGGCGCCTGCACCTGACGGACAAGTACTAGCCACATGCATGCCTTGTGGTGACTAACGCATTGTTGTAACACACCACAAAGAAGTCATTTTTCAAAGAGAAAAAGAACAGCCGAGCATCGACAAAATTAAGCGCTACTGTTGGAGCAGCTGAACTGTGGGATAAGAAAAGATTGCTGGTGCAGGGACAAACAGAGGCTAATGAATAAATCAAAGACGACATCCCTAACTGCGAGCCGACCTATCAGTTATTCGGTCGAGTCGGGCAGGGAAGGGTCTCTGGTCTCTGCCTCCCTCTCTGGTGCCGCGGCGATCGATGTTTCCGCGAACGCGTACGTACGATCGACCACAGATGCATGCAGAAGCAGTTGGCGAGCCCGATCGACGCGAGCACGCAACGCAGCGACCACAGCCACAGGTGACAGGTGTTGCGTGGCGTGGCTCGCGATCCGGCAAGGACCGGCTGCTTTCTGATGACGACACTGTAGATCCACGAGGGGCCACCGGGCTAACGGCACGTAGCCGGCCGATCATTGCACGGCTGCCGGGACTTGATTTCTCAGCGAGCGCATTGAGTAGCCGGCCGGCCGGTGAGGACGACGTACGCCTCATCGTCTCCGATCTCGACCGGTATATACTTTACAGTGCTGTACCCGTTGTTCGGGGCTTCGAATTCACTATGGTCTTGAGTGAGTAGCTAGTTCTTCACTATGGTTGTAAATGCCTGTGTGAAGGTCTGCCGAATATTCTTTCACTGTCGGCTGTCGCTGTGCCTAAACTCAATAAGGTGGTCAGTAATGAAACGAGCTGATACTCCCTCCGGTCCTTTTTACTATGCATATTAAGTTTGTCCGAAGTCAATCTCATCCAACTTTGACCAAGTTTATATAAAAAATTACAGACACTCACATAACAACACCAATATCATTAGATTCATCTTGGAATATATTTTCATATTATATTTATTAGATATTATAGATGCTAATAATTTTTATATAAATTTGGTCAAACTTAGCAAAATTTGACTTTCGGCAAATCCAATGTGCAGAGTAAAAAGACCGGAGGGAATATCTAATATCTCTCCAACCGATGATGGATGTCTCGTCCTGGAGTTGACTGAAAGAACTTAAGAGTGTGAGTAAAATGCCCGATCGATGTATGGTATGCACGCACAAAATGTTAAATGAAAAGTGCAAATCTCCAATAAGGGCTAATTACCCCCTTTTTTTCTTGACTGCATGTATCGACAAGTTGAATAAAGCATGCCATATTTGAACGATTATGATTCATCCTTGGCCAGTGGGCGGCAAACAATATGAATTGTTACATGCTTTACCGCAGCGTTTCAAAAATCTTGCTTTCGCACCATTCGTACAAAAAAAATCACTACAATAAGTTTTAAACAATTTATTATGTGGCCGAATGAGTGGATGACTATATTACTCACAAGTAAAATAGCATTGAAAGAATAGAAAGACAAGTATTTTAAGAAAAAATGAAGAAAATAAAAATATGTATAAGTTTTATTTAGACTAGCAAAAGGGCCTGTGCGTTGCAACGGGAGAAAAAAAACATACTCTTCAATGGCCATAACCACATTTTGTTGCATCACCGAGATACACAATCACTCTCAATTTCGTGAAATCATGAACATTTTTTAAACTCGTGCACATATTTGAAATCATGAACATTTGTTAAATTCGTGACACTTTTACAATTTTTTGAACATTTTCTAAAATGAATTCATGAACAATTTTCATTCTTTGCAAACAATTTTCTAAAATTTTGAAAAAACTTAAAACTATTTTTCTTCAATCGGAAAATATTTCTAGAATCGACGAACATTTTTTTGAAAATTGTGGAACCTTTTTTTAAATTCACGAATATTTTTGAAATTTAAAGAACATTATTTTGGGAAATTGGTGGAACCATTTTGAAATTCATGAATATTTTTTAATTTAACGAACATTTTTAAACGCATGATCATTTTCTGAATCAACGAACATTTTATGAATGAATAAACTAATTTGTAAGTCATGAATAATTTTTGAATTTCTAGGATACTTTCCATTCATGAACATATTTTGAATTAGCAAATTTTTGTTCAGTTTCATTAACATTTCCTAATAGTTAATACATTACCTTTTTAAAATCATGAACATTTTTTATTTCCCGAACATTTGTTTTCAAAATCACAATTTTTTAATAAGCAAACATTTTTTTTACAAAATCGTAATAGTTTTTTAATCCACAAATATTTGATGATTCATTAAACTTTTTTTTCAAAATTCTTATTTTTTTATTTTAGAAACTTTTTTGAAGTACAAAATTAATAAAGTAAAAAAAGAAAAAGAAAAAGAAAAAACGAAATTTATGAAGCTGGCCGCCCGGACATGGGTCTGCCCAAACGGGCGTGCTGCATCTTCTTGCAGTGCACAGAGCGCAGTATAGGAGGGCCCTAACGCATGGGCCGGCCAATGCAAGGATTCCCTTGTGTGAAACGTTCCCTCCGTTCCTAAATATTTGTCTTTTTAGAGATTCAACAAGTGACTACATACAGAGCAAAATGAGTAAATCTACATTCTAAAATATGTCTATATATATCCGTATGTGGTAGTCTATTTGAAATCTCTAAAAAAAACAGATATTTAGGAACTGAGGGAGTATTATTTATAGATGGCATCGGTGGGTAATATTTTGCAACTTTGAGAGCAATTTCGATGACGTACCGCAGAAGCAATCGGCCGTTTATTATTAGGTAGAGATTTTTTACATCTGTATTTTGTTGAGGTGATTTTTTCACATCAATTAAAAATATAGATATGTATAAGTTTTTTTTACGAGTAGAGAGTATAAGTTGAAATGAACATTTCACACCCACAAGACCAAGCCCACAACTCTCTCACAAAAAAAAAGGCTAAGCCCACAACTAGCCAGACTGAACTCAACTGGTCCGTCTAAGAGCCCGGATCAGGATATTCAACCAGGCCATAAAGACAGGCCTAATTAGTAGTACTCCCTCCGTCCCAGTTCGCAAGGCAAAGTTTTCAAATATCTTGGCTCAAGGTGAATTTCCATTGGCTTTGATTTTCCACGTAAAAACGTTAACCATCGGCGCTGCAATTAATTTAGAAAGTGAAAAAAACTTTATTTTCTAGTCTTTAATTGATTTGGCGTGATATTTTCCTCTGCCCCGTGCTCTGTTTTCGCCTCGCGCGCTCCTTCCTCCTTCGGTGCGATATTTTCCCCTTAAATTTTGCTATCGCGCCCAGATTTCTTTCCTAAACCAGAAATTTAATTCCGCGCGCAAGGATTTCGTTCCAAACTCAAACGAAAGCAGCGCCCAGATTTCTTTATATAGCCATGGACTTACGTAGACGAACAGCCCAGTCTAGCGCCAATCTCATCTCCTCTCCTCCTCGATTTCATGGCGTCGGACGGGGGAGACGAGGGACATCGTCGTCCGCCGCCTCTTGGCCTCCGAGGCCTGGCTCGCGCTGCCTTCCTTCCTTGTTCCGGCGATGGCGGCGGCCTTCCTCCACTTCGTACTCGTCATGGCGGCGGCCTTCCTCCACTCGGTCTTGCAGGTCGAGGACCACTGCCGTCGTTCTCCATTGGAACGGCTGCCTCTACACCGGTGTCCAGCCCCAGCGTCGGAGGGAGACGCCGCGTCGGTCTGTCGCGCCCACCTCGATCTCCTTCTCCAAATCAGGCAGGCTCGTCGAACTGGGCCACCTCGTCGGGCGGGAGCGGCAGTGCAAGCGCCGCCGGAAGGACGTCCTCCTACGTCGGCTTGAACATCATGAACGACTCCATCTGCGTCGGACCAAATTCGTCCGTATTCTGCATGAGAGGTACGTAGTCCTTCTTGCCTGATCAGGATATGCTGTCTCGTTCAACGATTGCATCAGGAAACTGCCTGCGAGTCGCTGCTGCAGGATGTTTGCCTCCGCTGATCTCCTTCCTTGTAGCTGTTTACTGTTTTGCTGTTGTTTTAGTTCTTTCTATGTTGTTTCGTTCTGAACTATCTTTCAGTTTGGGGAGTCAGGTTCTGTGAGCCGTGTAATGTATGTACGTAGATCTTAGCTCTCCATCGATTGTGTGAAGTGAAGAATAAAAGGCCTTCGTCAGCCACGCATGAGAGACGCTATGTTTCGTTAGGAATAATTTGTTCTGTGACCGTATTTTTTTTCTTGTTTGGCCATACATAAGATCAGCTATATGGATTCTGAATTGCTTGTTTTTGCTATGTAGACCGTACCAGTGAGTTTGTTGCATCTACTAACGGCAGAGAAGGCGGCTGGTGTGGCGCTGGATATAATCCAAATTTTGAGAACGCTGACGAGTATCCTCCACGGCCGGAACATGTAGAAGCACCTTCTGCAAAAGAGATTGATTTGAGTAGGTTTTTCATCTCCAACTCAACCATGATTTGTTTTCAGTTTTGTTTAGTAGCAGCATATTTGGTTTGTGCTTATGATTTGTTTTCATGTGTGTAGATGCTTTGGCTAACAAGAATAACAGAGAACAGTACACTGTCGAAGACAAGCGTAATATTTATGCTATGCTGCTTGCTCGAAATGGAGAGCGTGGAAGGTTAAAGAATGGGGTTTTGAATCCCACTTTTAAATCTAGTTTTAACAAGGTTCATTTGGATGAGAAGATCTTCTACCGCACAAGGAAGACACAGAAAATGTACTTGAGTCATAGAGAGGAAGCACCAAAAAGAGAATGCAAACATAAAAACCACATCCAGCAGATCATGTTCTTGTCGGCTATGGCAAGGCCAAGGTATGATTCTCAAGGAAATTGTGTGTTTGATGGAAAAATAGGTGTGTGGGCATTTGTTGATTGGGTGCAAGCTCAAAAGAAGAGTGCTAACAGGTAAACTACCATGATGTTTTTTTAAGCATGATCTACATCAAGTGTGAAATTCGTTTGCTAAAGTAACATATATTTTTTTCTTTCAATGTAGAGGGAGAGGAGAATGGGAGCTCAAGCCTTCATCTTCGGTGGACAGGAACAAAAGTAGGGAGTACATTGTGCAGTATGTACTGCCTGCTATAAAGGAAAAATGGCCTGAGAATGATAGATGGAACATCGTATACATTCAGCAAGACAATGCAAGAACTCATGTTTTAGCAAATGATCCCATTTTTGCAATGGAAGCGGCAAAGGGAGGTTGGGATATCAGAACTGTAAATCAACCACCAAATTCACTTGACTGTAACATACTTGATCTTGGGTGGTTTGCTTCCATTCAATCTATGTTCCATAGGAAAATGCCCAAAACCGTTGCAGAGATTGTTCAGAAGGTAGCACTCCATTTTAGCTATGCAACTTCTTAATGTTTGTGCACAGCGACCTAACTTCATGTTTTTTCAATTGTTCCACAGGTTAATGAAAGCCTTGCTCAGTACCCACATCGTAAGCTTAATAGAATCTGGTTAAGCCATCAAGTTTGTACGAGGGAAATTATTAAGCACAAGGGGTCGATGCACTATGATACACCTCACATGAAGAAAAAAACATTAGAGAGGCTAGGTCTACTGTCAGTCCGTCTGACGGTTGATAAAGATTATGTTGACGCTGCCATTGAGTATTTGAACTCGCCTTAGGAGGAATGAGTGCTTTAGTTTATCATTGGAACAATTGCACTTTGTTGTTTAATCGCAGCAACAAAACTCATGTGATCACAAGAATTGGTCGTGCTCACTATACAATGCCCGCCCATGACTGCACATTCTCAAAGCATGGTGTACAAATGTTGTGGTCATTTTAGATGAGTATGTGAGACAAGTATTTTCAGTACTCCATACTCAAAATCTAAACGGAAATAACCACTGCAATATCCTCACAATCTATAGATCACAAATAACAACTGCAATATTCATTCCATGATTCACATCAAGATTCATAATTCGAAAACAAATTCCACTGCAACAAGATCATGATTCATAAAACACACACCATCTTCACACATCAAGAGACATACATGGCTATTTCTTCCTCAACATAAACCCTAATTCATCTCGGTGTCAGCCACAAATGCATTCTCATCTTCGGCAATGCAGTGGTGTTGCGACCGCAACGAGAACACACACCATCTTCACCTACTCCGACAATCGTCGCGCAGTCCTTGCACCAGTAGTCGTCACAGAGAAGTGGATTTCGACACACATCACAAGGTACCACGTCCATTGGCACTGGCAAGGAGCAAGCTAAACAACGGAATATCGAAGAATCACCTCGAACACCACAGTTATGGCACATTGCCGGGAACAAGCATCCATCACATGAAGATTCCAACGTAGTCCTCCGTCCAATGAAAGGAAGTACTCCAACACGCATTAGAATTGTGGTGCATGCAGCGCGGGAAGAGGAGTAAGTGTTGTGGTGCATGCAGATTTAGTGGAGTGGTTTCCCACCGTGAAAGAGGAGTGGATCAGCTTTTGCATGCAAACATTGATGGACTACTAGTGCCAAATTGAATACAAATGTGCCTAGGGTTGGAAGATTTTGGGACAAATAGTTTTTGGGATTTTGCCTTGCGAACTGGGACGGAGGGAGTACTACATAAACACATGGGCGAAGAGACATCTTGTTCCGTGCAAAAACTTTCCTCCTCATCAATTCAATCAAATAAATTACAGTAGGATTATCTCAAGAAAATTACAGTAGGAAAAGAAAAACTTTCCCCGTCGTTTCGCCGCCAATTACAGCCACACTCACCCACCATTCGTCCCGTGCCTCACCTTCCCACCCCCACGATTTCGTCGAGCACCTCGCGGGCAGAGCAGGCAGACGGCGGACGGACAAATCATGGAGGAGAGCGGCGCGAGCGCGGCGGCCGTAGTCCCTCGGCTGTTGGCGGCGAAGGAGGAGTCCGGGAAAAGCTTCTCGGACATCGCGGCCGAGACGGGGCTCACCAACGTCTACGTCGCGCAGCTGCTGCGCCGCCAGGCGCAGCTCAAGCCCGACATGGCGCCCGCGTTCCGGGCGGCCGTCCCGGCGCTCACCGACGAGCTCGTGGAGCTCATGATGCGGCCGCCTTTCCGGTCCTACCACCCGGACATCGTCCACGAGCCCGCCATATACAGGTGCCTACCTCGTGCCGACCACCCAGTCTTGTCCCACTCCCAAGGCCCTTGTAGTTTTATCCCCGAATTCCATCTCGAACTCGGTGTAGGGGGCGCGCGATTACTGCCAGCTACTTCAAACACTAACTATTGCGCATGATGTTGTAAAGCAAAGTGGTACCTTAAATGTCAGCGAGAAAATGGAAGAATATTGGCTCTTCTGCTGAATCTGAATGAAGACATGACGAGGGAGGGAAAGTTGCTAAAATTCCGCAATGTTTAACAAACAGCAACCTTCTACCATCCAGCTCTTTGGTATTTTTTTAGAAAAGGAGGACGACCCTGGCCTATGTGTCTGGACGATGCATACATCCATTTTATTAATTATTGACACAAGGCCTTACAAAATCATACAACAATAAGACTAAAGCCACCAACTAAGCAACACCTGTCGCTATCCCTATCCAGTTGATGAAGGGGCGCTGAAAGTCTGGGCCTAATACCAAACAACCCTCGCAGCCAAACCTAACATCTAAGACTTGAGGTAACACCTGCCGGGTATGGGCACCCACCAGTCCGGCGTGCTCCTCAATCAGGACGCCTGCCGGGTATGAGGCCGCCGCAGCCACCTGCCATCAAACCATCTTCAGAGCTGTACTGCTGCATCAACCTTGTCCGGTCTAGCTGCCGCCGACGTCATCATGACGCCAGGCAGCGTCGTCCTCCTGCGCGAGTCCATCTCCGCTCATCAGGCGCCGAGTCTCCACTGCGCCACGCCGCCGAGATCCGCCGTCATCAATGGACCAGATGAATCACCGCTCCTCCTCTTGTCCCCTCCAACCAGCACTTGCTCCAAAACGATGCCCCCAGGAGGGAGAACGATACCGAAGGCACCGTCATCGTCCAATCCGGTAGACCCAGATCTAGGGTTTCCCCCAGAACTTCCTGATCAGGTTGACGTGACCTGCAACGACGATGCCTCCAGAAGGGAACAACGTCTGAGACGCCGCCATCGTCCGCCAAGACCGCAGTCAGGCGCGATTTTCACCGGAAGCCACGTCTTCCCGACCTCGCGGCTGGCTGGAACCGAGCGGAACCTCGCCATGAAGACGTATGTCGCCGTCGGTACTCCGGCAGAGATCCGGCATCTCCTCACCGGTCCCTCCACGCGCCGCCGGTCGGCGGAAGGCCTCCCCGCGACGGATGCAAACGGGGCGTTGGATCCGCAGTGACCGTCGTCACCATCACGACCAGAACAGCCCACCCCGCCGGATGGGGCGCTGCCACCGCTGCCGTCCAATCAGGGCCGCCGCTCCGCCGGCTATGGTGCTCCGGCCCCCGCCGCACAGCCTGGAGTCGCCGTCCCAGCCGCTGCCGTTGGATCGCACAAGAGGAGCCGCCCCTGCCGCCTCAGATGGGATCCGCCGCATCCACCCGCCCAGATGCCTTCGGCACCGGGCCCGCCGCCACCGCGGCCCACGCCGGCGGCAGCGGCCGCAGGAGGAGGCGGCTAGAAGGTGCTGGCGGCACTAGGGTTTTGGGGCCCCTGGCGCCGCCTTAGGGGGAGGCGACGCGAGGGGGAGGGGGAGGAGCTGAGGGGGCCTGGAGCCCCCTTAGGGGGAGGAGCTCTTTGGTATTTGTGTCAACTCTAATCTTCCTTTCTTTGTATAAACTCAAATGGGATGTTCTGTACCCAAGTTCTTACTCAAGAGTAGAAGAATAAATTTTACCATAGCCTGTTGATAGTTTTGAGTCTTGATACTGATGCCTCTGTCTTTCCTTGGAATCTCTAGCTTCTGTACTTTGCCTGTTGCACTTGATAATCCACTTTGTTCTCAACAGTCTGGCACAGTTGTACCGTGCTGTTTTTGTCCAGAGTAGGTGTATCACTGTTTTTTTTATTGCTAATCGCATCGGTTTAGCTTCTTTTGTTCCAATTTATCCGGATGGCACATTATTTCCTGGTTGCACATGTTTCATTGATGCTTCCCCTGCGCACAAATGTTTCACTTAATTATTGGAGTGAAGGTACATTTCACTGAAATTCATGCTACAATATGGTAGAATTGCGTTGTTACTAACTTTGTTATATTATAATGTACACAGATTGAATGAAGCTGTTATGCATTTTGGAGAGAGCATCAAGGAGATCATCAATGAGGATTTTGGTGATGGAATGTAAGAAACCGACCTATAGTATTATGGAGATTGCAAAATTGACCTGTCTGTCTTATTACTTTCAATAATCTTTCCATGTCTTATTGCTTTATTTAAATGCTTTCAATTGCAGCATGTCGGCTATAGACTTCTACTGTTCAGTTGACAAGATTCAAGGGGCTGATGGAAAAGATCGTGTGGTGGTCACATTTGATGGGAAGTATCTGCCTTACACCGAGCAGGTCTGTTATTTTTTTGGAGGTTTCTTTTGTTCTGATAAGCCAATGATGCTTAGTTTGCATTCATGGGTATACTGAAGCAAGTGCCTTCTGTACGGAAAATTTTGGAACATAATGATGTGTTTAGCTGCATTCATGTGTTCCTGCCAGTGATCCATTAGTAAATATGACTACCAGTGGATATTAGTAGATAGTTTTTTTTTAAATAGGATATTAGTAGATAGTTATTGAGTGTGGAGGCAGTTAAAAACTAATTATGACAATCGTTTTATGTTTTAAATCATGATTTATCACACTACTTGCTCATTTGAATTTAGCAAGCAGTTCTAAGCATACAATTTATTTTTCCACATATGCAGAGATCTGAACATATGATGTCAAGATTGAACCGGAATGCATCTTGAGATGGCTGGTGTTACGAAGAGGATGTATGTTCATGGTGTAACACATTGTGTATTGCCTGATTCTACTTTGGACTTGGAAAAAAAATGAATAATGGCTTTTCTGGCATGAATGACCGACAAATAAACGAACTGTCTACATGTACGCAGAATAATTTGTTAAAAATGCGGTTTGTATCATCATTCTTCGTTCTGCTTAGTGAATTATATTTTTCATGAATTTAGCATGCGGTTTGATGTGCTGAAATAAAAATGTTTTCCCTATGAAATGTTATTTGGTGGAATATTCATCGTGTGCCATTTGACCCCCGACATGAAAATATTAGCTGTGCTTGGACCATGCCGTTGAGATGACAAGTGTTAAGTCATGGCTTTTCGGAATTGGTTTGGGGAGGTAGAAGATGATGTTAGATTGTTGGGAACAAATTTCAGATGAAAGATCGCCATCCATGCTGCTGTTAGAAACAGTCCCAACTGGGACGTGGAGTTTCTACACCCATGAGCATGTGTGAACAGTAAGATCAAAAAAATCAAAAAAGGTTAAAAAAAATCTGAAATTTATTTGTGGCATATTTTCACAAATGCTTGTTGTGCATGCAAAATTTCATCACAAAATCACATTGGTGAAAGGCGTGGTAAAAAAAAACAAAATTGATGCTTTGAAAATGTTACTTACAAAAGCATTTTGAAGCTAAGTTTTTTTTTGGCACGACTTCCACCAATGTGATTTCACGATGAATTTTTGCGTGCACGACAAACATATGTGAAAGTATGTAAAAAAAAATTCAGAATTTTTTGAATTTTTTTTTATTTTACTGTTCATCTCAGAAGCATTTGCTCCTGGGTGTAGAAAGGCACTTTCGTCCTGATTGAGCCTTTTTTCTTTCAAAGAAGGATTGGGACGTACCTACAGGATTGGCTCTCAAGTGCATCTCCTCCCCGTGGGTGAACAGTAGATTCAAAAAAATTCAGAAAAAACTGAATGTTTTTTGCATGGAAGATGTTCTAGTGCGTGACCTCGTGTCAAATTTCATCACGATTGGACACCTGAGTAGCTCTAAGAAACCCATGAGAAAGTTTATTGTTTACGCACTGTGCAGACCAATTTTGACTTTTTTGCCACGAGTTCCTCATATGTCGTAACATGGTGAAATTTCGCCCAAACATCATGCACTTGAACATCTTCCATACAACAAAAACAGATTTTTTTTATGAATTTTCTAGTATTTTTGTGTTTACTGTTCATCAAGAGCAGATGAATATTCAGCATATTAACAAAGCTGCACTTAAGTACCAAAGCTGGAGAGAGGTAAGAGAAAGCGAGGCCACTAATATTTACGTCAGACGTGTAGCTTGTCCCTAATATTTTCATCAAGAAGACACGATTGTATTTTCTAATATTAATGTTATGTGCTGCTAACTTCTAACTACTTGGAAAAAGGATGCTTCATTAATCAGAAAATACCCTTTTGCTCTTGGGTGTAGGAGCACCTTATATAGGAAAAATTAGTAATTCCAAAAAGTCAAAAAGTTCTAAATCTTTTGTGGAAACAAACTTGACCTTCTATTGTACTCGTATAAAAACTTTTACCAAGAAAAAATTCCCATCAACTTCAGGGCAAAAACAAACAAATTTTCAAGGACAAAAAGCATGAATAGTAACCTTTATATAATATTGGTTTTTTTTTTGGCCCAAAATACCATGAAAGTCATTCCTTGGTGGAACTTTTTTTTTGACATTTTTTGGAATTACTAAAATAATCCATATCAGGTGCACCTAAGCCTGAGAGCCAAAGGTGCTTGTCCAAGCAGAAGGTACTAAAGAATACAGATATTACAAAATCATTTAGTTGGGGAATTGCCTTCTGCAACGTGTATATGTAGGCATCTAGTGGTAAATGTTTTGACTGTGCAACAGTTCTATGGCCGCAGCCACAACCCCTTTCCCTTCCGAAAAGATGTCAAGTGCAGGTTCCTCAATCTTCCTCTGAAGGAGTTTGTCCAATTCACCTCTTAATCTCTGTCAAGTAAAAAGAACATCTCTCGTTAGGGTAAACTGAAAGCTGAAAAATAAGCTATTTTATTCACTGAAATGAACTTGATTACAATATAGCAGTAAAACCAGATATCAGTCATTCCAACTACTATGATAATCACAGCCAAGCTTACTTACTGTTATACGAACTCAGCTTGTATAACAAGGAATCTAGATCAAGCAGCAAGTACAGACACAAAATTACCATTAAAAGAAGCACCGAAACTAAAGTTTCATGTCACCTCTTTGTTGCTGAACGAACACTTGGATTTACTTAACACTATATTTATAAAAGAGAAAAGGTTCAAGAAGCAAGCTATTGTTGAGAAGTTGGTCATACCTGGATCAACTCTATGATACGCTTTGGTGCAGAGAAATGAAGATACCCCGCAAGCATCTCGATGCCTTCTCCGGTGTTATTTGGACTTAAGGAACCACCAAAAAGTAGAAGAGCATAATCTGATATGTTTGTGGAGTCCCTCACATAAATGCTAGCAGTTTTCACCTTCTCGCTGTAAACCAGATAAGGCAATGGGAATTGCTGCACTCCTGCATTGACTGATGATGGGTGAATGTCCACCTTTCCGACATCTTTGGTGTAGAATGCTGTCCTCTTGCCCCGTCTTTTGCACTGTATGACATTTGGGTAAAGCCCAGCACATAAAACAGCGGAAACCATCTCCAGATCCTTGCCATAATGGTTATATGCCTGGAATTTTAGCACGGAAGTATCGTAATGGAAACTGAAGCTCTTCAGTTGGAAAGTAGATAAAATGGTGCACTGGAATGAAAAAACATAGATAACTACATAGGTCGTAGAATTACTTATGGAATGCAAGAGAGATCTAGGGTTACAAACCTTCACTCCTCTTGTCTTGCTAACAAATCCAATATCAGAAAGTAGATCAAAAAATTGATTTCGCATGTCATCCATCATCTTCAGGGTCATAGGAGACAGAAAATTTTCCCAACAGAAAGAACGCTCCCTTCCACTGCGTTTTGCTTCCTTCCATGCTTCAAATGCCTTAAGAAGGGCAATGTGATCACTGGCAAAAGAGGTCACAGGAAACTATCAGTGTGCCTTAAACAACTTCAGCGTAAAACTTTTTGCAGGCGATGCTATCATTGGCAAGTGATACTATGCATTCCCTATCCTGGTTCTATCATTCCATATCCTGTGGCTCCTCCTGGGTCAAGCTTTCTAGCATGTAGCAACCAGTAACTAACACTCGCCCTGTTTCACCATATGTCCTGGACTAAGGCCCTTTCCAATACTCACCCCGTTCCACCATATGTCCTGGACTAGGCCCCTTTCCAATATACATGTCCATTGAGGAAATCAAGAGTGTAGTTATTGCATTTTTTGCATTTGTGCCTGTTAGAGTTATATTTATGATGCCCTTTGCCTTTCTGTATTTTGGCCTTTGGCCTCCCACCTGTACTTGTATATATGATGGCTTTGGCCTCCAGATAATACTAAGTTGCATATTCCTAACATAGTATTAGAACTTTAGGGCTTTCTTTAGCACGCGCAACTCGTGCTCTCTTGATCCAATCTCTCATGCCGCCATCCTGCTTCCAGCCGATTGCTGTCCGACCCCCACGATCTCTTCCGCCGGATCCCGTTGCCCTCGTGCGGAAGTCTACTGGAGCGTCGCTGGGCCGCGCGCGTGCTGCTGGAGGAGCGCAGCAGCCAAGGATCCGCCCGTGTGGCTAGCAGCCAAAGATCCGCCCGTGTGCTGCTGGTGCTTTGTTAGGCACGGCGCATGGTCTCCGCCCGCGTGGTCAACACCACTGCATCAATCGGCCGCCTGCTGCTCCCGATTTTTCCTGTCGCCGGATCCGCCCCCAGCTGAATTGGTCTGACAGTTACGCGTCCCCTCCGCCGCACGTCAGCCGACTGGCCGCGGCCTCGCGACTTCCACGCCGGCTGCCGCCTCCTCCCGGAGCGCGGCCCGGACTTCTCCACCGCTGCCGTCTCCTCCCAGCCCGCGGCTCCGCGACTTCTCCGCCGGCCACGCCCCCTCCCGGCCCGTGGCCCTGCGAATTCAACGGGGATTTGGCCACTGGCTTCCCAGGCTGTCGTCGCCGGTCGCCGGCCCCGTCCGCCTGTCGCCGCCGGCCGCCCCTTCGGCCCCGCCCTCTCTGCTTCCTAACAGTACCCCTATTTAATTGCTTTGCAAACTGCTTATTTAAGGTTATCATCTATTAAAATATCCTTAGATTTTGTGATTGCTTGGTTTGTGCGCATGGTAGGCTGGGGGCAGATATAGTGAAACAGGGGGAATGCTACGTAGGCACCATAAATAAAGCAGCACTTGATGGTACTGAAGAAATAACAGGCAAAACAACATCAAACTAAAACCATAATTTCTGTAATATTGGTTGTCAAAAAACACTTCTACATGCTTCCTCACGAAATATCAATGTGATATAAGCTTATAACAATTACCTGCAGGAGTCACCAGCAAATGATCTTTTGACAGCATCTGCTTCTTCTTTTCTATCTATTGGGAGCACAAATGGATTACGATAAGCAAGAGCAGCAGCGATTGTTAATGCAGGATCCAGGCACTGGAAGACGGATCCAATGAGCAGCATCTTTCCAATGTTTGGATCCAGTGGTAGTGTACATAGATGTCGTCCTGCATAAATCAAAGTTGGGCAAAAGTAAATAAAAACATGTACAGTAAAATTTAAGAAGTGGTACAATTGAAGGGTGGCAGTAAAACTTTGTACCTAAATAAGTGAGCTCCTCCAAATCATCCAGCGCTCCAATGGTTTTCAGAAGCTCAATCGCATTCTTAACAGAAAGAGGATCTGGGGGTTGCAGTGACTTGGCTAAGAAAGAAGCGACTGCTCCAAGCTGTAAGCTTTTGATAGTAAGGCACAGTTCTTGCAGTGGAGTCCTAAGAATTTCAGGCAGCTGAAACTGAGGCATGGCATCATGAATGACTTTCGGGTACAACCTATAGCAAACACCTGGCTGAACACGGCCTGCACGGCCTCGCCTCTGTGTAAATTAGAAAAGTCATCAGCAACAACTGTTATTGGATATTCAGTTTTGCCAGAAAAGTGGGTAACATGGTCCATGGTACATACCTGATGAGCAGAGGCTTTTGATATCCACGATGGTAGAAGGCACGCTAGCTTATTCAAGGCATCATAACTTGTCTCCTTCGCTTTACCACAATCAATTACATACACAACATCATCTATTGTAATACTGCTTTCTGCAATATTTGTCGCCAGAACAATTTTTCTGCAAATTACATATGTAGTAGATATAAACAGTTAATGGCATTAACCATTAGGATTTAGGACAACTTGCTCAAATGAACTTAGAACTTGTTGCACGAGTACATAACAAAGAACAGATTGCATTAATTAATAAAGAATGTGAGGGTAAGAGAGAAAATAGCTTAAGTGGCAGCAGATAGTTTAAAAGGAAACTGAGAGGGAAAATGTGGAAGTTGCTATGGCATATGTAAAATCATCACCAAAATTTTGTACTTACAGTAGTTCCTTCCCAGCCATAATTTTACCTACGAGCTTGCTAACACATACTTTTACCATTAAATACACTGCCACCGATAACAAGAAGGCAAGGAAACCGAGCATGTTTCCATTAACTTATAATAGTGGAGGTGTGACACTGAGAAGAGAAAGTGAGAAGATATGCAAGTAGGAAGACAGAAGTATGTCTGCAACACACTATCCATATGTAAAAGCAAAATCATATCCATAGCACATAATCCAGATCAAATGTTTCTATATATACACCGTGACTAATTACCTCATATTAGCTGGTGCTCTGTCAAAAATTTCACGCTGATTAACAGTTGGCATAGAGCCATGCAGTGGGAGAACTAGGAACTTATTGGAATTGCCAAGCAGATTATTCCCTTTAATCTTGTCCAAAAGTTTTGAAATTTCGTCCCAACCAGTAAGGAATACAAGGATTGCACCTTCTCCTTCATGACGACAGATATACTCAATCGTACCTTCCACCTAAAAATGCCAACATAAAGTAATAAATATTAGCAGCATAGATAGGTTACGAAATGGTATTAGGATGTCATGAAATGCAGGTTATTTTTCAGAGAGATATCAAGTGCATCACACAACTAGGCGACATCATAAATCACTTTTGGTTTGTGGTACCAAATTCACATGAAAAAAAATCTGGGAGAAAATTGTCTAGATGTGTTTCCTGATTTACTATAAGTCCATAACTATGTATATAATATTAAGTTCGCATTCAATCTATGTTGATAGTTACAAAAGGAACTAGTAAATGTTACAATGGATAACAAGCTTCTTGTTTTGGTCTCTTCTAATTTATTTTGAGTGAAGTTAAAGTTACAAAAAGGATGAAAGGACGCAAGGCGATGGGCCCTGATTGTATCCCCATTGAGGTGTGGAAAGGCCTCGGTGACATAGTGATAGTATGGCTAACCAAGCTTTTCAACCTCATTTTTCGGGCAAACAAGATGCCAGAAGAATGGAGACGGAGTATATTAGTACCAATCTTCAAGAACAAGGGGGGTGTTCAGAGTTGTACTAATTACCGTGGAATTAAGCTGATGAGCCATACGATGAAGCTATGGGAGAGTCATTGAGCACCACTTAAGAGGAATGACAAGCGTGACCAAAAATCAGTTTGGTTTCATGCCTGGGAAGTCAACCATGGAAGCCATTTTCTTGGTACGACAACTTATGGAGAGATACAGGGAGCAAAAGGACTTGCATATGGTGTTCATTGACTTGGAGAAGGCCTATAATAAGATACCGCGGAATGTCATGTGGTGGGCCTTGGAGAAACACAAAGTCCCAGCAAAGTACATTACCCTCATCAAGGACATGTACGAAAATGTTGTGACAAGTGCATAGTTAAAAAAGGCGCGCCTAGGCTCTAGGCGTTGGCAAAACGCATTGCGCATAACTACGCTTAATCTGCGCATAAGCATACGTTTTGGTCAGTAAAGCGCAAGGCGGTGGCAAAACGCACAATTTACGCCTAGCGCTTTTTTGAACTATGGACAAGTGTTCGAACAAGTGATGTCGACACTGATGACTTCCCGATTAAGATAGGACTGCATCAGGGGTCTTTGAGCCCTTATCTTTTTGCCTTGGTGATGGATGAGGTCACAAGGGATATACAAGGAGATAGCCCATGGTGTATGCTATTTGCGGATGATGTGGTGCTAGTTGACGATAGTCGGACGGGGTTAAATAGGAAGTTAGAGTTATGGAGACGAACCTTGGAATCAAAAGGGTTTAGGCTTAGTAGAACTAAAACCAAGTACATGATGTGCGGTTTCAGTACTACTAGGTGTGAGGAGGAGGTTAGCCTTGATGGGCAGGTGGTGCCTCAAAAGGACACCTTTCGATATTTGGGGTCAATGTTGCAGGAGGATGGGGGTATTGATGAAGATGTGAACCATCGAATCAAAGCGGGATGGATGAAGTGGCGCCAAGCTTCTGGCATTCTCTATGACAAGAGAGTGACACAAAAGCTAAAAAGTAAGTTCTACAGGATGGCGGTTCGACCCGCAATGTTGTATGGCGCTGAGTGTTGGCCGACTAAAAGGCGACATGTTCAACAGTTATGTGTGGCGGAGATGTGTATGTTGAGATGGATGTGTGGCCACACGAGGAAGGATCGAGTCCGGAATGATGATATACGAGATAGAGTTGGGGTAGCACCAATTGAAGAGAAGCTTGTCCAACATCGTCTGAGATGGTTTGGGCATATTCAGCGCAGGCCTCCATAAGCTCCAGTGCATAGCGGACGGCTAAAGCGTGCGGAGAATGTCAAGAGAGGTCGGGGTAGGCCGAATTTGGGAGGAGTCCGTTAAGAGAGACCTGAAGGATTGGAGTATCACCAAAGATCTAGCTATGGACAGGGGTGCGTGGAAGCTTGCTATCCATGTGCCAGAGCCATGAGTTGGACACGAGCCCTTATGGGTTTCACCTCTAGCCTACTCCAACTTGTTTGGGACTAAAGGCTTTGTTGTTGTTGTTGTTGTTGAAGTTAAAGTTACAAATGGTGAAGAAAATTCTTAAAGCACTTCTCACTAGTTTCCACCATGTTTGCAGACAGAGAAGTTCCAATATTTGCATCATACATATCAGCACATAACTACACGCATTTGCGTCTAACAGTAGATATTATATTATTCCATGTGTTTCCTTATGCCCTTTCCCTTCTTGATCAATTTCAATACCAGGGAAGTTGATCCAATACATCTGTTAATACAAGAATAAGCCCTTCCGGTTCCTATACCAAAGAAGTTGGTCCTAGACCATTAGATCTGCTAATACCTAATGGAACAATTAACAACAGGCAATTAGCTGGTCATTTTTAGAAACATCACTGATATATCTCCACTTAATTGCAATCACTCGTACATATATGGAACTGGATCTCCTCCACTAACTATCCCAATATCTAAGGACTTAAAGGTTCCATCTACTAATGCAATCAAATAAATGCACATGAAAATAACCAGTTCAGATCGGAGAATACATACAAGGCTCAAATCCAGTTCAGTGACAGACCAAGCTTCAAGGGACTGCCTTGTTGTAATGCTATAGTTTCCGTACTCCTTATTAATGTCGACATCCTGGAAAAAAAAGTGAGCAAGCAAAACTGTTGACCCTCCTAGTTTTAAAGGATAGGGAATCAAGCATGTCTGACTTTTTGCAATATGTTCTCCACACTTCAGTTTAGTGTTAACAAATTAGTTATCTGCATTAGCAACAGTAGAGCTAAATCATCCAAATATTTGCCATCTCAGAACTTTTGATCCCCTGACATCAACACTGAATTACGAAACTACAATGGGCAAGATTAGAAAAGTAACTCAAGTTTACCTGGAAAACATCAGCCAATGGATCATTCTTAACTGAAGCAAGTCTCTTTTTTCTTGAATTTCCTTGAGAATTATCGCGTTCAGACTTGATTTTGTATTGGGTCTTTTCCAAAATATCTTCCAGAAATAACTCGGCAACGGGAAAAGTGAAACCCTGCTCAAAACACCTCGATGTAAGTATAATGCACAAAAATCACTTCAACGGACACTGTTTACAAAAGGTTACAGTACCGGAATATGCATAATTGGGGCATCTCCAAAGTATTTGGAAAATAGTTCAGCATTTATTGTTGCACTCATCAATACAAGACGAAGGTCAGGACGCCTTGGCAGAAGATCGCGTAAAATGATGATGAGAAAATCTTCATTCATGCCACGTTCATGAATTTCGTCAACTAGTAAATGACTTACACCAACTAAGTCTGGCTCCTGAACCTGCGAAATATAGTGTTTGCATTGAGTGTAAGTGCAATAACACCAAAATGACTGAACATTTGGAAATAAACAAGCAATCAATTTGATTTGCCAAATCTCAAGATGCACTATAGTCTATAGCAAATTAAGACCCCTGCAGTAAATATCTTTGCATAATTAAGGTCACACGTGTACATGTTAACAGTAGCTACAGTTGTGATATGACTGGATCATTGGAGTGCTAGAAATCACACAATATTTGACTAGTTTTGGATACATCTTCTGTAAAGGAACAGGATCATGTGCATGGGTGATGAAATAATTTGCACAACAAAACCTCAATTCTTTCACATCTCAAAAAAAAAAAACTATTGTGTTCTGCTTGTGTCAAAATCGAGAAGTGTCCATTGCCAGTGTAATCTACTTTAGTCGAGAAGTATTCAATTTCCAATACTCAGTTTCACAATATCTTTCATCACACCACCACCCACTGTGCACCCAGATCAAGGAAACACTAAATCCAAGATAAAGTTAAAAAAATGGCATACACTAGAATCAGAATGTCGTGCTGCAACCACTAAACATCTTCCAAAGCATTAAAGTAGGGATAGATAGTAGAGACCATGAATTACACTCTTGGTTTCCCCAATGGACAGATATTTTGAAACAGAGACTCGCCAGAGTAGTTTCAAAAATCGGACCGCTGAAGCTACCGGTTCGCAGGTCTAACCGCCGGCACAGACAGTTTGATAAAGGCAAAAGGAAATATTATAGCTCATTGATTTTCAAGTTTATAGAAAATTTGACTCTGTGAGCTACTCTGTTCTTGGTCTCGGGGAAGTCTCCGTTTCTATTGAGGGGATCAAGAGCGTGGTTCTTGCAATATTTGCACTTTTGACCCTATTTAATTGCTTCCAGAATTGCTGATTGGTTGTAGTGTGTTAGTTAAATCTTGTATTAAGTTCTTTTAGATTTAGAGCATCCTTGGGATGTGCACATGGTGGGCTGAGGACAGATATAGCAAAACAGAGGGAGCGGGTAATAGAAGTTATACTGGCTAACTTAGTCAAAGCAATGCAGGCAAGTTGGTGATGGGCCTCCGAAGTCCAAACACGCGTGGGAAGGTGGGGCAAGGGTCTTGCATTTGATTCCTGTGTGTGACAACTCGTTAACCAGTAGTTGTATTACTGTTTTTATGGGTAAAACGGTCTTTTAAGAGGACTGAACCGGTTAAGGTGCCACTCAGTTTTTTTCTGGTCAGATCGCTGGTCCGGTACAGCTTTTAAAACTAGGCTGCCAAGGCTCGTGACGGTTATAGCGAAACAGAGAGAGTGCTGAACATGCAACTGCACAACAAATTCAGATCATAATTGCCATAGGCTTTGTAATGTTGCATATATAATGAAGCTTAAATTCCTTGGGAGTATCTTAATAAACCTGGAGAAAGATTATACAGCTACAACCAAATGCATAAATCAAGCTACGATCAAACCAGAAGTTCTAAGATATGCAGAAAGCAATAATGGACAACAAACAAAGAACAAGGCGATATATACAATTCACAGTAAAAAAATCGACAAAACAAACAATGCAAAAATGACGTGATGCGGTAAGTCACTCGTGCATATGCAAATCTATCTGTCAGTCATACCAGTTTTCTAAGCAAAACTCCTGTCGTGCAGAAGAGCAGTCGTGTTTGTGTGGAACGTTTTGATTCAAGGCGAATCTGGTATCCAACAGTCTCACCAAGCTCTTCACCTCTCTCAGATCCTACACGTGCTGCAACCGATATGGCAGATATACGGCGGGGTTGAGTACATATTATGCTGCAATCAGCACCACGAAGATTATCTATCTCCTCTTCTAGTATGAACTGCGGAAGCTGTGTTGTTTTACCACAACCTGTCTCACCAGATATGACCAAAACCTGAAACAGTAAATTCAGTAAGAAAATAAATTAAATGGACGTACTAATAAGATCAACTATAGAGCCCGACTCTATGGGCAGTATTAAGAATATAGTAATGAATATCACCAGGTAGCAAAGATGAACAAAACAAACGACAGTGCGACCTTAACTCTGCCAGCATTAAGTACAAAATATCTAAACCTGTGACACTGACTTGACCATGAGATTCAAGTTAATTTAACTGCACCAAATCATTCAAAAAACTAGCAACGAATTTTACTCGTTACTAAGGATATAAAGCAGAGTGTCAGGAAAACACAATTTCAGTATATGGATGTAACGTGCTAGAATTGGTACCATCCCTAAAGACTGATTAGTGACAAGGTTCAGGGTATAGCTCTGAGGAAAGAGGGCTGATTGGCCAAGGTGATGGGGATGAGAGGGAGAGTAGGTTCGGGAGAAGATAAGATCTTTGCTGGTTTATTCACGTTCACTGGATAACCCATATGGTGTACATGGTGTACCTTTTATAGAGAAGACTGGACTTGATGCCTAGGAACAGAATCCTGATTATCCTAATAAACCATAGCTTTTATCTTCCTAACTAAATGGATCTCTTTCCTAGCTAAATCCTTACTAACTGCATAACTAATGGGCTAAGGGCTGACTGCACGCCTCTGACATTACCAGTGGCGGAGCTTCAAAGAAAAAGTTGGGCGGGCAGGCTAAAAAAGAGCACAAAGTTTTGACGCACTAGTCACTACTCAGTTGCTTCTGTTCTTACCAATTTTTCACCCTATGATGACAAACAAGTTAGCGGCAAAATACTCATCTTCTACCTTGTTACGCAAGTTTGTTTCAGTTATCTTCATACACTCAAATGAACTTATTAAAAATATATTAAGCATTAGGTACGAACACCAGCTAATTCACCAAAGAAAAATGAAAGATCTGCTCCTACTGTGTGCGCTCGTGAAGAAACATCTTGGTCTCCTGGTATACTCGATGGTGCATGGTGGACTGGGCTGACTGAAGCATATCATAGTAATAGAAAAAACCATGAAAATCCTGGGCGGGCCATGGCCCGGTTCTGCCCCAACTAGGCTCCGCCCCTGGACATTACACCAGCCCTTTTGAACAGCTCATCCTCGAGCAGTGGTTGCCACAGTTGGAGCCTTGGAGCCCAAGGCAGTCCCCCAAGTTGTTGATAGATTCCACCTTCGTCTCGTGGGGCTAAAGCAAAACAACCAAGCTGCATACATGCATTTATGTGACCCAGTTTGGGGCCTGCTTGCTGCTGTTCATTGTGTTGACCTGCATAGGAGTTGTGTGGTCTGCCCCTTTGGTCAAAGTACGCTCAAGCCCAACAAGGAAATCCCATGAGCCTTAGGGTTTGCCTAAATTTTAAACGAAAGTAGAAGTTCAAGGCCTAATTAATTTAATTATCTCTTCCATTCCAGGGACCCGAGAATGCCAATATTAGCACGAATCGTACGGAAATGTAACTCGGTATTCAAACAACTATTCAGAGTTCCTAGAGCTCCTTGTACGGCCTGTTGGAAAACCCGCTGTCGGACCTGATTCATTGCCCTTTGTTTTTCAAAATAAAGGGTTTCGTTTTTAGACTTTTCCAATTGTTCCAAACTAATAGAAGTAGCATTAATCAAATTTGCTTTTTCTCGTTCTATCTCAGAGTATCCATTCATTCGATACTCATCCGCTTCTAGTTCGACTTTCTGTAATCGAATCCGAGCTTTTTCGAGTTGCTCAATGGTCCCTCTACGCAATTCTTCTGAATTTCGAATAGTACTCAAGATCCTCTGTTTTCGATTATCTAATAAATCTTTTAATGAAAGTAGATTATTTTGTAAGTTTACAACTTTTATGATCTCTTCCCGAGCCACATGAATCGAAAGGGACGCAAGGAATGGTTCATCACTTGCTGCCAGCATAAAGAGCTGTGATACTGCTGCTACCCTATGGAGGAGTGTCGCTGGAAACAGAAGCATCGTCACTGGCTTGGGCAGAGCAGCCGTTGCTTTGAGGAGAAACATCTCGCTCTCATGGCTGCATTCCAGCTGTTGCTGCTAGGAAGGGTACAACCGCCACTGCTGGCCGTGTGGCCACCGCAAGAGAACTCCGCCGCCACTGCTGTTGTGTGCATCACTGCCATCGAGATTGATTGCATGGCTGCCTCTAGAAGGCACTCCATCACTGTTGCTGGAGTTTGCCCTGCCACTGCTGCAAGTTGCACTACTGCTGCTTCTTGTAGTTGCAGGCTTTGCTGCTGCCCATAGACGCGGGAGTGAACTATGTTGTCCTCCAGATGGCCAGAAATTTCAGCGATACATCTGTCTGGAGTGGCTTGTGGAGGCCAACCACGAGCAGATCCACCTAATGCCACTCGGAGAGCCCTCAGCACCTGCATATGGAAGTGAGAAATTGCTCAATGTACTCATCCACCGCACAGGTCTGCTGCATAATCTTGATGGTGCCAAGCAGTTGGGACAGCGCATTTGCTTTCCCTTGTGCTCCTCCGCATTCGCCTTGCCTGCCCTTCCTTGAGGTCGAAACAGCTTTGCCCAACGTATTTGTCAGCTTGGATTGGTTTTCACCTCGAGTGTTGGTGGATAGGGTCACGGGAGGTCGGAGAGCTTGCTGTTGACAATGCCCTCCAGGTCTCCACATCTTCCTGGGACAGACGATCCAAATGCCTTGCACGTGATGCTAGAATTGGTACCCTTGCTAAGACTAATCAATGTGAAACGGTTGAGGGTAAAGCTCTGAGAAGCGAGGGTTGGTCGGCCATGGTGTCGGGGATGAAAAGGGAAGGTTGAAGGCGGGAATCTTTGCTGGTTTATTCTAATTTATTGGATAACCCATATGAGGTATACAGTGTCCCTTTTATAGGGAAGACTCAACTTGATGCAAAATCCTCCTAGCAAACCATATCTTTACCTTCCTAACTAAACCGATCACTTCCAGTCTTCCCTAACAAAATGGATATCCTTACAAACTACGTAGCCAATTGTATTTATATCACTAGAGGGCTAAGGGCTGAGAATCTTTGACAATGTATGTGAATATATTCATCTAAATAGATCAAACTTGGAAACATCTTATAGTTCTTACTTCGTACCTGATTAGCTGCTACTGCTTTCAAAAACTCCTCTCTCGCTTTGAATGCTGGTAATTTTTCCCTGAAAGACTGCATTGATCTAGCACTTGGCATCATCTGAAACAAAATGTAGATGATGCAACTTCAGAATTTAGGGTTGCTCAATGTTTGATATTGATGGGGTTTGAGTCAGTCACTAGAAAATCACTGGTGATACCTTTTTTGATCTCTGCATATCCCTAAGCTGAAAACTTAGCTTCTGTTTATCAACATATGTTGTTGATTCAGCTACTGCCGTGGATGTGCTGGGCAAAGATTGCCTCATTGAGACAGTGGATGTGCTAGCAGAAGCATTGTTATTTGACTGTGCCCTGGATAAAAGGTTTTCCACTCGTCTCTCTGTCTCATTGGACATCTTAATCTGTCCATAGTTCAAGCACAATGTCAGTAAAAAAACACATATATTGATGTTCACTGTCACAAAGACACTGCATAACACCTCGTTTTGTGACGATCCATGCCTCTCATCAAGATCTGCTCGGTAATCAGGCAGTGGCACTTTGCTGAAAACAAGTGTCTTCCCTTTGTTGTATGCATTGCTATCTTCCCCAGGTTAAAACACAAAATAGAGAAACTATAATTCATCAGATTTCAAGTGTGATCTAAAGGTATAGCACAAAAGGCATAAAATGATCAACGTGAGAAAGTCAGATAGTCCTTCATGTGCAGGAGACATAACAATTAGAGTTAGTTGTAAATTACTTAATTTTGTTACCATCGATGAGCTGATGACAGGAAGAATGCTGCATCTATCAATGGAAGTTAAGCATGATGGTGATGAGAGAAATAAGGCACAGAATAGGTGTGCCATCCTTACAAGTAAAGGCCGTGTCTCTGAGCAATATCTGCAAGTGTATTCTGTCCATCACGTCCGAAATTCTTCTTGACTACTAACTCCTGCTGAGATCCTTCTCTTAATTGCCCAATCGTATTCCACCACTCATGCTCATCAACCTTTTCCACCTGACCATTAGGCATTCACAAGAGTGCAGATCTTAAAAAATCAACTTAGACAAGTGCGGAAATTCTGTATGTAGTATATAACTTTAAGAAATAGGGCAATTCAGTAAAGTCTCATGGGCCTAGACCTTGTGTGACCATACCATTGGGATGGAAATTAAGTAATTAACATAGTTGAAACAGTTACTAACAAAACATTTGTACAGAACAAACATCAGAGGAGATGTGATGTATGTAGTCTAACTCGTGATTGTTCAAACTTCCTGAAAAGTAACACATAGGACAGCTAACTACATGTGATACCATTGCAGTATGTAGACTTTCACTCGATTGTCATGGCAGCAAATTAGCGATGACCCTGTGGACCAATCTACGGACCTAGATGGACGTTAGCTACATGATTCCAAGCTTTCGTACAAAACAAGAACACATTCCGAATCATAAGATACGCATGACAGCATCGAGCCACCCACCACACGAAATACAAACGAAACAAACAGAACATCATCCAGCCACGACGATACGCACGGGAGTAGAGCCCTCACCTCTGCGGCCATCTGCCGCAGCCGCTCGGCGCGCCACTGCGGATCCCACCATCTCTGCTCACCACGGCCCCCGCCGCCGCCGCCACGGCCTCCTCTGCCTCCGCCGCCGCGCCCGCGCCCGCGACCACGCTGGGAGTTGGTGCCGCCGCCGCCGCCGCGCCCGCCGCGATACATGTTGGGAGTAGCTGCTGCGGTTGTGAGCGCCCTTAGGTTTCTGCGGGTGGTGGTGGCCGGGAAGGGGAAGCCGCTGCGGAACAGGAGACTGCCGCGGCAACCGGAAGAGTGGAGGAGCATCTGGGCCGGGGAGTGCACCTGCGCCTTCACCTAATCCTATTTGGCGCCTTAAGCCCCAAATAGAGGCCATTTGGTACGGGGGCCACACACTCGTTGGTAGATCCAAGTGGGCTGCCGGCCCTTTATCTCTCCCACCAGTTTTCTGTTCTGGGTTTTCATCGGGGTTTTTTGTTTTGACGGTTTTTCGTTTTTTTTTCCTTTTTTCATTTTGTTTTTACTTTTCAATTTCAATTTCAAGTTCACAAAGTTTTTTCAAATTTGTGACCTTTCTTGAAAATCATGAAATTTTTTAAATCACAAACTTTTGTCAAAGTTGTGAACTTTTTTCAAATCTGTGAACACTTTCAAATTCATAAAAAAATCATGAACATTATTTTTCTAAAATACATGAAGTTTTTAAAATTCATAAAAATATCAGATGCGTGAACTTTTTTCAAATCCATGAACTTTTTCCCATACCCGTGGCCTTTTTTAAGTCAATGGGTCAATGAACAGTTGTCGCCGGGTCAACATCTTTTTTGTAGGGGAGGCGGGGGGGGGGGGGGTGGGGGGGCTGGAAGGATCTCGCTCGAACTAATGAGTCGGACCAGCTGAGGGGCATGTGGGTGCCAGTTGAGCTAGCGAGCGCACTAAGCGATGACTAGGAACTCTCGGCGTCATCGGAGTTTGAAATAGGAGTGTTTAGTTCGGCCGATGGGCCTGGGCCCTGGGCTCATATTCCTAGGTCACCTATAATCCAGAGGAATTTGAGGGTTTACCATTCTGCTCTGGACAATTCGAAAAAAATTGAGGATGGGCAATTCGGAATTTTATTGTCCACAAATCAGTTAATTTCATTGTCTTGTTTGGAATGACGGGCATGGTGGAACGTATACTGCATGCTTAAAAATTATGCAGGGGTATATAATTTACTATATGAAGAACGTTATGTTTTTAGTATTTGCACCAAACGTCTTTAGTCACCTAGCCTAATTGTATGTATGCAGGTAGGCGTGCAAGGTGTTCGACGTTTTTCTCCACAAGGTACAAATGGATAGTAGCAATGAGTACTTTTTCAACAACTTCATTTGCGATTCAGATGATTCATCGTCCCACGACGAGGAGATTGTGGTTGCTACTTTGGTCGTCCATGACCACATTAGTAGGCAACGACCGATGTTTAGGGGCTCGATCCCGGGGCATACTCCGCGTTGAATCGCAATAGAGAGAGCGGCCATTGCCTACCCTGGCAGGACTACTTCCAGTCCGCTGACCCACCCTTCTAACACAACCTATTCCGGCACCGCTTCTGGATAGCTAGACATGTGTTCAATCATATCCGGGAGGGGGTGGTGGCATACGACAAGTATTTTGAATGCAAGGAGGATGCCCTGGGAAAGGTTGGCTTCTCCTCTTATCAGAAACGCACTGCAGCTATTCGGATGCTTGCATACGGAATACCCGGTGATTTATTTATGAGCGGCAGTCTAGAATCCATGTATTGCCGCGGCATGAGCGACTCCACGTGCCTAGAATCCATGCATAAGTTCTGCAAGGCTGTGGTGGCAATATTTTGGCCCGAAGTACATGAGAGAGCCAACTGTTGCGGATACAGCCCGTTTGTTGGCGATCAACGCCAATAGGGGCTTTCCGAGGATGCTTGCTAGCATAGATTGTATGCACTGGGACTGGAAGAATTGTCCTTCTGCTTGGCAAGGGCAGTATAGGGGACATGTGAAAGCTTGCACTGTCATATTTGAGGTCGTGGCTTCATAAGATCTCTGGATTTGTCACTCTTTCTTCGTCATGACCGGCTCTCACAGTGACATCAACGTGCTTTAGCACTCTTAGGCGTTCGCAAGGCTTGCGGAAGGCAACTGCCCAGAGGTCAGTGTTGAGATCAATGACCGCCACTACAACAAAGGATACTACCTAGCTGATGGTATCTATCCTCAGTGGACTACTCTTGTCAAGACAATCTCCAACCCGATAGGAGAGAAGAGGCGAAGATTTTCCCAAGCACAAAAGAGTGCTAGAAAGGATGTGGAGCATGTTTTCGGTGTTCTTCATTCTCGACGGGGCATCATTTGGTATCCTGCTAGAATTTGGAGCATCAAGAAGTTGTGGGAGGTGATGACTACTTGTGTGATCATGCACAACATGAACATAGTGGATGAGCGTGAGGATGAAATCTTCGATCAGGGGTTTCAATTTCAGGGAGAAAATGTTGTGCCTGAGCAGCTACAAGATGATTTGTTTGAGCATATGTGACTCACCTTGGCAACCAATAGCTGTATCGGCTATTTATTCTTTCAAATGTATTTGTGACAATTTAAATTTTATTTGGGTTGTAAACTATGAGATTTTATTTGGTTGTGAAAATATAATATTTGTTTTTGGTTGAATTATGTGAACTTTGGGCAATGTTTTTTATATGTACGCAAAAAGAACAAGTATTTGTGACAATTTAAATTTTATTTGGTTTTGTAAACTATGAGATTTTATTTGGTTGTGAAACTATGATATGTGTATTTGGTTGGATTATGTGAACTCTGGGCAATGTGTTTATATGTACGAAAAAAAAAGAGCAAAAATATAGCCGCACACCAGCCGCGGATAAAGTTGTATCGGCGCGTTGAACGCACTGTCAACCCAAACGCGCACTGGGGCGGCTAAAAAAGGGGCAAAATCCGTGTCCATTTGCGTCGGTAAGTTGGGGTTGCCCTTAGATCTACGCATAAATAACTCGGAATGCAGGTTCTAAGTTAGTTGTCTGATGGAGGTCACTAAACAGAAAATAAAAGGAAGAAGACCGAAATTCCGTCATTTGAACTGACGAGAGACTGGACTAAGATTTAGTAACCTGCCGAATAAATAAGCCTTCGGATTTTATGGTTAAATGAATTGACGCGGAGCAGGTTAAGGGTTTTCAAATCAGTGTTCCTATTAAGTGATCAACATTTCATTACGCATTTCAAATCACGAAGGATAATCTTCTAAAAGTTCAGTGCAAAAACCTTTGATCTGAAAGACATAATGATCAAATAACATGGGGGAAATCTGGAAATGTGAACTTAGTATAAAGTCACAAGGGAATCTTTCCGTTCATCATTGCTGAATTGCCTGAACAGACTGGATGCCAGCAAATGTCCACCAGTCTTGAGCAAAACCACCGACCAGAATACCATCTCAATTAGTGCATGACAAGAGACTGCTACCTAAGCCTCTGCATGAACAACAGTGGGGAGGCATCCAAGAAAAGTCTACAAGAATACTGTTTGAGGCTATCTTAATGCTTGACAACCATGTTCAATCCATCCAACTACAACCACTTTGGTTGCTTGCCACCAGTATCCATCACAATCCTGCCACACAACATTAAGAAATGCTGGTGCTATACAGCAAATTTCAGAACCTTGGTAATGCAACAGTAACTTAGACTCTTGGAAATTTTATGTGCTGCCTGGAATATTATACTGTACTTGACAAGAAAAACAGGACTATAATACAAAGGCAGCCAGGAACATCTCGCATCTTGTATGATTTTAAACATATGAACAGAAAAATCCATTACCTAAAACTTGAGACAGTTTGCTTCTCAAGATAAATCGACATTATAATGTTACTGACTAACATAGGTCACAAAAGCTCATAGTAAATTGGGAAGAACGGCATTGTTCTTCCTGTATAGAAAACAAATTTCAACTATATATTGAACTGTTAAAGAAAAAAGAAACATTGGCCGATGCTATTATCTCTCAATCATGTAGGTCATTTCTGGAACTTTGTAATCTACTTCATCAGTGTAAGTGAAACAAATTTGAAAGAATATACTAGCTTACAATTTCTATAGCCCCTGTACATATATGTCATCTGAAAGGTTCTACAGGTGCTGTTTCCTCAAGAAGTGCAGCAGCTTGGAAACATTCAGCAGCCTCAGCTGCTGACCTGCCACCTTCCTCTTTGTAGAGTAGGCCAAGATTAAACCATGCCATATGATTTGTTCTATCAAGCTGCAGTGCATCAGTCAGGAAGCACCGTACAGAAGGCAATGGCCTGTCCCCAAGTTGTCGTAGAATAGTAGCAGTCGATATCAAACTTGGAACATGTTTACTATCAAAGTCTAATGCTCGAAAATAAGCCCCCAAAGCTTCTTTTGGAAGATCTTTCGCTTCACCTAGTTTTCCTGGAAATAAAATTGCAGTAAGTAATATGAAGGAAGTATCTTTCTTATAGTGCAAAAACCTGAAGAATTTTTTGCAAATACTTGCTAAAGAAACTGAAAGAAATGCATTCTAACTTACAATGACCCCATCTATACATGGTTAGATTGAAAAATGAAATTTGTGCCTAGAGAATGACATGTACGTATATTTTCAAAGGTGAAACAAACAAACTCAAAAATTATCGACATTTTGTAATAATAAACGAATGAGTAAACCCCAACTGGATCTTTGATGATCAATTAAGTAGACATGTTAATGTTTTCCTACTTCCAACTCCTAAAATATTTTTACAGAAGATAATATTTCGACAGTATAGTTGCATAAAAAAGGACAAGATTAACCTGTAGCATGCCAAGCCAAGGCAGAATAACAATTAGTTGCTCTTATCTTTGATACACAAACTTCTGCATCCCTCCACTGTGACATGCCTAGGTACAAGAGAGCTAGATCATACCAGGTCTCTGTTTCCAGGCTTTTATCATCTTCGCCACCCTGTAGAAATCATGTAAAAATGTCAGACATAGTGACCTTCTAAATGCTACTCTGTTATGGACATAAGCCGCATAACCACAAATATAAAAGGATGAAGAGGTCACTTTGGTGGACCTTACTAAACTCTTGACCCAACAACTAGTCCTATGCATGTATGCAGCAGTCAACATAAAAAAAAAACACTTGGAATTGAAGGCATATTACTGGCAGCAATCACCCTATGGCTCTAGTTAGTTAGCCTGTCGCTCATGTTGGTTCAAACTTTTCCTGTTCTCACAAAGGAGAACGAAACAACCATCACATCAGCAGAACTATGCCCTGAGCCGAATCTTGAAATCATAATTAATGTATATGAAATGTTCATGTCTTATTGTCTTCAGATCATTACACAATGCACCCTACTACTTGGCAGACAAGGCTACCAAAACTTTTTGTGTAATTGTTCTAATAGCAACATGGAAACTTTAATTTTGTGTAATAATCTAAATGCTATGAACAAGAAATTGTGATTCCTCAATTAGATTTGGAAACAGGAGAGCACCTTTGCCAGTGAGATCCCAGCTCCAAAACTTTTTGTTCTAAGTTGAATTAAAGCAAGAAGTTGGGTATATGTCCCAACCGCATCCCTCAATTGCCCCTGTGCAGCCTGAATTCTGGCTTTGGTTCGCAACAAATCTCCTTGATTCCATTTCCCAGTCTGATCAAGAGCAGCATCAACAACGGTTTCAGCATCAGCAAACAGTTTTTGTGCACTCAGTATTCGAGCTAAAAGAAGCCAACTCCTCAACTCTGATCCAGCCTCTAACTTCACCAGTTTTTTTGCATAAAATACTGCTGCATCTAACTTCCTTTGCTCAGCATTTTCAAGGCTCAGATTGTACATTATCCTACAATCTTGCCCATGCATGTTTTTTTGGGCACTGCCAAGTACTTCGAGTGCTTCACACTGCCAAGAAGCTCGCTCGGTATCAGATATAGCATATCTAGCTTGATTAGAAAGGGAAACACCAAGCAAAAGATCTGCAACACCCGCCAATTGTTTGCATCCTCCTTGTATATTGGTTATAGCCCTCCGTGCATAGGCAGCGCCTTCAGCATGAGCACCCTTCTCAACGCAAACTTTTGAAGCTAGGAGAAGTTCTTTGAGGTTGTCAGAATCCTGTCCAAACTTCAGTATCCTTTTGAGTAGATTCAGGGCAGTAGAATCATCTTTTTCTGCTAGGTAACACAATGCAACATTGTATGACCATTCTCTTTTGTCTAGCAGACCAGGTAACAGTTCTTCAAATTGTACAGCCAGTGGTTTTAGCTGCCCTGACATGGACAGCGCAAAAGTAAGGTGATGCATCACAGTGGGATCCCGCTCAACCCTCCTCAGATTAAACTTCCTCAACAGAATCATTAAAAGGAGTGTAGCCTCTTCCATATTGTTGCGTGGTACAAATGAACCATCCAACTGAGAATGGAGATTTGGAGGGCGGGCTTCACAGCCACTGTACAGAAGAAAAACAGCAAATTCCTTTTGTATTTTAGCTATGGTCTCTCCATCAAGATTCCAGTTATTGAGAAGAGACCTCCTATATTCAGAAATGGCTTCAAGCGAAAACCCTGCTAATTTCCATAACTCAGGGAGAAACTCTACGGCCTTGCATATTATTTCGTTCAATTTACAACCTTTTCCAAAGCCTGCTGGTAAGCCTTCAGGAACTGCTGCTTCCACAATATCCAATATCATTCTGCACTCTTGTGCAGCATCTGCAATATCAAATTGAATTGAAGTTATGCTTACAGTAAACACATGCATGACAGCGGAAATGCTAAATAAGAATCTTTTTTAACACCAAAGAACTAAAATACCAAGCAATTGTGCACGCATGTGTGAGTGTGCATGCCTAATCATGTGTGTGACAGAGAGATGGGGCACCTTTGAACTTTCCGAGATCATGAAGTGCTCTTGCTTTGAGATATATGGCCTCCATAAGTAGGCTCACAGCATGCAAGGGCATTGGTGGAGCATCCCATTGTGAACGAGTCTTCCGGCGATGTGCTTTTCTAGCAATTGAGATTTTCATCTTAGGAACTAACGAAGATATGTCTATCCCATCAAACACACGAAGTGCTGCTTCTACATGTCCTCGTTGGTACTCTAGCCTTCCTAGCAATGCCCTCGCTTCCTGTAAAATGCAAATGCCAAAATAAAATATACATTTATGATCATGTATTGAATGTGGGAGTTAGTCAAGAATGCAATCAATAAATCCACCGATGGTAAAGTTAAGATACTGTAAAAAAAAAGGTACTCAAGCATATGATTAAATCAAAGAAACAAAGTTCATGGTAAAAAAATGATCAATATTTTTCTGAAAGGACAAAAATAATTTACTCCTACAAAGCTTCTCAACTAAATTGCTTGGGTAGTATTGCAAACAGAATAGAAAAAATTCAAACTAGAAATCAGTTTTTGTTCGGCAAATTGCATGCCAGAAAAGGATAAAGCAGATGGTTTCCTAAAACAGCAAAGAGCTAGTGAGCCAATTCTGGTAGGAGATAAAATATGAATATTTCCATTCGATTAACTTCACGGAAACAGGTAGCTCGGCACATGTTAAAATTTTACAACTAAATTCATAAGGAAGCATAAATGGAAAATAGGAACCACGATTAACTTATCGACGAAGCAAACTAGCGGTTAATAAAATTACTTCACAGGGAATTTATGTACAACTAAATTCGTAAGGATGCATAAAAGGAAAATAGCAGCCGCGATTAACTAAACTATCAAGCAAACTAGATGTTAATAAATTACATCACAGGGAACCACAAGACAGACGGGAAGCATGTTCAAAGACTTTACATTCCACAAGCAATGCAATTACTCAAAGCATACTCTTATCAAAACAACAGCATTAGTTCCACAAAAGGAAACACCGACCTCATAGTTAAGGCACACGCCCTCCCGGAGTGACAACTCAGCTTCCTCGATGTTGCCATTATCAAGGTATTGCTCAACCTCTCCATTCCTGGAAGAGTACCCACTTGCTGAGAAATCTTTGGTAAACGTAGAGTCCGATGACCGGATGGTGTCATCTGCCCCTTTCAGCTGCTCTCCAGAGCAAAGGCACTCCATTGCCATCCGCCAGACAAAATTCCTTAATCTTCCCCTCCCTTCCCTACCCTCCATCCTGCTGTATCATATGTCGCCCCATCTCTCCACACAATTACCTAACATTCAATAGCATGTCCACAATTACTAAACATTGTGCGAAAAGATAAAACCAAAATAATCACATTGTAATACAGCCTTGTCATGCTACCATAACAACCAATTTAGCAATCGAAGCACATCTCAGCAGCATGTACTCGGTTGTTTACACGAAACTGAACTGGGGGATAAGGAGTTTTTGAAAAGAGAAAAAAATCAACTTACCCATGAAGAACGAGACAAGATTCGGCCGCCGCCGACAGCAGATCGAGATATCTGAGCAAACTCCAGCCCCGAGTTCCGAAGAACTAGCCCTAAATACGGATCCCACGGGCCGAAAATCCCTCCTTTATTCCAAGAACTCGACGAGAGTTCCCCCAGGAAAGAATACGGCCACCGACGGAGCCCTATCTACCGCCTACCAAGACCTAGAGAATTCCCCAACTGAATGCAAGATTCGGAGCTCGCAACCTCCTCCCGTCAGGTCTAGAAAACCCGGGCGGTGAGAAAGCGAAAGAGTGAATCAAGATACATCGCAAAGAATAAAGAAAAAGGTGTAAAAAGACCAATCGACCGGGGCCAAGCACCGAATAGTTGAGTTTTAATTTAAAAAAGAGAACCGGCTCACCTTTCCTCCTGCCCAAACACAAAGGGAACCTAGCTCGCCGCCGACTCCGTCAAAGAACTCGACCAACCGCCGAAACGACCAGTGTCGCGCTCGGCGACTTGGGCGAGCCGGGGGTTCGAACGGATCACCGGAGCGCCGAGGAAGCGACGGTTTTGCGCCGGCGGATCGATGAACGAGCCGAGCTCCGACTTAGAAAATGGACGAAGGCTCCCGAATCCAGGAAACGGGAATCTACCCTTGTTTGAACACTGAGACGTGGGTGGGGTAGTTGGGAAGAATGCTCATAGTCGTACTGACTCTGTGACTCGTGTTTTTTTCCCGATGACCTTGGGTGTGACTCGTGCAGACCTGGCCAAATGGGCCGGCACGGCCCGGCTGCCCCCATTAAACGTGCCTGACACGGTTCGGCCCATGCCTGCCCGTTTATAAACGTCACGTGTGGTTGACTCATCCTATGATCTGATTTGTATCCCACTTTATGTGGACTATGAATAATAAAGCTTTGCTTCATCCTAAAAAAAAGTTAAACCAGAAGGGAGCGTGAAAATCTCCTCTGGACGAATGTATAAAGATGAACGTTGATGCTGGTGTGGGAAGACATGGAGACAGGGGCTCCTGTGTCGTGGTCTATGTAACCAATCTGGAGTATATGGGGGCGCGTCTTCACCCGTGATGCATGACATGATACAACCGAAGATCCTAGTAGCTATTGTTGTAAGAGAAGTTCTTTATTTGGCGCATGATCTACGCTTGAATCACATACATATTGCTAAAAATTGGTTAACAATGGTTAACAATCTAAAGAGCTCCTACTTGGGTAGATGCAGTCCAACTATCCAAGACATAGAAGAAATGATGGCCAAATTTGATGAAGTTCATATTATGCATGGGAAGAGAGAACATATGTCGGAGGCTCGTGATTTAGCAAAAATATTATGTTACCTTAGATTCGGGGCGCCATTTGTGGCTTTCAAATCCCCCAGATTTTATGTATTTGCCACTATCAGTTTTCATTGAATAAAGCTTGGTAACACCTCTAAAAAAAGTTAAATGTGCCGCCCGTGGCTCATATATCCCTGATGGGTTGCACCCTTTTGGGTCAATATAGAATGTTTGGAGACATTTGGGTTGTTTTTTGGGCCTACATATAAAAAACAATTCTGAAACCCAGCCTGGCCAAGGCATGTCCCAAAACATGTCGTGTGTCGGGCATGGCATGTTTAGCCGCATCTCGGGGATAGGCCCATGATGGGTCGAGCATGTGTGCTAACGGGCTGGCACCCTAGGTACGACCCAGGTGGTTAGGTTCCTCGTTCTTGTAGAGTGTGGACCGTGTGATCGAAGTTAATCTAAAACACATGTTTTACATCTGAGTCCTTGATTGTTTCACTTTTTCTCGTATATGTGATGAACCGACGACACAATTTAGGCTAGTTGATTCTTGTAGTTCATTTCAAACTAAGCCATTTTTATGTACTCACAATTGATTTCTTTTACGACATTTTCAATGTATGGACCACATTATTTCTTGTCGATTGCAGGGCAGGATCCCTACCTTGCAATATAAGAAGAAAATGCCTTACTTCTAGGGAAAATACGATGTTAAATACAACAAATATAGTTATCTTGTGGAAGTTGAACACTAAAAACCATTTGCACGGTGGTGGGTATTTCTCTTCATGATTATGACAAGATCCTTAAGGACGCTTATCATTATTCTTTATATCATAAGAACCATCATACTCATCTTAAGTGGCAACTTTAAACTCATCATAATCAATTTAAACATTCTCCAAAATAGTGGAATCAACACTACTTAAAGTCATGACCTCTTTGAGTCCACTTTCATCATTGTAATCATCATATCTAGAGGCATATTCTCATCATAGTACATTTCGTCTCAAAAGTAGAGGGGCTAAAAGGATCATATTCATCAAACTCCGACAACCCCAAGTTAAAATTTTGCATACCATTAGCATGTTTGATATTCATAAAGTACATACTAATAACATTGCAATCATGATTAATTCTCAAAGAACTCACATCAATCATCTTTTAAAGTTCTTCCTTGAATACATCAAGTCCATGTTCAGATTTCATATTTTCAAGATAAACTTTACAATGATAACCAAGTGCACTAATCTTCATTTATTTGTTGTTTTATTTCAAAAGTTAAACTAGTAAATAAGAAACTAAAATATTCAATTTTAAGATCTAAAGAATATACCTTTAAACACTCACTTCCCCGATAACGACACTAGAAATAGCTTTATGTCTTCTACATGCTCTATCCTTAAAGACTTTAGTAGGCCTGCAAGCACAGAGAAATGTAGGACATCAAAAAAATTCCCTCCAATGGATTATCTAAGGTTTATCAATTCGCGAGAGGTGTAGGTTGAAAGTAGTCCCTTTCAAACAACACTACAACAAAATACAAGTAGTTTCTTGTGTCTCCAGCACACCTAATACAATTGTTAATCATATAGGTGCACTAGTTCGGTGAAGAGATTGATAATTTGGGTGGTATTGATAGTTTGGATTAATTTTTTGTATTTTCATAATAAATAAGCGCAACGAGGTAAAAAATAGTAAAAGTGAGTAAAACGATGTCTCATTGCTTGGAAACAAGGCGCGGGGTTCATACTTTCACTAGTGTCAACTCTCAACATCATTAACATAGTTAAAACACATAATATGCCCTCAAAAGTGCGGTAAAGAATCACTCCAAAATTTCTATTTTTATCCGATCAAAGTAGGATGAGATCGCGTAGGTGCGCTAACAGCAAACCACCTCAAAGTCGTCTAATCTTAATATGTTGAACCACCCCAATGTCACCACAAGGATCCCCCCTCCCCCCCAGAAATTACACTACGACAACACCATATGATCTTTATCATTCTAATTTATTATGCATAGAGTTATCCCAATGTTACTACATGTCTCCGCAATATGCATCATGTAATCTCAATGATTCCCAAAATATTTAATCCAACATACATAAACTTCATAGACGAGCCAGATTCAATTCACTACAAAGAGAAGAGAGGGGGTTACATCGCAAGATTCAACTCCATTAACAAAGCTAATCATGATCAAAATCATCATCAGAAATGAACATGAGAGAGAGAGAGAGATCACATAGCTACTAGTACATACCTTAGCCACGTGTAACACCCATGTATTATGAGCTACAGTAACCCTCTATGATTAAGCTAATCATTTTGCTAAACAGTGCTTGATAATCTTTGTCATATCTCATTTCAAATTCCACTTTGAATTCAAATTCAAATTATAAGTGAAATATAGAAATTCACAAACATGAAAACTAAAATGTTCATCATGTGGCAAATAATACATAACTAATTATGATGGTGAACCAACATTTTTATAAAGGGTTTAAATGCCCTAAACTAATTACAACAAAGGACTAAAACAATTATTTAAATACTTTTTAATTTATAAAAATTCTAAACTAATTTATTTAAATGCTAACCTAATTGTGGTAGTGGCCTAATTTATTATACTAATTTAGGTGCAAGTACTATATTTTATAAAACTATTATGGTTTTAAAAAGAAATGAAAATATAAAAAACAAAAAGGAAAATGAAGAAAAAGCAAAAGCAAAAGAGAAAGAAAAGCCCCTACCCCCTAGGCCTCGGCCCACCCGAGCTGGCCACCTATCTTCCCCGGTCGCCTCCCTCCCCTGTTCCTCCGACCCGACGCGCACCTGAGCCGGGGTCGTCCCAGACCACCTCGACATCGATGACGAAGGGATAAGGGCGCCCGAGCCTCCTCGGTTCCTTCCCTTGCTCTCACCCACTCCCACTTCCCCCCTCTCTCCCATGCCTCCTCTCTCTCTCTCTCTCCCCCTCCTCTAGATCTGCCCCTCACCCGACGCGCTCGTCGCTGTCGCCGCACCACCACCGCGGCCACCATGCCCTCCTCGCCGCCTCGAAGTGTCCACGAGGACCGTTGTCGTCCTCTACATCCACTGCAGCGATGAACACAAGCCGGGGACCGCCTACGACGTCGCCTCGCCCCGTCTTCTCTCTCGACCCGACGCACTCCGGCGACGGTTCCGGCGCCAGGGAGCCTCCCCTGAGCTGCCTTTTCCACGCCTACAGGCTCCTGGTGAGCCGCTCGTCCCTCTCCCCTTCTCCCCTACCCTTGCCGTGCACCATAGCCGCCCCGCCACGTTGCCGAGCTCCACCGCCCGCCATGGCCGCCGCCTGCGTGCCATTCGAGCCTCCAAGCGCCTACGCCTGCCACAGATGCGCTCCAGAGCACCTGCGGCGCCGTCCCGAGCCACCTTGGACCCCCCCCCCCCCTAGACCACCCCACTGTTTTTTCGAACGAGACCCGAATGCCACCACCGCTCCCTGTTGCCACTCCGGTCAACTCTGGCCATCCCAGGCGGCGGGACTGCCGCTGTTGGACGCAACTCACCTCCCTCATTCGAAAAAGCCCGCCCACGCTAGTTTTGGCCCTCTGTGGCCATTTTCTGACCACGGTCGTGTCGCGCCGCTGCGTTTTGGGCTCGCCGAAGCTCTCTCCCGCGCCCCGCCGACGTGGCCCTGCCGGGGCCACCCCAGGGTCACTACTTGGTGGGCCCCAAGGGCCCGGCCGACCGTTGACCCCGGTCAACAGGCTGACTGGGCAGCGCCAGTCACTGCCAGTGCCCCCTAATTATATAATTAAAATAATTAATTGAATTAGTTAAACTAATTACACACTGAAATGTGGGCCCAGTAGGTTAATTAGTTAATTTAGTTTAGTTTTAAACTTTATTAACCCCCACTGTCAATGACAATTGGGACCGAGCCATCAGGTTTGACCTGGACTGGCTGGGTTGACAGCTGACATCATGTTGATGCAATAATTTCATTTTTGATTTAATAATAAATTCACAAAATGATTAAAACTTTGAAAATTAATATAAAATAGTCTGTAAATCAGATGAAAATAGTTTATGTATGGAAGTTGCTCAGAAAAATGTAACGAATCTGACTCAACCGCCCCCTCTCTTTCATCAGTCTGGAAAATGTCAAACTCCGGGAAAGCATTCCCAAATGTTTTCCCTCTTCATCTGTATCGTGTAGCACTGCGTTAGGTCACCCCTAGCACTGCATATTTTCCATGTCATGCATAGTGATACATCTGTTTGCTTTATATTTATTGTTTCTTCCCCGCTTCTCTCCGGTAGACACCGAGACTGACGCTACTCCTGACGTCGACTACACCCCTGACGACCAGACCTTTTCAGCGGAGCTTCCAGGCAAGCAAACCCCCTTGATCATTCCGATATCGTCCATTTCCCTTCTCTCTTATGCTTGCATTCTCCTTTTGTATGATCCTATTCTGATGCATAGCCTGCTTTACCTGCTTTTGTACCTTATCTGCTTATCATAAATGCTTAGTATAGGTTGGTTAGTGAGTCATCAGTGGCCCCCTCACCTTGTCCTTGTTGCCCCCGCTTTATCTTCGATGACTTGATCAACGTGATCGATGTCCAGGGCCTGACACAGCACATCACACCCCCTTAGTTGTACGACACTGCAGGGTTACTATTGAGTGCCGAGGCTGATACCTCGTATAGCACTTCTAATGAGAACTCTGTAGTGTAGTTAATCGGTCGTGGTCTACAGAGGGTGATTCCTCCTTCACCACTACCCGATAATGACTCTGTCGTGCAACCCATCAAGAGTGAACCATCGAGGGTGATTCCTCCTTAGTTCACCTTGACGGTTACATCAAGTGGAACCCATCGAGGTGTTGGGGAACGTAGTAATTTCAAAAAATTTCCTCCGCACACACAGGATCATGGTGATGCATATCAACGAGAGGGGAGAGTGTTGTTTACGTACCCTCATAGACCGTAAGCGGAAGCGTTTATCAACGCGCTTGATGTACTCGTACACCTTCATGGTCCGTCCCGATCAAGTACCGTACGTACGGCACCTCCGCGTTCAGCACACGTTCAGCTCGATGACGTCCTCGCCTTCTCGATCCAGCAAGAGGGGCGAAGTAATAGATGAGTTCCTAGCAGCACGACGGCGTGGTGAGGGTACTGTTGGTGAAGAACACTCTCCGCAAGGCTTCGCCTAAGCACTACGAAAACTATGACGGAGGATAAACTAGAGGGGACGGGGTAGCCGGCACACAGCTTGGTGTTTCTTGATGTGTCTTGGGTGCTAGCCCTACCACTCTATTTATATGTTGAGCCTTGGGGTCTAAACTTGGAGTAAAAGCCTCCACAAAGTCGGTTTCACCCGAAAGGCAAGAGTCCTTCTCGGACTCCAGGGCCAGACGCCAGGGTTCCCGGCGTCTGGACCTAGATGCCAGGGACCCTGGCGTCTGGCCCCTAGACTCCGCAAAACTTCCTTTTGCGCTTTTCGAAAAGCTTGTGGGCTTTCCCCTTTGGCCCAAATAAAGTGTTCTCGTACCCAAACATTTCGGGAAACATCTGGAACCCCTTCCGGTGAATTCCGGAACCCTTCCAGAGACCAAACACTATTATCCCATATATCAAACTTTATCTCCGGACCATTCCGGAGTTCCTCGTCATGTCCATGATCTTATCCGGAACTCCGAACAACATTCGGTTACCAACATACATAACTCATAAATACTATATCGTCAACGAATGTTAAGCGTGCGGACCCTACGGGTTCGAGAATTATGTAGACATGACCGAGACACTTCTCTGGTCAATAACCAATAGCGGAACCTGGATGCCCATATTGGCTCCTACATATTCTACGAAGATCTTTATCGGTCGAACCGCATAACAATATACGTTGTTCCCTTTGTCATCGGTATGTTATTTGCCCGAGATTCGATCGTCGGTATCGCAATACCTAGTTCAATCTTGTTACCGGCAAGTCTCTTTACTCGTTCCGTAATACATCATCCCGCAACTAACTCATTAGTTGCAATGCTTGCTAGGCTTAAGTGATGTGCATTACCGAGTGGGCCCAGAGATACCTCTCCGACAATCGGAGGACAAATCCTAATCTCAAATCGCCAACCCAACAAGTACCTTCGGAGACACCTGAGAGCACCTTTATAATCACCCGATTACGTTGTGACGCTTTGGTAGCACACAAAGTGTTCCTCCGTAAACGAGAGTTGCATAATCTCATAGTCATAGGAACATGTATAAGTCATGAAGAAAGCAATAGCAACATACTAAACGATCAAGTGCTAAGCTAACGTATGGGTCAAGTCAATCACATCATTCTCCTAATGATGTGATCCCGTTAATCAAATGACAACTCTTTGTCCATGGCTAGGAAACATAACCATCTTTGATCAACGAGCTAGTCAAGTAGAGGCATACTAGTGACACTGCTTGTCTATGTATTCACACATGTATCATGTTTCCGGTTAATACAATTCTAGCATGAATAATAAAAATTATCATGATATAAGGAAATAAATAATAACTTTATTATTGCCTCTAGGGCATATTTCCTTCATCTCCCACTTGCACTAGAGTCAATAATCTAGATTACACAAGAATGAATCTAACACCCATGGAGCCTTGGTGTTGATCATGTTTTGCTCGTGGAAGAGGCTTAGTAAACGGTCTGCGCAACATTCAGATCCGTATGTATCTTGCAAATCTCTATGTCTCCCACCGGACTTGATCCCGATGGAGTTGAAGCGTCTCTTGATGTGCTTGGTTCTCTTGTGAAATCTGGATTCCTTTGCCAAAGCAATTGCACCAAAGATTGTCACAAAAGATTTTCATTGGACCCGATGCACTAGGTATGACACCTAGATCGGATATGAACTCCTTCATCCGCATTCTCCTTCATTTGCTGCTTCGAAGCAGCTATGTACTCCTCTTCACATGTAGATCCCGCTTCGATGCTTTTTTAGAACTGCACCAACCGATAGCTCAACTGCTCAATAAAAACACGATCCGGTTTGCGATTTAGAATCGTCCGGATCGTTGTCAAAGCTTGCATCGACGTAACCATTTACGACGAGCTCTTTGTCACCTCCATAAACGAAAACATATCCTTAGTCCTTTTAGGTATTTCAGATGTTCTTGACCGCTGTCCAAATGATCCACTCTGGATTACTTTGGTACCTCCCTGCTAAACTAATAGCAAGGCACACATCAGGTCTGGTACACAACATTGCATAGGGAACATCTTACATTTTCTCTCTATCTTCTGCAGTGGTCGGGCATTGAGTCTTACTCAACTTCACACCTTGTAACACAGGCAAGAACCCTTTCTTTGCTTGATCCTTTTTGAACTTCTTCAAAACTTTGTCAAGGTATGTGCTTTGTGAAAGTCCAATTAAGCGTCTCGGTCTATCTCTATAGATCTTGATGCCCAATATATAAGCAGCTTCACCAGGGTCCTTCATTGAAAAACTCTTATTCAAATATCCTTTTATGCTATCCAGAAATTCTATATCATTTCCAATCAACAATATGTCATCCACATATAATATTATAAATGCTACAGAGCTCCCACTCACTTTCTTGTAAATACAGGCTTCTCAAAAGTCTCAGATAAAACCATATGCTTTGATCACACTATCAAAACGTTTATTCCAACTCGAGAGGCTTGCACCAGTCCATAAATGGATCGCTGGAGCTTGCACACTTTGTTAGCTCCTTTGGATCGACAAAACCTTCGGTTGCATCATATACAACTCTTCTTCCGTAAATCCATTCAGAATGCAGTTTTGACATCCACTTGCCAAATTTCATAATCATAAAATGCGGCAATTGCTAACATGATTCGGACAGACTTAAGCATCGCTACAGGTGAGAAGGTCTCATCGTAGTCAATCCCTTGAACTTTTCGAAAACCTTTTGCAACAAGTCGAGCTTTATAGACAATAACATTACCGTCAGCGTTAGTCTTCTTCTTGAAGATCCATTATTCTTGATGGCTTGCCGATCATCGAGCAAGTCAACCAAAGTCCATACTTTGTTCTCATACATGGATCCCATCTCAGATTTCATGGCCTCAAGCCATTTTGCGGAATCTGGGCTCACCATCGCTTCTTCATAGTTCGTAGGTTTGTCATGGTCTAGTAACATAACCTCCAGAACAGGATTACCGTACCACTCTGGTGTGGATCTTACTCTGGTTGACCTACGAGGTTCAATAACAACTTGATCTGAAGTCTCATGATCGTCATCATTAACTTCCTCACTAATTGGTGTAGACGTCACAGGAACCGGTTTATGTGATGAACTATTTTCCAATAAGGGAGCAGGTACTGTTACCTCATCAAGTTCTACTTTCCTCCCACTCACTTCTTTCGAGAGAAACTCCTTCTCTCGAAAGGATCCATTCTTAGCAATGAATGTCTTGCCTTCGAATCTGTGATAGAAGGTGTACCCAACAGTTTCCTTTGGGTATCCTATGAAGACACATTTCTCCGATTTGGGTTCGAGCTTATCAGGTTGAAGTTTTTTTCACATAAGAATCGCAGCCCCAAACTTTAAGAAATGACAACTTCGGTTTCTTGCCAAACCACGGTTCATAAGGTGTCGTCTCAACGGATTTTGATGGTGCCCTATTTAACGTGAATGCGGCCATCTCTAAAGCACAACCCCAAAACGATAGCGGTAAATCAGTAAGAGACATCATAGATCACACCATATGTAGTAAAGTGCGATTACGACGTTCGGACACACCATTACGCTGTGGTGTTTCGGGTGGCGTTAGTTGCGAAACTATTCCGCATTGTTTCAAATGTAAACCAAACTCGTAACCCAAATATTCTCCTCCACGATCAGATCGTAGAAACTTTATTTTCTTGTTACGATGATTTTCAACTTCACTCTAAAATTCTTTGAACTTTTCAAATGTTTCAGACTTATGTTTCATTAAGTAGATATATCCATATCTGCTTAAATCATCTATGAAGGTGAGAAAATAACGATACCCGCCGCGAGCCTCAACATTCATTGGACCACATACATCAGTATGTATGATCTCCAACAAATCAGTTGCTCGCTCCATAGTTCCAGAGAACGGCGTTTTAGTCATCTTGCCCATGAGGCATGGTTCACAAGTACCAAGTTATTCATAATCAAGTGATTCCAAAAGTCCATCAGTATGGAGTTTCTCCATGCGCTTTACACCAATATGACCCAAACAGCAGTGCCACAAATAAGTTGCACTATCATTATCAACTCTGCATCTTTTGGTTTCAACATTATGAATACGTGTATTACTACTATCAAGATTCATCAAAAATAGACCACTCTTCAAGGGTGCATGACCATAAAAGATATTACTCATATAAATAGAACAACCATTATTCTCAGATTTAAATGAATAACCGTCTCGCATCAAACAAGATCCAGATATAATGTTCATGCTCAATGCTGGCACCAAATAACAATTATTTAGGTCTAAAACTAATCCCGAAGGTAGATGTAGAGGTAGCGTGCCGACGGCGATCACATCGACTTTGGAACCATTTCCCACGTGCATCGTCACCTCGCCCTTAGCCGGTGTTCGCTAATCCGTAGTCTCTGCTTTGAGTTGCAAATATTAGCAATGTAACCAAGATCAAATACCCAGTGCTATCATGAGCTCGTAAGGTACACATCGATAACATGTATATCACATATACCTTTGTTCACCTTGCCATCCTTCTTATCCGCCAAATACTTGGGGCAGTTCCGCTTCAAAGGACCGATCGCTTGCGGTAGAAGCACTCGATCCTCGTGCTTAGGTCCGACTTGGGTTTCTTCTCTTGAGCAACAACTTGTTTGTTGTTCTTCTTGAAGTTCCCTTGTTCTTCCCTTTGCCCTTTTTCTTGAAATGGTGGTTTTATTGACCATCAACACTCGATGCTCCTTCTTGATTTCTACCTCCGCAGCCTTTAGCATTGCGAATAGCTCGGGAATCGCCTTATCCATGCCTTGCATGTTATAATTCATCACGAAGCTCTTATAGCTTGGTGGCAGTGATTGAAGAATTCATCAATGATGCTATCATCCGGAAGATTAACTCCCGCTTGAATCAAGTGATTGTTATACCCGACATTCCGAGTATATGCTCACCGATGTAACTATTCTCCTTCATCTTGCAAACGTAGAACTTATTGGAGACTTCATATCTCTCAATCCGGCATTTGCTTGAAATATTAACTTCAACTCTGGAACATCTCATATGCTCCATGACGTCAAAATGTCGTTGAAGTCCCGGTTCTAAGTCGTAAAGCATGGCACACTGAACTATTGAGTAGTCATTAGTTTTGCTCGCCAGACGCTCATAACATCGGTGTTGCTCTCAAGAAGAGTTTGGCACCTAGCGGTGCTTCTAGGACGTAATTCTTCTGTGCAGCAATGAGGATAATCCTCAAGTTACAGACCCAGTCCGTGTAATTGCTACCATCATCTTTCAACTTTGCTTTCTCAAGGAACGCATTAAAATTCAACGGAGCAACAACACGAGCCATCTATCTACAACAAACATAGACATGCAAAATACTATCAGGTACCAAGTTCATGATAAATTTAAGTTCAATTAATCATATTACTTAAGTACTCCCACTTAGATAGATATCCCTCTAATCATCTAAGTGATCACGTGATCCAAATCAACTAAACCATAACCGATCATCACGTGAAATGGAGTAGTTTTCAATGGTGAACATCACTGTGTTGATCATATCTACTATATGATTCCTGCTCGACCTTTCGGTCTCAGTGTTCCGGGGCAATATCTGCATATGCTAGGATCGTCAAGTTTAACCTGAGTATTCTGCGTGTGCAAAACTGGCTTGCACCAGTTGTAGATGGACGTAGAGCTTATCACACCCGATCATCACGTGGTGTCTGTGCACGACAAACTTTGGCAACGGTGCATACTCAGGGAGAACACTTTTATCTTGAAAATTAGTGAGAGATCATCTTATAATGCTACCATCAATCAAAGCAAAATAAGATGCATAAAAGATAAACATCACATGCAATCAATATAAGTGATATGATATGGCCATCATCATATTGTGCTTGTGATCTCCATCTCCGAAGCACCGTCATGATCACCATCGTCACCGGCGCGACACCTTGATCTCCATCGTAGCATCGTTGTCGTCTCGCCAACTATTGCTTCTACGACTATCACTGCGCTTAGTGATAAGTAAAGCAATTACAGGGCGATTGCATTGCATACAGTAAAGCGACAACTATATGGCTCCTGCCAGTTGCCGATAACTCGGTTACAAAACATGATCATCTCATACAATAAAATATAGCATCATGCCTTGACCATATAACATCACAACATGCCCTGCAAAAACAAGTTAGACGTCCTCTACTTTGTTGTTGCAAGTTTACGTGGCTGCTACGTCTGAGCAAGAACCGTTCTTACCTACGCATCAAAACCACAACGATAGTTCGTCAAGTTAGTGTTGCTTTAACCTTCTCAAGGACCGGGCGTAGCCACATTCGGTTCAACTAAAGTTGGAGAAACTGACACCCGCCAGCCACCTGTGTGCAAAGCACGTCGGTAGAACCAGTCTCGCGTAAGCGTACGCGTAATGTCGGTCCGGGCCGCTTCATCCAACAATACCGCCGAACCAAAGTGTGACATGCTGGTAAGCAGTATGACTTGTATCGCCCACAACTCACTTGTGTTCTACTCGTGCATATAACATCAACGCATAAAACCAGGCTCGGATACCACTGTTGGGGAACGTTGTAATTTCAAAAAAAATCCTACGCACACGCATGATCATGGTGATGCATAGCAACGAGAGGGGAGAGTGTTGTCTACGTACCCTCGTAGACCGTAAGCGGAAGTGTTTTATCAACGTGGTTGATGTAGTCGTACACCTTCACGATCCGTCCCGATCAAGTACCGAACGTACGGCACCTCCGCGTTCAACACATGTTGAGCTCGATGACGTCCTCGCCTTCTCGATCCAGCAAGAGGGGCGAAGTAGTAGATGAGTTCCCGGCAGCACGACGGCGTGGTGACGGTGTTGGTGAAGAACAATCTCCGCAGGGCTTCGCCTAAGCACTACGAAAACTATGACGGAGGATAAACTAGAGGGGACGGGGTAGCAGGCACACGGCTTGGTGTTTCTTGATGTGTCTTGGGTGCTAGCCCTACCCTCTATTTATATGTTGAGCCTTGGGGTGAAACTTGGAGTAAAAGCCTCCACAAAGTCGGTTTCACCCGAAAGGCAAGAGTCCTTCTCGAGACTCAGGGCGACGCCAGGTTCCGGCGTCTGGACCCGCACGCCGAGGACCTCAAGGTCTGCCCCTGACTCCACAAAACTTCCTTTTATGCTTTCCAAAACCTTGTGGGCTTTCCCTTTGGCCCAAATAAAGTGTTCTCGTACCCAAACATTTCGGGAAACATCTGGAACCCCTTCCGGTGAATTCCAGAACCCTTCTGGAGACCAAACACTCTTATCCCATATATCAAACTTTATCTCCGGACCATTCCGGAGTTCCTCGTCATGTCCATGATCTTATTCGGAACTCCGAACAACATTCGGTTACCAACATACATAACTCATAAATACTGTATCATCAACAAACGTTAAGCGTGCGGACCCTACGGGTTAGAGAACTATGTAGACATGACGGGGACACTTCTTTGGTCAATAACCAATAGCGGAACCTGGATGCCCATATTGGCTCCTACATATTCTATGAAGATCTTTATCGGTTGAACCGCATAACAATATACGTTGTTCCCTTTGTCATTGGTATGTTACTTGCCCGAGATTCGATCGTCGGTATCTCAATACCTAGTTCAATCTCGTTACCGGCAAGTCTCTTTACTCGTTCCGTAATACATCATCCCGCAACTAACTCATTAGTTGCAATGCTTGCAAGGCTTAAGTGATGTGCATTACCGAGTGGGCCCAGAGATACCTCTCCGACAATTGGAGTGACAAATCCTAATCTCGAAATACGCCAACCCAACAAGTACCTTCGGAGACACCTGTATAGCACCTTTATAATCACCCAGTTATGTTGTGACGTTTGGTAGCACACAAAGTGTTCCTCCGGTAAACGGGAGTTGCACAATCTCATAGTCATAGGAACATGTATAACTCATGAAGAAAGCAATAGCAACATACTAAATGATCAAGTGCTAAGCTAACGGAATGGGTCAAGTCAATCACATCATTCTCCTAATGATGTGATCTCGTTAATCAAATGACAACTCTTTGTCTATGGCTAGGAAACATAACCATCTTTGATCAACGAGCTAGTCAAGTAGAGGCATACTAGTGACACTCTGTTTGTCTATGTATTCACACATGTATCATGTTTCCGGTTAATACAATTCTAGCATGAATAATAAACATTTATCATGATATAAGGAAATAAATAATAAGTTTATTATTGCCTCTAGGGCATATTTCCTTCACGAGGGTGATTCCTCGGATTCCCTTTGGTGTTATGGACACACGGTTACTTTGACTTTACCACAGAAACATGCTGACATCGGGTCGGCCCCAAGGGGTACCCGCCAGTGATGTGCAGTCGGGTTGACTTGGAGGGTACCCGCGAGATAACTACTTGTCGTAAGTCAGTGAGACGGGGCGACGGGACCACATATCATGGATCATTGATCGCCACCGCACGCTCCCAAGACACTAATGGTTTGGATGTGTGATCCGAGTAGGCCTCTGGCCTTTTCGCACTGACCACCATGCGGGAATAACTATGGGCACTCTGCGTCATATGTTTCTTCCAAAATCTCGTTGACGTCGGTGACCGAGCGGCGCGCGCCGGGTTGGACTGGTTATGCATGCGCTTGTATAAGGGGCTAGATCTGCTCACCAGCCGCGTATGCAACATGCAGGAGTGCAAAGGGCGATGGGCCCAAGACCCCTGTGCGCTTAGGATGTAGACCGGTGTGCTGGCCTCTCTATTGAGCCTAGGTAGGACTACGACGTGTTGATCAGTCAAGGCCGATCATGACCTGATGGTGATTTCGGCCGGAGTTGATCGAGCGTGTTGGGTAAGTTTGTGCACCCCTGCAGGGAAGTTAATCTATTCGAATAGCCGCGTCCACGGTAACAGTTTTAGGGATGCCTAGTCCCGAAATGCAAAAAAAATTACTTTATGTTGTCAAATAATAAATTCCTTGGAAAGTGTTGGTATGGAGGGCACCCGTGGATACGGCAAGACATGAAAAGTGAAAGAATGGTGGAAAAAGGAATAAACTTTATTTTCTGTTTGGGAACCGCCCATGGCATATCTAGCATGGAAAGTGTTCGTAGCTCTGAGTCGTTTTCGTTGGTGGGATGGATACACCTCCCAAAATGTTTTTATCTCTATTTTTTTTGCTTTGAGCTCTGGCACCTCTACAAATCCCTACTTTCCTCCGTGAAGGGCCTTTCTTTTACTTTATGCAATTTTTTATTTTTATTTTGAGTCTCCATCCTCTCTTACAAAAAGCACCAACTAGGAGGTAATATGATCGTGCTCAAGTATTGGGTGTAGTTAATATTCGAGTGTGTTTCATGAATGGATCAATGTTTGAGCATGATGGGCTAGGGATAACTTGTTTTAGCATTGATATTTTGAAAGACATGGTTGCTTGTTGATATGCTTGAGTGTCTAAATTATTATGTCAAAACTAGGCTATTGCTTTGAATCGCATAAAAATCCAAATGTCCATGCTATAAAGAAAAGAATATGATATGACTTGATGAACAACACTCCACATCAAAATTTTTGTTTTTATCACTTACCTACTCGAGGACGAGTAGGAGTTAAGCTTGGGGAAGTTGATACGTCTCCAACGTATCTATAATTTTTGATTGTTCCATGTTGTTCTATTATCAATCTTGGATGTTTTATAATTATTTTATAGTCATTTTATATCATTTTTTGGTACTAACCTATTGACATAGTGCCAAGTGCCAGTTGCTGTTTTTTTCATGTTTTTTACATCGGAGGAAATCAATATCAAACGAAGTCCAAATGCCACGAAACTCCACGATGATTTTTTCTAGGCCAGAAGGAAGGCAATGGGCCCTGGTTGCACTCGGGTGGGTGCCCTGAGACAACCCACTGTATGCGCCAGAGGTCTGGCGTGCTCGTGGGTTGTGCCCACCTCGGGTGGCCCCCAAACTGCCTCTTTGCTCTATAAATACCCCAATATTCCAGAAACCCTAAAAGCATCGATGAAATATTGATCCAGCCGCCGCAGAGTCCAGAACCACCAGATCCAATCTAGATACCATCACGGAGGGGTTCACCACTTCCATTGGTGCCTCTCCGATGATGCGTGAGTAGTTCTTTGTAGACATTCGGATCCATAGTTAGTAGCTAGATGGCTTTCTCTCTCTCGCTGAATTCTCAATACAATGGTCTCTTGGAGATCCATATGATGTAACTCTTTTGCGGTGTGTTTGTTGGGATCTGATGAACTTCGAGTTTATGATCAGTTATATCTTTTTATATCCATGGAAGTTATTTGAGTTTCTTTGATCTCTTATATGCATGATCTCTTATAGCCTCGTATTTCTTCTCCGATATTTGGGTTTTGTTTGGCCAACTTGATCTATTTATCTTACAATGGGAAGAGGTGCCAGGTAGTGGGATCAATCTTACGGTGCTTGATCCCAGTGACATAAAGGGAACCGACATGTATGTATCTTGCTACTAAGGATAAAAAGACGAGATCTATATCTACCGCAATATAGATAAACGGATCTTGTCTACATCATGTCATTGTTCTTATTGCATTACTCCGTTTTTTCATGAACTTAATACACTAGATGCATGCTGGATAGCGGTCGATGTGTGGAGTAATAGTAGTAGATGCAGGCAGGATTTGGCCTACTAATCTTGGACGTGATGCGTATGTAATGATCATTGCCTGGATATCGTCATAATTATATGAATTTCTATCAATTGCCCAACAGTAATTTTTTTACCCACCGTTTGCTATTTTTCTCGAGAGAAGCCACTAGTGAAACCTACGGCCCCCGGGTCTTCTTTCTCATATATTTGCCTTGCGATCTACTTTTCCTTTGCATTTTTATTCAGATCTATTAAACCAAAAAATACAAAAATACCTTGCTGCATTTTATCCTTATTTATTTTATTTGGCGTCTGATCTATCAATCTACTACAATTTACCTCATGTCTGTTTGCCTATCTTGAGGCGCCGTACCCCAGAAGGGATTGACAACCCCTTTAACACATCGGGTTGCGAGGTGTTGTTGTTTGTGTGCAGGTGCTGCTTACGTTGTGTTGCTTGGTTCTCCTACTGGTTCGATACCTTGGTTTCACAACTGAGGGAAATACCTACCGTCGTTGTGCTACATCATCCCTCCCTCTCTATAGAAATACCGACGTAGTTCCAGCTACCATCAAGGAAGAATTTCTGGCGCCGTTACCGGGGAGGATCTTCAACATATCCAGGTTCCTAATCACAAATATCATCTCCTTGCAATTTACATTATTTGCCATCCGCCTCTCGTTTTCCTCTCCCCCACTTCACAAAAGATTGTAGTTTTATTCGCCCTCTTTTTCGTTCGCCTTTTTCTCGTCAGATCTTTTGTTTGCTTGTGTTGCCATGTGCCTTCTATATGCTTGCATCTTCGCTTGCTAAAAATCTATTGATATGGATCCCCATCCACTTGCTAATCTTTTTAAAATATCCAATCATGATGAACCAATTGCTAGTGAGTTGAGTGCACTAGATTATCTTTATGAAGTTTTGCTTGAGAATCGTGAATCTGAAAATTGTGATGAAGAAATCTATGAAGTGTTTCATGATAGCTCCTTGAATGGAAAGCATGATTGCAATAATTTTACTACAAATTCTATTAATGTCAATTGTGCTAATAATATGCAAAACCCCAAGCTTGGGGATGCTTGTTTTGTCATGTCCACTACTTATTGCAATGACTATGATTGGGGTGATGATGCTTCTTATGATCTTGAAAATTTATTTATGCCTCATGATGAATATAATATTGATAATAATTTTTGCAATAATATTGAAAGTGGGTTTGGAAGAGTGTCAACTTTAGGTAAAAATAATCCCACATATTTGGAGAGTGTTCAATCTTATGATTTTTTTATGAAAGTGGGTTTGGAGAGGTCATGACTTTAGTTGATGTTAATCCCACTATCTTGGAAGATTATAAAACTTTTATGCATGTGGATCATGAAGAGAAAATTTTATATGATAGCTATATTGTTGAATTTTATTATGATCCTACATGTAATTATTATGAGAGAGGAAAATATGGTTGTAGAAATTTTCATGTTATTAAATTTCCTCTCATTGTGTTGAGATTGTCAATGTTTTATTCCTCTCCTTTGCATATGCTAGATGTTTCTTGTCTTGATAATTTGTTTTCCTATAAAATTCCTATGCATAGGAAGTATGCTAGACTTAAGGGTGTTTGCCACATGTTTCATGATGCTCTCTTTGTGTTTCGATTATTATCTGTTGTGTGAGCATCGTTGAAATATTATGCCTAGCTAAGGGCATAAAACTATAGCGCTTGTTGGGAGGCAACCCAATGAATAAAATTTATTTTTGATTTTTTATTTCTGTTCTTGAGTGTTTACAAAATTGTGCTACTGGTATGATTGTGCTTTTTGTGTCTTAGTTAGTGTTTGTGCCAAGTAAAACCTTTAGGATCTTCTTGGGTGATAGTTGTTTGATCTTGCTGAAAAAGACAGAAATTTTGTGCTCACGAACATAATTTTCATAAATCACAGAAAAGATATTTTGCTCCGATTATTTTTCAGAAGATTAATATACAAATTACCCTGGTCTTCCTAATTTTGTTGAATTTTTGGAGTTCCAGAAGTATTCGCTAAAGTGAGATTACTACAGACTATTCTATTTTGACAGATTCTGTTTTCTTTGTGTTGTGTGCTTATTTTGATGGCTCTATGGTTTTCTTTGATGAGTTTTTGCCATAGAAAAGTTGGAACACAGTAGATATAATACAAAAACAAAATATGAATTGGTTTTGATACAACACTTATAGTAGTGGTTTGCTTTCTTATACTTACGGATCTCACAAAGGTTTTGTTGAGTTTTGTGTGATTGAAGTTTTCAAGTTTTGGGTTATCTTACGATGGATGAAGGAAGGATGCAAGAGCCTAAGCTTGGGGATGCCCCGGCATCCCAAGCTATTATCCAAGAATGAGCAACCAACTAAGCTTGGGGATGCCCCCGAGTGGCATCCCTGCTTTCTTCCAACAACTATCGGTATTTTACTCGAGGCTATATTTTTATTCGTCACATGATATGTGTTTTGCTTGGAGAGTCTTGTATGATATGAGTCTTTGCTTGTTTTATTTTGTGTTTTAATTCATAAACCCTTGCTGGACACACCTATTTGAGAGAGCCAAAATTATATCATGACTTGTTAGAATTGCTCTCTATGCTTCACTTAAATCTTTTATGAGCTAGGACTTGCTCTAGTGCTTCACTTATATCTTTTTGAGCACGGTGTGCTTTGTTATTGTTGAAGAAATTCTCTCTTGCTTAACTTAGATTTATTTGAGAGTCAGTAAAATTTTGAAGAAATTCTCTCTTGCTTCACTTAAATTATTTTGAGAGAAAGAAAATTTGTTATGCTCATGATCTTCACTTATATTTGTTTGAGCTTATGAAAAGCAACACATAAAAGTTAGTCCCAAAGTGGTAGATATCCAAGAAGGATAAAGAAAAAGAAAATGTCATGAAGATCATTGGACAAAATAAACTTGATTCTTAGTAATAGTTTTGAGATACGATGATGTGATATGTGAGTTATGTTGATGAGTAATTATGCTCTAGTAAGTATATTGGTGTTAAGGTTCGTGATTCCCTATGCATGCACGAAAGGCAATAATCATGCAATGAAAATTATATCCTACTTGTGGTGCATTATTCGATGTTAATTATGCTTAATGCTTGCTTATGAGATTATTCGTTTCTTGGTTGGTCGCTTCTCAATCTTTTTGCTAGCCTTCATTTTGCACTAAGTATGACCTCCACTTGTGCATCCAAAATCCTTTAAACTAGTTTTGCCACATGAGTCAACTATATCTACCTATATGCGGTATTCTTTTGCCGTTCTATGCAAATTTTCTTGTGCCATCTCTAATTTTCAAAATAAACTTCTCTTTTGTGTGTTTGTTTTGGCGGAACGGTAACGAGTGGCTAATATTTTCCATGCTAGATGTGTTATTCTCAAGATGAGTGTTTATTCACTTGTCATTGCACGAGAGTAAGGCAAATGTTTTAGGGATGCCCAGTCCCGAAATGCAAAAAATAATATTTACTTTATGTTGTCAAATAATAAATTCCTTGGAAAGTGTTGGTATGGAGGGCACCCATGGATACAGCAAGCCATGGAAAGTGAAAGAATGGTGGAAAAAGGAATAAATTTTATTTTCTATTTGGGAACCGCCTATGGCATATCTAGCGTGGAAAGTGTTCGTAGCTCTGAGCCGTTTTCGTTGGTGGGATGGATACACCTCCCAAAATGTTCTTATCTCTAATTTTTTCGCTCTGAGCTCTAGCACCTCTACAAATCCCTACTTCACTCTGCGAAGGGCCTTTCTTTTACTTTATGCAATTTTTTATTTTTATTTTGGGTCTCCATCCTCTCTTACAAAAAGCACCAACTAGGAGGCAATATGATCGTGCTCAAGTATTGGGTGTAGTTAATATTCGAGTGTGTTTCAACAACGGATCAATGTTTGAGCATGATGGGCTAGGGATAACTTGTCTTAGCATTGATATTTTGAAAGACATGGTTGCTTGTTGATATGCTTGAGTATCTAAATTATTATGTCAAAACTAGACTATTGTTTTGAATCACATAAAAGTCCAAATGTCCATGCTATAAAGAGAAGAATATGATATGACTTGATGAACAACACTCCACATCAAAAATTCTGTTTTGATCACTTACCTACTCGAGGACGAGTAGGAGTTAAGGTTGGGGAAGTTGATACGTCTCCAACATATCTATAATTTTTTATTATTCCATGCTGTTCTATTATCAATCTTGGATGTTTTATAATCATTTTATATCATTTTTTGGTACTAACCTATTGACATAGTGCCAAGTGCCAGTTGCTGTTTTTTTTTCATGTTTTTTACATCAGAGGAAATCAATATCAAACAAAGTCCAAATGCCACGAAACTCCACGATGATTTTTTCTGGGCCAGAAGGAAGGCAATGGGCCCTGGTTGCACATGGGGGGTGCCCCGAGGGGGGGGGGCTGAAAGTGCAACTATCCCTAGGTGGTTTTGGTAATTCATAACAACATATAGCTCATTGAGCTAATGCTATTCCAAGACAAATATTTCAGGAAAACTCAATGAATGGCATGGCATGGATGATGAAATTGGATCCCTCAAAATATCAAGGACAAAGGATTGGCTCAAGCTCAAAAGCTCAAGACTCTACATTTTACATTTTAGTGATCCAAGATCACATTGAGTCTATAGGAAAAGCCAATACTATCAAGGAGGGATGAGGTGTTGCTTAATGAGCCTTTTGCTTCATGTGCTTAGTGATATGCTCCAAAACCTTCCACTACTTTCTCACATCCACATATGACCTAAACCTAAAGTCAAACTCGCCCTACCGATTCTTTCTATCCGCGCCACCGAGTTCAAATGTCATAGCCACGCCACAAACCCTAGGCAAATCGGTCTCACTGATAGGGATCTCGGTCTCACCGAGATGGGATTGTAATCTCTCTGCTTCCCTTCGTAACGCTTTTGGTCTAACCAAAGTGAGCGATCGGTCCCACCGAGATTGCAATGTAAAATCTCTGCTTCCTTTCGAACTTTTCGGTCTCACCGAAAGAGCGAATCGGTCCCACCGAGTTTACCTGACCAACTCTCTGGTTAGCTAATTACCAAATTCGGTGTCACCGAGTTTGTGTAATCGGTCTCACCGAGATTACGTTATGCCCTAACCCTAACCATATAGGTCCTACCGAGTTGCATGTCAGTCCCACCGAAAACCCTAACGGTCACTAGGTTTACTAAATCGGTCCGACCGAGTTTGATGATTCGGTCCCACCGAGTTTGGTAAATTGTGTGTAATGGTTAGATTTTGTGTGGAGGCTATATATACCCTCCACCTCCTCTTCATTCGTGGAGAGAGCCATCGAACAAACCTACACTTCCAACTTACCAGCCTCGAGAGAGAACCACCTACTCATGTGTTGAGGCCAAGATATTCCATCCCAACCATATGAATCTTGATCTCTAGCCTTCTCCAAGTTGCTTTCCACTCAAATCTTCTTTCCACCAAATCCAAATCCTGTGAGAGAGAGAGAGAGTTGAGTGTTGGGGGAGACTATCATTTGAAGCACAAGAGCAAGGAGTTCATCATCAACACACCATTTGTTACTTATTGGAGAGTGGTGTCTCCTAGATTGGCTAGGTGTCACTCGGGAGCCTCCGACAAGATTGTGGAGTTGAACCAAGGATTTTGTAAGGGCAAGGAGATCGCCTACTTCGTGAAGATCTACCGCTAGTGAGGCAAGTCCTTCGTGGGCGACGGCCATGGTGGGATAGACAAGGTTGCTTCTTCGTGGACCCTTCGTGGGTGGAGCCTCCGTGGACTCAGCAAGCAACTGCTACCCTTCATGGGTTGAAGTCTCCATCAACGTGGATGTACGATAGCATCACCTATCGGAACCACGACAAAAACATCCGTGTCTCCAATTGCGTTTGAATTCTCCAAACCCTTCCCTTTACATTCTTGCAAGTTGCATGCTTTAATTTCCGCTGCCTATATACTCTTTGCAAGCTTGCTTGAATTGCGTGAAGATTGCTTGATTTGTTCAAAGATAGCTAAAATCTGCCAAAGTCTAAAATTGGGAAAAGGTTAAGTTTTTAATTGGTCAAGTAGTCTAATCACCCCCCCTCTAGACATACTTCAAGGTCCTACAAGTGGTATCAGAGCTTTGGTCTCCATTTGCTTTGATTTCCATAACTTTTGGTGGTCATAGCCTTGGTTTCACAACCTAGGAGAGTATGGCGTCTAGCGAGGGAAATTATCACCGTAGAGGTCCTTACTTTGATGGCACTAATTTTGCTAGTTGGAAGCATACGATGAAAATGCATATTCTCGGACATAACCCCGTTGTTTGGGCTATTGTGTGTATTGGCTTGCAAGGTGAATTCTTTGATGGGAGAGAACCGAACCGTGAAGCTAGCACGGAAGAGTTGAAGATGTTGCAATACAACGCCCAAGCTTGTGATGTCCTCTTCAATGGCTTGTGCCCTGAAGAATTCAACAAAATCAGCCGTCTTGAGAATGCAAAGGAAATTTGGGATACTTTGATTGATATGCATGAAGGTACCGACTCCGTCAAGGACTCCAAGTTGGATGTGCTCCAAAGTCAGCTTGACAAGTTCAAAATGAAGGATGGTGAAGGTGTCGCTGAAATGTACTCTAGGCTTGCTCTTATCACAAATGAGATTGCCGGCTTAGGAAGTGAAGAGATGACCGATGATTCATCATCAAGAGGATCCTAAGAGCATCGGATGGAAAATATGATACCGCAGCACATTGATCCAAATGATGCCAAATTACAAAGATCTCAAGACAACGGAAGTCATTGGAAGAATTGTTGCTCATGAGATGTCACTCAAGGATAAGGAGGAACTTCACAACAAGTCAAGTGGTGCTTACAAAGCCTCATGTGAAGCCCCACATCATCAAGTGAGAAACAAACCTTCAATGAAGAATTGAGCTTAATGGTGAAGAACTTCAACAAATTCTACAAGAGTAGAAGCAAAGAAAGAAGCTCCAAGTCAAGGTCCTACAATGACAAAAGATCTTCTAGTCGAGAGCGCAATTGCTACAATTGTGGGAGACCCGGACACTACTCCAATGAGTGTACGACACCCTACAAAAGAAGAGAAGATTCTCCTAAGAGAAGAAGTAGAAGAGAAGAATCACCACCAAGAGAGAGAAGGAGTAGAGATGATCGTTATGAACGAAGACCCTCACGGAGAAGCAAGGATTCGGAAAGGAAGGACAAGTCATCAAAGAGCTACACAAAACGAAGACATCAAGCTCATGTTGGTGAATGGGTATCCGGCTCCAACTCCGACAATCACTCCGAGAGAAGCTATCACTCCGACTCCGAATACACTCAATATGAAGGTGTTGCTGGTTTAGCACTTGTGTCAACCAACTCCTACGACATATTTGAATCACCAAATGAAGGAATTGGAAGATGCTTCATGGCCAAAGGTCCTAAGGTAACACACCCCAAGTATGTTGATTTTAATAGTGATGAAGATGACTTGCTAGGTGATGATGATTTACTTGTTGACAACTCTAGTGATGAATACTATGATGAAATGTCAATTAATCATGCTAATCAAGATGAAACGAATGACAATGATAAGGAGAAGATTGAGCGTCTAACTAAAGAACTAAACACTCTTAAGTTAGCTCATGAAACTATCTTTGAAGATCATCGAGAACTTTTAAGGGCTCATGAGAAGTTACGCTTTGAAAAGCTCAATCTTGAGCAAGAGCATGAGTTCCTAAAAGCGATCAATGATGATCTCCGTAAGAAAAGTTCTTCTTGTATTGCCAAGCGTTTACTCTTATCTACTTACATGCCTCAAGTCAAGTCTAGCAACAAGAACAAGAAAGATTCTTCTTCTAGTAGTAACAATAACAATGCTAAATCCAATACTGTTGCTTCTAGTAGTTCTCTTGATTCCACTAATGATTCTCTTACCAAGTTACACTTGAGCAAGAAAACAACTTATTGAAGGGAATTATAGAGAAAGGCGTATACAAGAGCCTTGCCGGGAGTAAGCAATTTGAGGAAATTGTACGCAAGCAAGGAAGGCACCGGAAGAATCAAGGTGTTGGTTTTGAACGAAAGTTCAATGCCAATGGAGTTGAGTGGGAAGATGATCGATACCCCAAGACGAAGTTTGTTCCTCAACAAGAGAAGTATGATCCCACTTCCTTCAAGGGAACACAAGCACAAGATGATCTTCCACCACAAGACCACAAGAACAAAGGCAAGGACAAGCTTCAATAGGAGATTGATGCATTTGAAGAAGCACCTAAGGCCTTGGTCAAGTGGGTTCCCAAGACTACGTCAAATTCTACTTCATCAAGCACAACTACTACACCAAAGATTACCATCAAGATGATGTGGATCCCGACGAAGAAGAACTAGAGAGCTCTTGAGGGTGACTCCGCCAACATTCGTCACTCATATCATTATGGCAAGAACAAGTGCAACCACCTTCCATATCTTGCACTAGTTCAAGGAGTCACAAACCCTCATGTTGGTAAGGCAAGGGACAAGGTAATCTAATGTTTTCATGGACATCATTTTGTGTGTGCATCACTCTATGTCTATGGATATTCTTGTTTGTTCCTTATGGGACTAACCCGTGTAGGTATTGAAAGTGCAACTCACTCCAAAGGATTGCTCCAAAAGATCTACATCAACCTTGAGCATCCACATCTTCAACACCTACATGAAGTCATCATCGACAAAACCCAAGGTTAGTTCATCCCTCTAAGGGGGGATCTCACATCTAGGGGGAGCTTAACTCTAAGAATTGAGTCAAAGCAACTCTAATGATGTGAACACATAAATGCTTTATGTAAAAGTGGTAACCCCACTTGAGCTTAAACGATGAGTATGACCTATGATCAAATGTTCTCATTTGACTCCTAAGTCAATATACTCATATATAGATGACCTAGTCATCGCCAATTGTTTGATAGATGCTAGAATTGGTTGTGCATGCTTTGTCACATATTTCATTTGTCATTTTATTGTGTGAGCATGTTGGATGCATATTTTACTCATTCGAGGACATCCACTTGTTGTTTTGATTGATTGGTTTCTTTTCTTTGGCCAAGTGGATGGACAAGAATGCCTAAGAACCTTCTCTAGCTATCTATGCTTTTCTCGCCTCAAACTCTATTCATGCCACATCACAAAATTTGATCAAGTCGATTCGAACCACTCAGTGAGGAGCACTCAAGTCCCCGATTCGTCATAGACTTAAACTTCCAAAACTTCTTTGTGATTTTTGGTCTGACCGATTCCTCCATTTCGGTCATACTGAGATCACTAAGTCGATCTAGGTTTTCAATCTCGGTGCAACCGATTTGAACTTTTCGGTCACACCGAGTTGTCAGAATCATTATCAGTTATGCATCTCGGTGCCACCGAAGTTGTTCCACTCGGTCACACCGACAAAGGACGGGCTATATATTCACACGGGCAAATTTTGGAAAACTTTATCCAAACCCTCGCTCACAAGATAGCTCGCTCTGCCTACTAGGTCAACGGATCGTCGCCTTCGCCGCCAGCTGCCTCCTGTCGCTGGTCTCCGTCGCCATCAACGGAATTCTTTTCCGCCATTGTCGCCAGAGCGAGTTCGCCACCGAACTAGGGTATGAACTCGATCACAAGCTATCCTCGTCGATTCTCAAAGACATTGTGTTCGTAATGCATCTTGCCACAATTGAAACACCTCTATCCAGTCAAAACAATCCTTAGAATAGTTGTGATTCAAAATTTAGGTTAGGTCTCCGCCAAACCATCTCGACCCACCGAGTTGAAAACTCGGTCCCACCGATTTGGCTAACGCCATTGCACTAGTAAGTCTCGGTCTAACTGAGAATTACAAATCGGTGTGACCGATTTTAGAACTTTAGAAACCCTAGCAGTCTCGGTGCCACCGAACTGTGACTCGGCCGACCAATTCACTAGTTTAGGTTCCAAAACTGCTTCGGTATCACCGAGTTTAAAATCGGTAGTCCCAAATGCTTTCTGGGAAAACTAAAACTAAGTTTTTGAATCATTCTTTGCAAAAATCTCTGCATTTTGTGATGCTCATCCACTCTACCTCATCTATAACTATTCACAGTGGTCAGCATCAGTGTGTGCAGCATGTCGCACTGTGTGACAGCCGAACAGTCAAGAGCAGATTCACATGAGTGAGGGCACTAGTCCCTCTAGCATCTCAGATGAGGGGAGTAGAAGCACTCCTAGTAATTTGCCCAAGGCTTCCACAAGGACAAGGAAGAAGAAGACCTCAGAGTCTGAGGATGAAGATTATGTGGCAGTTGACGATGAGGCCAGCCAAAAAGAAGAAAGTGCTCAAGAAGGAGTACAGCTCAACAAAGAAGCTAAGCCCGGAATGAAGATCAAAAGGCCAGCAGGTAGACAACCAATGTCCAAAGCCGAGTCTCCACTCAAGCTTCTTTGGAATCCCAACCCAAAGAACCTGCTGCCGAAGGAAAGAAAAGAAAGGAAAGGGTCAAGAAGACCATGGCCAGAGTGATTGAGAAGCCTTCTATGATGGAGGAAGAGGAAGAAGAAGAGGTTGTTGAACCAACACCCAAGGCACAAAAGCTGATGGGTGATGCCATAAAATCAGGGACTGCAACTTCAAAGCCCAAAGCTGCCCCCAAGCCCAAGAGTGCACCAAAGAGGAATACCAGGAGTATACCAAAGAATGAGAAGAACAAGGCCCCAATGCCCAAGTTGATGCTGAGGAAGATGAAGAAGGGCAGGTCCAAAGGAAGCTCAAGCCCAAGATTCCAGACCACAATGATGCTCATCCTTTGGCTGAGAACATGAAGATCAGGAGAGATCATGGGTTGAGGCTATGGAGAGAGTCAGATCCATATGCCACCAGGAGAAGGACTGCTGTAGATTACAGGTTCCACACCAAGGAGCAGCAGGACTTCTATGAGAACATCTTATTGGATAAGAAGCCCATAGTTTGTGATATGAGGTGGGTCGACTAGACCTACATTTAGGAGAATGCAGAACACTATCCTGGAGTATATGACAACTTCAGTGCTTGTGGAGTTGCTGATTTTGTTGGGCAAAAGCTCACAAACTGGAATGACGAGCTCATTATGCAATTCTACTCCACAGCACATTTCTATCCAGATGGCAGGATAGTTTGGATGTCAGAAGGAACAAGATATCAATCAACCATAGAGGAATGGGCAAGTCTGATCAATGCCCCCAAGGAAAGTGAAGATGACTTGGACATTTATGCCAAGGAGAAGATGGGTCACAACTCAATGTCACAGATGTACAAGGAGATCCCAGATGATGCACTTGAGACTTTCAAGTTTGGATCAGTTCATTTTCTACTGTCGGGGCTGCCTACGATCAACTGGATCCTAAGGCACACTCTCTTGCCCAAATCAGGTGACCACAACATGATCAGAGGGCATGCAATTAATTTGCTTCACATTTTTATGTGCCCCGAAATTCAAGGTCATGAGCCTCATAGTTGAAACTATCAAGAGGACAAAGCAGAGACAAAAGAGGAGCTGTGGATATGCCCCACAGATTCAGGAGTTGATTAACTCAAAGATGGGCACAGGGAAGTATCTGCTGGATAAGGAACACTTGGTTCTCTATCCTGAATTTGAGGACAATCAAGTTTTCATGACTGAGAATGAACCATCATCAGTACAAGCTCAAGAGAAGAAGGAGAAGGCTGCCAAGATGCCAACCCAAGCAGAGGCATCTGAGTACTTTCTGAAGAACAAGCAGGAGCAGCTTGGTTACTTGATAGCATCACTCATGGATTGAGAAGGGTTGTCCACCCTAACTCAAAACCAGGAGAGCCTCGGAAAGAATCATGGAACAAAATTCTATGATCTTGATGTCAAAGTAACTGAGATTCAGTCAGCTGTGGAGCAGCTACAGGATGATATGTAGGAGAGGAAGGGCAGGACAATGACTGATGCATTTGCCAGAGTACCACGAGCTCAGAGATCAGCTGCAGAGCCAGTCACCAGAGTCACTTCATCAGCTCCACCACAGCTCCAACAAGAACCAGCTCCAACAAGAACCAGCTCCAAAGACCAACTCCTTCAGCTCCTTCCACATCTACTGATGCCTTCGTCCTTGGAGTTCTATCTACACCACCACCAGAAGACCAACCCGAGAGACAATATAGTCCTATGCATTTTCTAGGAACTTTTTGGTAACTTGTTGCCAAAGGGGGAGAAAAATGTATAGATCATAGGCTTCGAGAGAGAGAGATTTGCTTTTGTTCTCTCTTGTCTTCTTGGTTGAACTTTGTTTGCTTTGATTGCTTGAGATACTATGCTTTTACCTGTGAGACATTGATGATCATGTGTTTGATCATAAGCTACACTTATGCTTGTTATATGTTATTATCTTACTTATCCTTATATGATCATTCACTTTGCATGGTGGTGAGTGCATGTATTCAATCTTTATTATTTTGAGCGCTCCACCAAGATGTATGTGACATGGAAGAGTAACCCATGAGCCTAATTCCTTGTGCATTTGCAGTCCAAAGCAAATCTTAATATGCACAAATTTAGGGGGAGCTCTTGCTTATCACATACTTCTCAAATAGACGATGTTTTTTCAAATTTTATTATCATTTGTCGAAGCTTTGATCTATATGTTGTCATCAATTACCAAAAAGGGGGAGATTGAAAGTGCAACTATCCCTAGGTGGTTTTGGTAATTCATAAAAACATATAACTCATTGAGCTAATGCTATTCCAAGACAAATATTTCAGGAAAGCTCAATGAATGGCATGGCATGGATGATGAAAGTGTATCCCTCAAAATATCAAGGACAAAGGATTGGCTCAAGCTCAAAAGCTCAAGACTCTACATTTTACATTTTAGTGATCCAAGATCACATTGAGTCTATAGGAAAAGCCAATACTATCAAGGAGGGATGAGGTGTTGCTTAATGAGCCTTTTGCTTCATGTGCTTAGTGATATGCTCCAAAACCTTCCACTACTTTCTCACATCCACATATGACCTAAACCTAAAGTCAAACTCAGCCCTACCGATTCTTTCTATCCGGCGCCACCGAGTTCAAATGTCATAGCCACTGCCACAAACCCTAGGCAAACCGGTCTCACCGATAGGGATCTCGGTCTCACCGAAAAGGGATTGTAATCTCTCTGTTTCCCTCTGTAACGTTTCGGTCTAACCAAAGTGAGCAATCGGTCCCGCCGAGATTGTAATGTAAACTCTCTGTTTCCCTTTCGTAACTTTTCGGTCTCACCGAAAGAGCGAATTGGTCCCACCGAGTTTACTTGACCAACTCTCTGGTTAGCTAATTACCAAATTCGGTCTCACCGAGTTTGTGTAATCGGTCTCACCGAGATTACGTTATGCCCTAACCCTAACCATATCGGTCCTACCGAGTTGCATGTCAGTCCCACCGAAAACCCTAACGGTCACTAGGTTTACTAAATCGATCCGACCGAGTTTGATGATTCGGTCCCACCGAGTTTGGTAAATTGTGTGTCTCTTCATTCATGGAGAGAGCCATCAGAACAAACCTGCACTTCCAACTTACCAGTTCTGAGAGAGAACCACCTACTCATGTGTTGAGGCCAAGATATTCCATTCCAACCATATGAATCTTGATCTCTAGCCTTCTCCAAGTTGCTTTCCACTCAAATCTTCTTTCCACCAAATCCAAATCCTGTGAGAGAGAGTTGAGTGTTGGGGAGACTATCATTTGAAGCACAAGAGCAAGGAGTTCATCATCAACACACAATTTGTTACTTCTTGGAGAGTGGTGTCTCCTAGATTGGCTAGGTGTCACTTGGGAGCCTCTGACAAGATTGTGGCGTTGAACCAAGGAGTTTGTAAGGGCAAGGAGATCTCCTACTTCGTGAAGATCTACCGCTAGTGAGGCAAGTCCTTCATGGGCGACGGCCATGGTGGGATAGACAAGGTTGCTTCTTTGTGGACCCTTCGTGGGTGGAGCCCTCCGTGGACTCGCGGAACCGTTACCCTTCGTGGGTTGAAGTCTCCATCAACGTGGATGTACGATAGCACCACCTATCCGAACCATGACAAAAACATCCGTGTCTCCAATTGCGTTTGAATTCTCCAAACCCTTCCCTTTACATTCTTGCAAGTTGCATGCTTTAATTTCCATTGCCTATATACTCTTTGCAAGCTTGCTTGAATTGCGTGAAGATTGCTTGACTTGTTCAAAGATAGCTAAAATCTACCAAAGAGATAGCTAAAATCTACCAAAGTCTAAAATTGGGAAAAGGTTAAGTTTTTAATTGGTTAAGTAGTCTAATTACCCCCCCTCTAGACATACTTCAAGGTCCTCTAGGGCACAACCACTGTGGCGCCAGAGGCCTCTGCACGCCTGGTGGGTTGTGCCCACCTCGGGTGGCCACAGACCGCCTCTTTGCTCTATAAATACCCCAATATTCCAGAAACCCTAAAAGCGTCAACGAAATATTAATCCAGCCTTCGCAGAGTCCAGAACCACCAGATCCAATCTAGACACCATCACGGAGGGGTTCACCACTTCCATTGGTGCCTCTCCGATGATGCGTGAATAGTTCTTTGTAGACCTTCGGGTCCATAGTTAGTAGCTAGATCGCTTTCTCTCTCTCTCTCTAAATTTTCAATACAATGGTCTCTTGGAGATCCATATGATGTAACTCTTTTGCGGTGTGTTTGTTGGGATCTGATGAACTTCGAGTTTATGATCAGTTATATCTTTTCATATCCATGAAAGTTATTTGAGCTTCTTTGATCTCTTATATGCATGATCTCTTGTAGCCTCGTATTTCTTCTCCGATATTTGGGTTTTGTTTGGCCAACTTGATCTATTTATCTTGCAATGGGAAGAGGTGCCCGGTATTGGGATCGATCTTACGACGCTTGATCCCAGTGACAGAAAGGGAACCGACACGTATGTATCGTTGCTACTAAGGATAAAAAGACGAGATCTATATCTACTGCCATATAAATAAACGGATCTTGTCTACATCATGTCATCGTTCTTATGGCATTACCTCGTTTTCCATGAACTTAATACACTAGATGCATGCTGGATAGCGGTTGATGTGTGGAGTAATAGTAGTAGATGCAGGCAGGAGTCGGTCTAGTAATCTTGGACGTGATGCCTATGTAATGATCATTGCCTGGATATCGTCATAATTATTTGAAGTTCTATCAATTTCCCAACACTAATTTGTTTACCCACCGTTTGCTATTTTTCTCGAGAGAAGCCACTAGTGAAACCTACGGCCCCCGGGTCTTCTTTCTCATATATTTGCCTTGCAATCTACTTTTCCTTTGCATTTTTATTTAGATCTATTAAACCAAAAAATACAAAAATACCTTGCTGCGTTTTATCTTTATTTATTTTATTTGGCGTTCGATCTATCAATCTACTACAATTTACCTCACGTCTGCTTGCCTATCTTGAGGCGCCGCACTTTAAAGGATTGACAACCTTTAACACCTCGGGTTGCGAGGTGTTGTTGTTTGTGTGCAGTGCTGCTTATGTTCTGTTGCTTGGTTCTCCCATCGGTTCGACATCGTGGTTTCATAACTGAGGGAAATACCTACCGTCGCTGTGCTACCTCATCCCTCCCTCTCTAGGGAAATACCAACGTAGTTCCAGCTACCATCACTTTGCTACTTCTTTTCCCGTATACCCGATGGCCTGCGATTAGATGACGGATCTGAGGAGTCAGATGCCACCACTGACGACTACTACTACCCCAACGGTGCCTACTACTACGTGGAGGCCGCCGACGACCAGGAGTAGCTAGGAGGCTCCCAGGCAGGAGGCCTTGCCTTTTTCGATCGTTGTTATCATTTGTGCTAGCCTTCTTAAGGCAGACTTGTTTAACTTATGTCTGTACTCAGATATCGTTGCTTCCTCTAACTTGTTGTATTCGAGCTTATGTATTCAAGCCCTCGAGGCCCCTAGCTTGTAATACGAAGCTTGTATGACTTTAATTTGTATTAGAGTTGTGTTGTGATATCTTTGAAGGATATATACCCTAGAGGCAATAATAAAGTTTTTATTTATATTTCCTTATATCGTGATAAATGTTTATTATTGATGCTAGAATAGTATTAACCAGAAACTTAGTACATGTGTCAGTACATAGACAAACAGAGTGTCACTAGTATGCCTCTACTTGACTAGCTCGTTGAATCAAAGTTGGTTAAGTTTCCTAGCCATAGACATGAGTTGTCATTTGATTAACGAGATCACATAATTAGAGAATGATGTGATTGACTTGACCCATTCCGTTAGCTTAGCACTTGATCGTTTAGTATGTTGCTATTGCTTTCTTCATAACTTATACATGTTCCTATGACTATGAGATTATGCAACTCCCGTTTACCGGAGGAACACTTTGTGTGCTACCAAACGTCACAACGTAACTGGGTGATTATGAAGGTGCTCTACAGGTGTCTCCGATGGTACTTGTTGAGTTGGCATAGATCGAGATTAGGATTTGTCACTCCGATTGTCGGAGAGATATCTCTAGGCCCTCTCGGTAATGCACATCACTATAAGCCTTGCAAGCAATGTGACTAATGAGTTAGTTATGGATGATGCATTACGTAAGCGAGTAAAGAGACTTGCCAAGAACTAGATTGAACTAGGTATTGAGATACCGACGATCGAATCTCGGCAAGTAACATACCGATGACAAAGGAACAACGATGTTGTTATGCGGTTCGACCGATAAAGATCTTCGTAGAATATGTGGAGCCAATATGAGCATCCATGTTCGCTATTGGTTATTGACCGAGACGGTCTCGGTCATGTCTACATAGTTCTCGAACCCGTAGGGTCCGCACGCTTAACGTTCGGTGACAATCGGTATTATGAGTTTATGTGTTTTGATGTACCGAAGGTAGTTTGGAGTCTCGAATATGATCACGGACATGAAGAGGAGTCTCGAAATGGTCAAGACATAAAGATCGATATATTGGATGGCTATGTTTGGACATCGGAATGGTTCTGGGTGAGTTCGGGCATTTACCGGAGTACCGGGAGGTTACCGGAACCCCCCGGGGAGTCAATGGGCCTTAATGGGCCATAGTGGAAAGGAGGAGGCGGCGGCCAAGGTGGGGGGCGCCCCCCCCCCAAGCCCAATCCGAATTGGGAAGGGGGCCGACCCCCCTTTCCTTCTCTTCTTCTCCCCCTTCCTTCCCTCTCCTACTCCAACTAGGGAAGGGGAATCCTACTCCCACCAGGAGTAGGACTCCCCACATGGGCGCGCCTAGGAGGCCGGCCCTCTCCCCCTCCTCCACTCCTTTATATACGGGGGAGGGGGGCACCCCATAGACACACAAGTTGATCATTGATCTCTTAGCCGTGTGCGGTGCCCCCCTCCACCATAATCCACCTCGGTCATATCGGTGTAGTACTTAGGCGAAGCCCTGCGTTGGTAACTTCATCAACACCATCATCACGCCGTCGTGCTGACGAAGATCTCCCTCGACACTCAGCTGGATCAAGAGTTCGTGGGACGTCACCGAGCTGAACGTGTGCTGATCGCGGAGGTGCCGTGCTTTCGGTACTAGGATCGGTTAAATCGCGAAGACGTTCGACTACATCAACCGTGTCACTTGACGCTTCCGCTTACGGTCTACAAGGGTACATAGACAACACTCTCCCCTCTTGTTGCTATGCATTACCATGATCTTGCATGTGCGTAGGAATTATTTTGAAATTACTATGTTCCCCAACAGTGGTATCCGAGCCAGGTATATGCGTAGATGTTATTTGCACGAGTAGAACACAAATGAGTTCTGGGCGATAATAGTCATACTGCTTACCAGCATGTCATACTTTGATTCGGCGGTATCGTTGGATGAAGCGGCCCGGACCGACATTACGCGTACGCTTACGCGAGACTGGTTCTACCGACGTGCTTCGCACACAGGTGGCTGGCGGATGTCAGTTTCTTCAAATTTAGTTGAATCGAGTGTGGCTATGCCCGGTCCTTGTTGAAGGTTAAAACAACACATACTTGACGAAAAATCTTTGTGGTTTTGATGCGTAGGTAAGAACGGTTCTTGCTCAGCCTGTAGCAGCCACGTAAAACTTGCAACAACAAAGTAGAGGACGTCTAACTTGTTTTTGCAGGGCATGTTGTGATGTGATATGGTCAAGACATGATGCTAAATTGTATTGTATGGGATGATCATGTTTTGTAATGGAGTTATCGACAACTGGCAGGAGCCATATGGTTGTCGCTTTATTGTATGAAATGTAATCGCCATGTAATTGCTTTACTTTATCACTAAGCGGTAACGATAGTCGTAGAAGCAATAGTTGGCGAGACGACAACGATGCTACAATGGAGATCAAGGTGTCGCGCCGGTGACGATGGTGATCATGATGGTGCTTTGGAGATGGAGATCAAAGGCACAAGATGATGATGGCCATATCATATCACTTATATTGATTGCATGTGATGTTTATCCTTTATGCATCTTATTTTGCTTAGTTTGACGGTAGCATTGTAAGATGATCTCTCACTAAATATCAAGGTACAAGTGTTCTCTGATGTCTACTACGCAACCTTCTTCTTGTAGACGTTGTTGGGCCTCCAAGTGCAGAGGTTTGTAGGACAGTAGCAAATTTCCCTCAAGTGGATGACCTAAGGTTTATCAATCCGTGGGAGGCGTAGAATGAAGATGGTCTCTCTCAAGCAACCCTACAACCAAATAACAAAGAGTCTCTTGTGTCCCCAATACACCCAATACAATGGTAAATTGTATAGGTGCACTAGTTCGGCGAAGAGATGGTGATACAAGTGCAATATGGATGGTAGATATAGGTATTTGTAATCTGAAAATATAAAAACAGCAAGGTAACAAGTGGTAAAAGTGAGCGTAAACGGTATTGCAATGCTAGGAAACAAGGCCTAGGGTTCATACTTTCACTAGTGCAAGTTCTCTCAACAATAATAACATAATTGGATCATATAACTATTCCTCAACATGCAACAAAGAGTCACTCGAAAGTCACTAATAGCGGAGAACAAACGAAGAGATTATGGTAGGGTACGAAACCACCTCAAAGTTATTCTTTCCGATCAATCCATTGGGCTATTCCTATAAGTGTCACAAACAGCCCTAGAGTTTGTAGTAAAATAACACCTTAAGACACACATCAACCAAAACCCTAATGTCACCTAGATACTCCAATGTCACCTCAAGTATCCGTGGGTATGATTATACGATATGCATCACACAATCTCAGATTCATCTATTCAACTAACACATAGAACCTCAAAGAGTGCCCCAAAGTTTCTACCGGAGAGTCAAGACGAAAACGTGTGCCAACCCCTATGCATAGGTTCATGGGAGGAACCCGCAAGTTGATCACCAAAACATACACCAAGTGAATCAATATAATAACCCATTGTCACCACGGTTATCCCACGCAAGACATACATCAAGTGTTCTCAAATCATTAAAGACTCAATCCGTTACAAAAGAGTAGAGGGGGAGAAACTTCATAAGATCCAACTATAATAGCAAAGCTCGCGATACATCAAGATCGTGCCAAATCAAGAACACGAGAGAGAGAGAGAGAGAGAGGGAGAGATCAAACACATAGCTACTGGTACATACCCTCAGCCCCGAGGGTGAACTACACCCTCCTCGTCATGGAGAGCGCCGGTATGATGAAGATGGCCACCGGTGAGGGTTCCCCCCTCCGGCAGGGTACCGGAACAGGGTCCCGATAGGTTTTTGGTGGCTACAGAGGCTTGCGATGGCGGAACTCCCGATCTATTCTGTTCCCCGAAGGTTTTAGGGTATATGGAGATATATAGGTGAAAGAAGTCGGTAAGGGGAGCCATGAAGGGCCCATGAGGGTGGAGGGCGCGCCCCCTGCCTCGTGATCTCCTTGTTGATCCCCTGACGTGCACTCCAAGTCTCCAGTATTGCTTTCTTTCCAAAAATAACTTTTCCAAGGTTTCATTCCGCTTGGACTCGCTTGATATTCCTTTTCTTCAAACATCAAACAAGGGAAAAATAGGAACTGCACTGGCTCGAGTCAATAGGTTAGTCCCAAAATCATATAAAAGTGCTTAGTAAAGCCCATTAATCATGCAAAACAGAATATAATATAGCATGAAGCAATAAAAAATTATAGATACGTTGGAGACGTATCATTCTCCCTGAGTATGCACCGTTGCGAGAGTTCATCGTGCCAAGACACTACATGATGATCGGGTGTGATAGCTCTACGTTCACATACAAAGGGTGCAAGCTAGTTTTGCACACGCAGAATACTCGGGTTAAACTTGACGAGCCTAGCATATGCAGATATGGCCTCGGAACACTGAGACCGAAAGGTCGAGCGTGAATCATATAGTAGATATGATCAACATAGTGATGTTCACCATTGAAAACTACTCCATCTCACGTGATGATCAGACATGGTTTAGTTGATATGGATCATGTGATCACTTAGATGATTAGAGGGATGTCTATCTAAGTGGGAGTTCTTAAGTAATATGATTAATTGAACTTTAATTTATCATGAACTTAGTACCTGATAGTATTTTGCATGTCTATGTTGTTGTAGATAGATGGCCCGTGCTGTTGTTCTGTTGAATTTTAATGCGTCCCTAGAGAAAGCTAAGTTGAAAGATGATGGTAGCAACTACACGGACTTGGTCCGTAACTTGAGGATTATCCTCATTGCTGCATAGAAGAATTACGTCCGGGAAGCACCACTAGGTGCCAAATCCGCTGCAGGAGCAACGCCAGATGTTATGAACGTCTGGCAGAGCAAAGCTGATGACTACTCAATAGTTCAGTGTGCCATGCTTTATGGCTTAGATCCGGGACTTCAACGACGTTTTGAAAGTCATGGAGCATATGAGATGTTCCAGGAGTTGAAGTTAATATTTCAAGCAAATGCCCAGATTGAGAGATATGAAGTCTCCAATAAGTTCTACAGCTGCAAAATGGAGGAGAATAGTTCTGTCAGTGAACATATACTCAAAATGTGTGGGCATAACAATCACTTGATTCAACTGGGATTTAATCTTCCTGATGATAGTGTCATTGACAAAATTCTTCAATCACTGCCACCAACCTACAAGAGCTTCATGATGAAATATAACATGCAAGGGATGGATAAGAAAATTCCCGAGCTCTTTGCAATGCTAAAGGCTGCGGAGGTAGAAATCAAGAAGGAGCATCAAGTGTTGATGGTCAACAAGACCACCAGTTTAAAAAAAAAGGGTAAAGGGAAGAATGGGAACTTCAAGAAGAACGACAAGCAAGTTGCTGCTCAAGTAAGAAGCCCAAGTCTGGACCTAAGCCTGAGACTGAGTGTCACGCCCAATATGCGACCCTATCCAAAAGGAACTCGACGGTCCCACCAAGGATAGACCCGCATATTGAAACGCTTTTGCAAGGTGGATATCATTACATCAACATTACATAATACAAGGGGGTACATACATAAGGCACAACTGCCACAAGAATACATCAACATCATATACAAGACCAACATCCGACTACGGATGAAACATAAACAAAACTCAAACGACATCCACCTCGCTAGCCAGGCTGCCGACACGAGCCTATCCCCGATCAAGAAGAAGCGTAAGAAGAACTCCAATACAAGCAAACATCGCCTCACGCCATGATCATCGCAAACCTGTACTCTGCAATCGGTGGTGTAGTAAATCGTGAGCCACGAGGACTCAAAGAATCCCATTACCATGGGTATCAAGACTAGCAAAGCTTAAAGGGAAAGGAAGGGGTAAAGTGGTGAGGTTGCAGCAGCGACTAAGCATATATGGTGGCTAACATACGCAAATGAGAGCGAGAAGAGAAACAAAGGAACGGTCGTCAACTAGTAATGATCAAGAAGTGATCCTGAACTCCTACCTACGCCAAACATAACCCGAAACCGTGTTCTCCTTTCGATCAACCCCAAAAGAGACACTCACGATACGCACACGGTTGGTGTATTTTAATTGAGATCCACTTCGGTTTTCTACAACCGACATTAACAAATTCCCATCTGCCACATAACCGCGGCACGGCTTTGAAAGTTCAAACCCCGCAGGGTGTCCCAACTTAGCCCATGATAAGCTCTCGCGATCAACGGCGAATAGACCTTCTCCCGGAAGCCCGATCAGTCTCGAATCCTGCCACAAGACATTTCACAGCAATAAAACAAGACCAGCAAGACCTCCCAGCGTGCCGACACCTCGTAGTAGTAGCCACAGATCTCGTCCCTGTGCCACGACCGGATGAGCAGTCCGTATAACTAAAACCAGCCCTCAAGTTTCCTTGAGGTGGCGCAGAAAGCACTCTAGTTTGGACCAACACTTAGACAAGCATTGGCCCGGGGCTGAATAAAGATGACCTCGAGAGAGCGACTCCCAAGGGAAAAGTAGGTGGTGGTGAGGCAAATGGTAAAACCAATGTTGGGCCTTGCTGGAAAAGTCTTATTCAAAGCGAACTGTCAAGGGGGTCCCATAAATCACCCGACCGCGTTAGGGACGCAAAAATCCGGGAACATAATACCGATATGACGGAAACTAGGGCGGCAAGAGTGGAACAAAACACCAGGCATAAGGCCGAGCCTTCCACCCTTTACCAAGTATATAGATGCATTAATTAAATAAGATATATTCTGATATCCCAACAAGTAAACATGTTCCAACAAGGAACAACATCTCCATGTTCCAACAAGGAACAAACTTCATCTTCACCTGCAACTAACAACGCTATAAGAGGGGCTGAGCAAAGCGGTAACATAGCCAAACAACGGTTTGCTAGGAAGGGTGCAAAAGGTTAGAGGCTGACATGGCAATTTGGGATGGCTTGATAAACAGTAATAGGTAGCGCAAAGATAGCGATAGAACGAAGCAACTAGCATAGCAATGATAGTAGTGAGATCCAGGGTAGCGGTCATCTTGCCTGAAATCCCGCAAGGAAGAAGAACGAGTCCATGAAGAAGATGAACGGATCCATGAAGAAGATGAACGGATGAAGTTTAACCAAACGAGACGAACGAATCCTCACGATCGCAACGAAACAGAACTAACAAGAAGAAGCACACAACATAGTAAACACACCACACAAGAACAAGGCATGATGCACAACAAGCATGATGCATGACAAAACTACATGAAGCTACTCATGGCAAGAGATGATGCAAACAAGAGCAACACATCAAAGCAAGTTTAAATGAGGCCGAACAACATATAACAATTCCGTAAGTCCTCATATGCAATTTTCGAAATTGGTCCAGATCTGAATAACTTTATGTTCAAGTTGTTAAACAGCAAGTTAAAATGCACCACGATGATCTACACGAAATTCTAGTCAAGTTACATATAAAGTTCATTAGATTCGGAGCTACGGCCTAGAAGATATGAGCAAAACAAGTTAAACATGGCATTGATGCAAAATGCATATAAACATCAAGCAAACACCTCAAAACAAGGATGCAACATGATAATATGAAACTACATGCAAAATCAAGCAAGTTTCATATAGAGCACACTCAAAACGGAGCAACGGTTCAACACATACACCCTATACAAGTTTAAGCAACAATCTGTCCAAAACAGCAACTAGGCATATTGCAAGCATCAAAACAACATGCTACAGCACCCCAACATAATAACAAAAGGCATGTGCATGATCTACAGGTAAAGCATTACAAAACATGAGAACTGAGCTACCTCCAGAAATGACTAGAACATGCTCAAAATGACATGGCAAGATTGCAACTAATAACAGTTTCAGGCATTGCAGAAAATAACATCAGGTTGCAATGTTTAGAGCTATGAAACAACATGTTACAGGAACTTATCATGGCAAACAAAGGCATGGCATGAATCTACTCAAAGCATATAACAAAAGTCCTTTAGTGACCATAAGCCAAAAATGACTAGAAAATATAGTAACACCCATGTCAATATTGAAAGTTTCGTTAACAGATTCAGCAAGATGGCATGTCAAAAACTGATAACAAGAAGGCATGTTTACAAGCTCAATGCACTCACTACAGAGCCTTATATGATAAACTAAGCATACATACATCAAGAAGACATGGCATAGAAGACATACATGGCAAGAACAATAACATAGCATACATGGATCAACCACAACAACCTAGGCAAAATTGAATAACATGTAAACAATCTGCCAGGAAACATTTGATAGCAAAAGTAGAGCTCGATTGACTCAAGCTAGACTACTCCATAATTGCAAAAAAGGGCATGGATGGATAGAGCAAGACATGCTTTACAAAACATCCTTACTGAAGTATCTCAAAATATGCATGGATCTCTCGGTAGCATCAAGTTAACATGGCATCAAAATCAGCTAAAACAGGGCTGAAAACAGCAACAACAAGACACCTAGTTTGCATGCTTGTGCTAGTCACCACATAGATCACAAAAATACATAGCAAGCACCACTAGAAAGAAGACATGGCATATTACAAAACACATGTAGGTCTCAAGTCCATAGGATGCACACATCAATCATGGCAAAAATGACAAAAGTGCAAGTTCTGATAAAAATCAGAAACTAACATCACATAGCACTCTTGCAACAGCATTTCGGGAATCAAGATGAGCTCAAATGAAAATGATGCAATGAGATGAAATGATCTACTCTTCGAGACGAACATTTTTACTTATTACACGCGCAAAACGGAGCTACGATGACAGAGATACGATGCAACGAAAATGGAACAAAATTACTGCAGACACGGGGACTTAGTGGAATTTTAGAGAGGGGAGAGTCAACCCTGCGGCACGGATATCGATGCGGCCGGATCTTCGCCGAGCTCGCGGGCCGGAGGGGGGGATCGCCGAGAGGCGGGGCCGGCGAGGGGCGGCGATCCGGCTCCCCATGGCCGGATCCGGCGGGCGCGTGGAGGGAGCGCTGGCCCGGCAATGGAGGCGAGGGCAGCCGGCCAGCCGGAGGATGGCGGCGGACGGCCTCGCTGGTCCGCTGATGGGCAAGGCGGGCCTCGGCGGCGGCGGCGGCGGAGCCCACGTGCGCGCGCGAGTGGAGGAGGAAGGCGGCGGGCGACGGGCGCCGCCGATTGGCTGGGCGACGTGGGCGGGCGGCGGACACGTCCGGCGGCGGGGTGGACACGTCCGGGCTGCGGAGGAGCTAGACTAGGTTTTGGACCCAAATTTCAAGGGTGCCCATATAAATAGGTAGAGGGAGCTAGGAGAGTCCAAATGAGGTGCGGTTTTCGGCCACGCGATCGTGATCGAACGACCGAGAGCATGGAGGGGAGTTTGGTGGGTTTTGGGCCACTTAGAAAGGGGTGTTGGGCTGCAACAAAAGAGGCTTTTGCGGTTACCCTTGCTAACTGCTGGAGTACCAAACGACCTCCAAATGATCCGAAACTTGACAAAGCGGTTCACCGGTGCTATACCAAGGCCGCTTGACAAACCTCGGGGCATTCCGAGAACGTTTGACACCCGCACATGAAAAGAGGTAAAAGGGGGCGCCGGGAGACATAGGAGCGCCGGATTGGAAAACGGACAACGGGGAAAATGCTCGGATGCATGAGACGAACACGTATGCAAAAAGAAATGCACATGATGACATGATATGAAATGCAGATGATGACATGGCAAAGTGCAACACGCAAGCACATGACATGGCCAAGACAGCGAATAACTGGCAGACACCTGGCGCATCGAATCCGGGGCGTTACACTGAGTGCTTCTACTGCAAAGGGACTGGTCACTGGAAGCGGAACTGCCCCAAGTATCTGGCGGATAAGAAGGATGGCAAGGTGAACAAAGGTATATGTGATATACATGTTATTGATGTGTACCTTACTAATGCTCGCAGAGTACCGGTTATTTGATACCGCTTCGCTGCTAATATTTGCAACTTGAAACAGGACTACGGATTGCCAAGATTAGCTAAGGACGAGGTGACGATGCGCTGGGAAATGGTTCCAAAGTCGATGTGAACGCAGTCGGCACGCTACCTCTACATCTACCTTCGGGATTAGTTTCAGACCTGAATAATTGTTATTTGATGCCAGCGTTAAGCATGAACATTATATCTGGATTTTGTTTGATGCGAGACGGTTATTCATTTAAATCAGAGAATAATGGTTGTTCTATTTATATGAGTAATATCTTTTATGGTCATGCACCCTTGAAGAGTGGTCTATTTTTGTTGAATCTCGACAGCAGTGACACACATATTCATAATGTTGAAGCCAAAAGATGTGGAGTTGATAATTTTAGTGCAATATATCTGTGGCACTACCGTTTAGGTCATATTGGTGTAAAGCGCATGAAGAAACTCCATTCTGATGGACTTTTGGAATCACTTGATTATGAATCACTTGGTACTTGCGAACCATGCCTCATGGGCAAGATGACTAAAACGCCGTTCTCCGGAACAATGGAGTGAGCAACAGATTTGTTGGAAATCATACATACTGATGTATGTGGTCCAAAGAATGTTGAGGCTCGCGGCAGGTATCGCTATTTTCTCACCTTCACAGATGATTTGAGCAGATATGGGTATATCTACTTGATGAAGCATAATTCTGAAACATTTGAAAAGTTCAAAGAATTTCAGAGTGAAGTGGAAAATCATCGTAACAAGAAAATAAAGTTTCTACGATCTGATCATGGAGGAGAATATTTGAGTTACGAGTTTGGTCTTCATTTGAAACAATGCGGAATAGTCGCAACTCACGCCACCCGGAACACCACAACGTAATGGTGTGTCTGAACGTCGTAACCGCACTTTATTAGATATGGTGCGATCTATGATGTCTCTTACTGATTTACCGCTATCGTTTTGGGGTTATGCTTTAGAGACGGCTGCATTCACGTTAAATAGGGCACCATCTAAATCCGTTGAGATGACACCTTATGAACTATGGTTTGGCAAGAAACCCAAGTTGTCATTTCTTAAAGTTTGGGGCTGCGATGCTTATGTGAAAAAGCTTCAACCTGATAAGCTCGAACCCAAATCGGAGAAATGTGTCTTCATAGGATACCCAAAGGAGATTGTTGGGTACACCTTCTATCACAGATCCGAAGGCAAAACATTCGTTGCTAAGAATGGATCCTTTCTAGAGAAGGAGTTTCTCTCGAAAGAAGTGAGTGGGAGGAAAGTAGAACTTGATGAGGTAACTGTACCTCCTTCCATATTGGAAAGTAGTTCATCACAGCAATCTATTCACGTGACTCCTACACCAATTAGTGAGGAAGCTAATGATGATGATCATGTAACTTCAGATCAAGTTACTACTGAACCTCGTAGGTCAACCAGAGTAAGATCCGCACCAGAGTGGTACGGTAATCCTGTTCTGGAGGTCATGTTACTTAACCATGACGAACCTATGAACTATGAGGAAGCGATGATGAGCCCAGATTCCGCGAAATGGCTTGAGGCCATGAAATCTAAGATGGGATCCATGTATGAGAACAAAGTGTAGACTTTGGTTGACTTGCCCGATGATCAGCAAGCCATCGAGAATAAATGGATTTTTGAGAAGAAGACTGGCGCTGACGGTAAAGTTACTGTCTACAAAGCTCGACTTGTTGCGAAAGGTTTTCGACAAGTTCAAGGAGTTGACTACGATGAGACATTCTCACCCGTAGCGATGCTTAAGTCCGTCCGAATCATGATAGCAATTATTGCATTTTATGATTATGAAATTTGGCAAATGGATGTAAAGACTGCATTCCTGAATGGATTTCTGGAAGAAGAGTTGTATATGATGCAACCAGAAGGTTTTATCGATCCAAAGGATGCTAACAAAGTGTGCAAGCTCCAGCGATCCATTTATGGACTGGTGCAAGCATCTCAGAGTTGAAATAAACGTTTTGATAGTGCGATCAAAGCATATGGTTTTATACAAACTTTTGGAGAAGCCTGTATTTATAAGAAAGTGAATGGGAGCTCTTTAGCATTTCTAATATTATATGTGGATGATATATTGTTGATTGGAAATGATATATAATTTCTGGATATCATAAAAGGATACTTGAACAAGAGTTTTTCAATGAAAGACCTCGGTGAAGCTGCTTATATATTGGGCATCAAGATCTATAGAGATAGACCGAGACACTTAATTGGACTTTCACAAAGCACATACCATGATAAAGTTTTGAAGAAGTTCAAAATGGATCAAGCAAAGAAAGGGTTCTTGCCTGTGTTACAATGTGTGAAGTTGAGTCAGACTCAATGCCCAACCACTGCAGAAGATAGAGAGAAAATGAAAGTTGTTCCCTATGCTTCAGCCATAGGCTCTATCATGTATGAAATGCTGTGTACTGCACCTGATGTGTGCCTTGCTATTAGTTTAGCAGGAGGTACCCAAGTAATCCAGAGTGGATCATCGGACAGCGGTCAAGAACATCCCGAAATACCGAAAATGACTAAGGATATGTTTCGCTTATGGAGGTGACAAAGAGCTCGTCAGTAAATGGTTACGCCGATGCAAGTTTGACACCGATCCGGATGACTCTAAGTCACAAACCGGATACATATTTATATTGAATGGTGGAGCTGTCAGTTGGTGCAGTTCTAAACAAAGCGTCGTGGCGGGATCTACGTGTGAAGCGGAGTACATAGCTGCTTCGGAAGAAGCAAATCAAGGAGTCTGGATGAAGGAGTTCATATCCGATCTGGGTGTCATACCTAGTGCATCGGGTCCAATGAAAATCTTTTTTGACAATACTGGTGCATTTGCCTTGGCAAAGGAATCCAGATTTCACAAGAGAACCAAGCACATCAAGAGACGCTTCAATTCCATCCGTGATCAAGTCAAGGAGGGAGACATCGAGATTTGCAAGATACATACGGATATGAATGTTGCGGACCCGTTGAATAAGCCTCTCTCACGAGCAAAACATGATCAGCACCAAGACTCCACGGGTGTTAGAATCATCACTGTGTAATCTAGATTATTGACTCTAGTGCAAGTGGGAGGCTGAAGGAAATATGCCCTAAAGGCAATAATAAAGTTGTTATTTATATTTACTTATATCATGATAAATGTTTATTATTCATGCTAGAATTGTATTAACCGGAAACTTAGTACATGTGTGAATACATAGACAAACAGAGTGTCACTAGTATGCCTCTACTTGAGTAGCTTGTTGAATCAAAGTTGGTTAAGTTTCGTAGCCATAGACATGAGTTGTCATTTGATTAACGGGATCACATCATTAGAGAATGATGTGATTGACTTGACCCATTCCGTTAGCTTAGCACTTGATCGTTTAGTATGTTGCTATTGATTTCTTCATAAATTATACATGTTCCTATGACTATGAGATTATGTAACTCCCGAATACCGGAGGAACACTTTGTGTGCTACCAAACGTCACAACGTAACTGGGTGATTATAAAGGTGCTCTATAGGTGTCTCCGATGGTACTTGTTGAGTTGGCATAGATCAATATTAGGATTTGTCACTCCGATTGTCGGAGAGGTATCTCTGGGCCCTCTCGGTAATGCACATCACTATAAGCCTTGCAAGAAATGTGAGTAATGAGTTAGTTGCGGGATGATGCATTACGGAATGAGTAAAGAGACTTGCCGGTAACGAGATTGAACTAGGTATTGAGATACCGACGATCGAATCTCGGGCAAGTAACATACCGATGACAAAGGGAACAACATATGTTGTTATGCGGTTTGACCGATAAAGATCTTCGTAGAATATGTGGGAGCCAATATGAGCATCCAGGTTCCGCTATTGGTTATTGACCGGAGACGTGTCTCGGTCATGTCTACATAGTTCTCGAACCTGTAGGGTCCGCACGCTTAACGTTCGATGACGATCGGTATTATGAATTTATGTGTTTTGATGTACCGAAGGTAGTTCGGAGTCCCGGATATGATCACAGAGATGAGGCGAGTCTCGAAATTGTCGAGACATAAAGATCGATATATTGGATGGCTATGTTTGGACATCGGAATGGTTCCGGGTGAGTTCGGGCATTTACAGGAGTATCGGGAGGTTACCGGAACCCCCCGGGGAGTCAATGGGCCTTAATGGGCCATATTGGAAAGGAGGAGGAGGCGGCCAAGGTGGGGGCGCCCCCCCTAAGCCCAATCCGAACTGGGAAGGGGGCCGGCCCCCCTTTTCTTCTCTTCTTCTCCCCCTTCCTTCCCTCTGCTACTCCAACTAGGGAAGGGGAATCCTACTCCCACCGGGAGTAGGACTCCCCCTTGGGCGCACCTAGGAGGCCGACCCTCTCCCCCTCCTCCACTCCTTTATATATAGGGGAGGGGGGCACCCCATAGACACACAAGTTGATCATTGATCTCTTAGCCGTGTGCGGTGCCCCCTCCACCATAATCCACCTCGGTCATATCGGTGTAGTGCTTAGGCGAAGCCCTGCGTTGGTAATTTCATCAACACCGTCATCACGCTGTCGTGCTGACGAAGCTCTCCCTCGAAACTCAGCTGGATCAAGAGTTCGTGGGACGTCACCAAGATGAACGTGTGCTGATCACGGTACTAGGATCTGTTGAATCGCGAAGAAGTTCGACTACATCAACCGCGTCACTTGACGCTTCTGCTTACGGTCTACGAGGATACGTAGACAACACTCTCCCCTCTCGTTGCTATGCATCACCATGATCTTGCGTGTGCATAGGGATTTTTTTGAAATTACTATGTTCGCCAACAATCTTCCCGTGAGTATCTGATCTTAATCATGCGCATTTGCGTGTATGATTAGTGCACGATTAAATCGGGGCCGTCACACCTCGAGTGAGGACTACTCACATATCACCATTAGAAGAGAGAAAGAGTTCTTGGTGATGGTGATGGAGATGGCGAAGATGTCCCAGGCGACATTCCGACACCACTAGAGGAGAGGGCGGAGGGGGTCCTGACGGAGTCAAATCCGGCAGATCTCGGGTAGGGGGTCCCAAGGTAGTAGCCTTGACTTGGTAGTAAAATAGACACGTGATTTTATGCAGGTTCGGGCTCTCCTAAGATATAAAACCCTATGTCCTGCTTCTGTTTGTATTGATTCGGGATGGAGTACAAAGTACAAGAGATCTAGCACAAGATCATTGGGTGTCTAGATTGTAAGATGTCTACATGTGTTGATTTGATGATCTCAGTTCTAAGGATCTATCAACTAGCCCATCCTCGACTTATACAAGTCACCAGAGGCTTAGGATTATAAGAGTCCTAGTTGATTGCGTTGGTGGAGAGGAGTCCACCACAAATAGGGAGTCTTTGTTTTGAACGAGAAAGCTTCTTAATTTTCCTTATAGATCGGCCATGGGCCGCCAAAGTGGCCCAAGATGGAACTGACAAGGGGTCCTCAGCCTGGCCCACCTAGCCGGGAGTCGACGTGGTGAGAGGCCCCCTAGCCGGGACACTATCAACTCCCCCCTTCTTCCTTGGCCTTCTCTCCTGGTTAGAGGAGTGTTATCCCTTCTGAATTTGTGGTTATGGTGGCCTATAGACGAGAGCCTCCCCATATTGGATCCGACTTTGGGGGAGCAGTTTTCTAGGTGCTGGAATATAAGTCTTGTTCTCCAAGTTGGCTTATGAAGCACGTCTCAATAGGAGTTGTAGAAGTATTTCTTTCATATATTTCTTTCAGCCCAAAAAATAGTCTCTACAACACTAAAAAATAGGAACTTGCCTTGGCACTTGATTAATATACCAATAAAATTAATATAATTTGTGCCAAAATCCTACATAAATGATGTGAATATAGCATGAATACTTCAAAAATTATAGATACATTTGTGACATATCACTAAGCTGTATCAGTTTATTAGAGCAGTACACTGTCGATCAAGTGTATCATGCAATTGAAATTTGTTAGTGTACTCATAATGGAATTTATTCTATCAATCCCATCCAAAACCGTCAATGTGTTTAAACTTGAAAATGCAACTCAAATATGTCATATTCCACAAAACAGGACAATCGCATTATTTTCTAATTAAGTACATACCTTGTTCATATTCAAAATACATTCAACTAACCAACATAATCCAACAAATTCACTCCACTTCCCTGCCACTGGAAACAAAATGACACACATGCCAAAACACGTGGAAATGGTAAACACTAGTATTTTATCTCTACATATCAATTTTTCATTGTTAATCCTAGCAACCATCTTCGTTATCACTTTGTGCTTATCCTTGTGAGCCTGCTTCTCTTCGAACTTGTTTTTCCAACGACTTGTTCTTCCTAGCTAGCCCACAAATGATAGTCCTTCCCTACCATCCCATTCTGGATCAATCCACTTCGTATATGTGCAAGCCCTTCACATCATGTACATGTATCATCACATCAATTCACTAATGAACTACATGTGCTTAGTATCAAAACAGATCACTACACAACCCTGATAGTTTACCTCAAATTGACACCCCCAAAACCTTCTGCCTTCTTTTGCCACATGACGAGCTAGGTCAAGTAGGGAATGCACTTGTCCATCTTGCGCTCCACATCACTGAACTTGGCATTGAAGTGGTATTGTGGTAGTCCAAAATCGAATCCCTCCTAAAAACAAATCTTTGTGAGCAAAAATTTAGCACACGTGCATAAATTCATGAGAGAGGATGGGGATTCATCGCATGAGGGGTGACTAATACACGAACACGACCGTTAGCTTCCTTTCCTCCTCTGCGCAATTTTGGCTGTCGGCAGGGCTCATCTCACCAAATAGCACGTCAGAGAGACGATACCAGCTGTCATGCCTCCTCGTCTTGGTCCAGTCATCGTCCATGACGGAGCCTCACCGGTGTTATCCCCCCTACCTATGCAGGGTACATTACAACACTGCCGCCTGTAGCGTTAGAGCATCTTTAGCAGACCCCTTATATTGCGCTGAACTGCAAAATAGCCGCCAATTTATAGTTTTGCGTGAAAAAAGTGGCCCGAACAGATACCGTATCAGACCACAGACTTTAATAAAATTTGCGGGGCGCGACAAATTCTCCCCCTCAACCTTTAGAAACAAGGGGCGGGAAGCCGACCCGAGGGTGACCCCGATCGCTAGCGAGATTTGGCCAGAGGGACATTTCGCACGGCAGTTCCTGCTCTCCCTTCCCTACACGGCCATTGATCTTCCTTCGCCCGCTCCAGACCACCTTCCCCAGATCTGTAGCGCCACCATGGATGCCTCCCAGCCATCGCCCATCACCGTGGAAGTCATGTTCGCGCCAACCCCTCAAGTAGATCTCGTCGCGTGTCATGTCGCGCCCTTCGCCGTTCAAGCCCCCACCGCCCATCCCCGCAAGTGCCGGGGCCACTTTGTCGTCCAGAGCAGCGCTCTCGCAGCCGCTGTCGGGAAGGCACGCGCGCCCACCGCAGCCGCTGTGAATCTGGTCCCCACCCCGCCGGTGAAGATGTTATTGGATCAGAAGTAGGTCTAGAGGGGGAGTGATTAGACTACTTGACCAAATAAAAATCTATCCTTTTCCCAATTTCAGTTGTGGGCAGATTTTAGCAAATTAGCACAAGTCAAGCAATCAACCTACACATGCAATTCTAAGAGTGTAGCGGCGGAAAGTAAAACATTGCATATGAAGGTAAAGGGAAGGGTTTGGAGAAGGCAAACACAATGTAGACACGAAGATTTTTGGCGTGGTTCCGATAGGTGGTTCTATCGTACATCCACGTTGATGGAGACTTCAACCTACGAAGGGTAATGGTTGCGTGAGTCCACGGAGGGCTCCACCCACGAATGGTCCACGAAGAAGCAACCTTGTATATCCCACCATAGCCATCGCCCATGAAGGACTTGCCTCACTTGGGTAGATATTCACGAAGTAGGTGATCTCCTTGCCCTTACAAACTACTTGGTTCAACTTCAAAATCTTGTCGGAGGCTCCCAAGCGACACCTAACCAATCTAGGAGACACCACTCTCCAAAAGGTAATAGATGGTGTGTTGATGATGAACTCCTTGCTCTTGTGCTTCAAATGATAGTCTCCCCAACACTAAACTCTCTCTCACAGATTTGGATATGGTGGAAAGATGATTTGAGTGGAAAGCAACTTAGGGAAGGCTAGAGATCAAGATTCTTGTGGTAGGATTGGTATATCTTGGTCTCAACACATGATTAGGTGGTTCTCTCTCAGAAATTGTATGCTAGAAGAGTAGGCACATTCTGATGGCTCTCTCACAAATGGAGAAGGGGGTGGAGGGGTATATATAGCCTCCACACCAAATCCAAACATTACACACATTTGACCCAACTCGGTCAGACCGAATAGAGGTACTCGGTGACCGATTCAGTTCAAAATGTGAATGTTAGGAATCTCGGTGGGACCGACTGGAACAACTCGGTGTGAACGATGTGCTAGGGCTTAGGGAAAACATCAACTCAGTGGCGTTGATTGCTTCAACTCGGTGAGACCGAAGTGAAACAAAAGACAACAGAGAGGATGTCAAGCTAACTCGGTGTGATCGATTGCACTCACTTGATGAGACCAAAAGAGTGCAAAATGTCACAGGGAGGATGCAAGGCCATCTCGGTGAGACCGAGATCCGTATCGGTGTGACCGAACTGTTAGGGTTTCTGGCAATGGCTATGTCAAATGAACTCGGTGGCTCCGGGTAGAAAGAATCGGTGGGGCCGAGTTTGACTTTGAGTTTTGGGCATATTTGGAAATGAGAAAGTGGTTGAGGGCTTTGGAGCAATATCACTAAGCACTTTGAGCAAGTAGACCATTAAGCAACACCTCGTCCCCTTTTAATAGTATTGGCTTTCCTATGGACTCAATGTGATCTTGGATAACTAAAATATAAATGAAGAGTCTTGAGCTTTTGCCAATATGTGTCCTTAGCATTTTGAAGGGTCCACACCTCTAGTCCATGCCATGCCATTCATTGAACTATCTGAAATATTAAGCTTGAGTGGATATTAGTTCAATGAGCAATATGTTGTTATGAATTACCAAAACCACCTGGGGATTAGTTGCACTTTCAATCTCCCTCTTTTTTGGTAATTGATGACAACATATAGATCAAAGCTTCGATAAATGACAATATGAATGAAATACATCATCGCTTTGAGAAGTATGTGATAAGCAAGAGCTCCCCCTAAATTTGTGCATGATTTAAAGTTTGCTTTTGAATGCAAATGCACAATCTATTAGGATCATGGGTCACTCTTCCATGTCACATACATCTTGGTGGAGTGCTCAGAATGATAACAGTTAAATAACATGCACTCATCACCAAAGATACAAGTGATTGATCATACACAAATAATCTTATAGATATAAGCATGCATGCACAAATTAAGCATAGTATGATCAAACACATGAACACATAAGTATCTCACAAGCATAGCAAATTGTAGAAAGAGTAGCAACAACCAAACACACAAAGTAGCAAGAACCAAGGCAAATAAAGAACCAACAACTCTCTCTCTCTCTCTCTCTCTCTCTCTCTCTCTCTCTCTGAAGCCTAGGATTTATGTATTTTCTCCCCCTTTGGCAACAAGTTACCAAAAAGTTCAAAAACGTATAGTGCTATACGACACTCTAGGCACAATCTTCGCGAGCTCCTGAAGGGGCCTTCTAGCTTGTTGCTCTGGTGTTCGTAGATGGCTTGGAGAGGAGTCCATCTACAAATGCCACTGCGGATGTCTGTGGAGCTGGAGGAGTTGACACTGGAGGTACAACTGTGGCAGTGGCTGCATGTGCTGAAGTAGTCATCCTGAAGCCTCTGGCAACTGGCACAACTCATGATCTTTGTGCCCTTGGCACTCTCTGCAATGTGTCTATTGTGGGTCTATCATCCCTGTCCTCAACATCCTCTTGAAGCTTCTCCACAATGGTTTGAATCTCAGTGACCTTCACATCTAGGTCATGAAACTTAGCCTCAATGATCCTCTCAAGACTTTCCTAATTTTGAGTCAAGGTGGCCAAGCTCTTCTCAATTCTCACCTGGCCTCAAGCAGATAACTGAGTCGATCTTGCTTGGTCTTGAGATTCGCAACTGAAGCATCTGGGGCACTTGCTGCATTTGCTGCTTTTGCAGCCTTTGCTTTCTCTATCTTCTCCTGGGCATCTGCACAAGTAGGATGTGAAGCATCCATGACAACCTCGTTGTCCTCAAAATCTGGCCTCAGGGGAAGATGCTCTCTGTCCAGTAGATATGTCCCAATTCCCATCTTGGAGTTGGTCAAAGTCTGAATGTGAGGGGCATATCCACAAGACCTCTTTTGGTCTGCTGCCTCTTCACAGTCTCTACAATCAAGCTCATGACTTTGAATTTCTGTGGAACATCAAACAAGTGAAGCAAATTGATGGAATGACCATGTATCATCCTGTGATCTCCTGACTTGGGCAATAGTGTGCTTCACGATAGTACTTATGGTGGTCAAATCAGCAAGCAGGTAGTATATGGAGCCAAACTTGTGAGTCTCCAAGGCTTCATCAGGAATTAGCTTGTACATGTTAGCCAAGGAGTTGTGATCCTTCCTAGGCTTGCCATATACATCAAGATCATTCTCTTCTTCCTTGGGGGCATTGATCAACTTGGCCCATTTAGAGATTTTTTATTGATATTTGCTTCCTTCTGTCATCCATACAATCTTTCCATCGGGGTAGAAGTGAGCTGTGGAGAAGAATTGCATTATCATTTTATCATTCCATTTTGTCAACTTCTGACCAACAAATGTATCTACTCCATTCATTCTGAAGCTCTCATGCACACTTGGAAAATAGTCTTCATTGCCATCAATGTATTTCGAGTCTACCCATTTCATATCACAAACATTGGGCTTCTTGTCCAATAGGACAGTCTCATAGAAGTCCCGCTGTTCTTTGGTGTGAAAGCGATAGTCCACAACAGTTCTTCTCCTAGTGGCATAAGGATATGTCTGTCTCCATAGTCCCAGACTAGCATCCTTCCTGAATTTCATGTTTTCTGCCACAGTATGATCATCATTATGATCAGGGATCTTGGGCTTCAATTTCCTGAGCACTAGTGGCTCATCATCTTCTTGAGCTTCAGGCACTAGGGCCTTGTTCTTTTTAGCAGCAGAAATATTCCTTGTTGATCTCTTTGGTGCAGTTGTCTTGGGGGCTTAAGCTTGAGATGAAGGCTTGGGGGCAGACTTGGGCTTAGAAGGAGCAGCCCTAGTCCTGATGGCATCCCCCATCAGCTTCTGTGTCTTGGCAGGAGGTGCAGCAGGCTCTTCCTCCTCCTCTTCTTCATCAAAAGAATGCTTTTCGAACTCAGCCATTGGATCTACAAGTTTGCAACATCTTCCTCTTTTCCTCTATTTCTTCTTTTTTCCAGCACCACTTGATGGCTGTGCTTGCTCTTGAGCAATAGTGGATTGCCTAGCTTTAGAAACTGGAGCTCTCCTAGGTGGAGCTTTCTTCTAAGAATCAGGATTGGTGGCAGCAGTAGCAGCATATTCCTTCTTGAGTACCTTCTTGATAACCCACAAGTATAGGGGATGGCAACAGTTTTCGAGGGTAGAGTATTCAACCCAAATTTATAGATTCGACACAAGGGGAGCCAAATAATATTTGAAGGTATTAGCAACTAAGTTGTCAATTCAACCACACCTGGAGATTAATTATCTACAACAAGTAATCAGTAGCACAGTAATATGATAGTTTTGATAGTAGTGACAGCAGCAACGGTAACAGTAAAGTGATAGCAGTATTTTTGTAGCAAGTGTAACAGTGATGATAGAAGTAGTAACTTAGCAGAAACAATATAGGATAAATTCGTAGGCATTGGACCGGTGACTCGTTGGATGATATTCATCATGTAACAGTTATAACCTAGGGCGATACGGCACTAGCTCCAGTTCATCGATGTAATGTAGGCATGTATTCCGTAAATAGTCATACGTGCTTTATTAAAAGAACTTGCATGACATGTTTTGTCCTACCCTCCCGTGGCAGCGGGGTCCATATTGGAAACTAAGGGATATTAAGGCCTACTTTTAATAGAGAACCGGAACAAAGCATTAACACATAGTGAATACATGAACTCCTCAAACTACGGTCATCACTGGGAGTGGGCCCGGTTGTTGTCACTCCGGGGTTGCCAGATCATAACACGTAGTAGGTGACTATAACTTGCTAGATCGGATCTAAAACATGGATATAATGATGAATTCATAAACGGTTCAGATCTGAGTTCATGGCACCCGGACCCAAAGTGACAAGCATTAAGCATAGCAAAGTCATAGCAACATCAATCTAAGAACATAGTGGATACTAGGGATCAAGCCCTAACAAAACTAACTCGATTACATGATGAATCTCATCCAACTCCTCACCGACCAGCGAGCCTACGAAGGAATTACTCACTACCGATGGGGAGCATCATGGAATTGGCGATAGAGATTGGTTGGTGATGACGAAGAACGAAGATCCCCCTCTCCGGAGCCCCAAACGGACTCCAGATCTGCCCTCCTGAGGAAGAACAGGGCTTGGCGGCGGCTCCGTCTCTTGGATCGTGATAATTCTTTCTCCCAGATTTTTTTAGAATAATGTGATTTATAGTATCAGGGGGGGGGGGGTCGTTAGCGGGGCCACCAGTGGGTACAACCCACTGGGCGCCAGAGAGGGGTGCGCCTGGTGGGTTGTGCCCAACCAGGGCCCCTCTCTCTGTAGGTCTTGGCTCCGTAAATTTTATTATTGATATAAAAATTCCTCGCAAAGTTTCGTTCCATTCCGAGAACTTTTATTTCTGCACAAAAACAACACCATGGTAGTTCTGCTGAAAACAGCATCAGTCCGGGGTCAGTTTCATTCAAATCATGCAAATTAGAGTCCAAGATAAGAGGAAAAGCGTGAGAAAAAGCAGATGCGCTGGAGACGTATCAACTCTTCCAAGCTTAAACCTTTGCTTGTCCTCAAGCAATTCAGTTGATAAACTTAAAGTGAGAAAGAAAAACTTTTACGAACTCTTTTGCTCTTGTTTGCATAAATAAGCTTAAAAAACACCCAGGTTTTCAGCCAACATTATAACTAACCATGTCAACAATAACATTTAAAGATTATAATGATTCATATCAACGACATAATTAGCTAGCGAGCAATAATAAGATATCTCAAATAGCAACATGTTGTCAAAACAACCATGGTATAATATGACAATAATGGTATCTCGCTAGCCCTTTCTGAGACCGCAAAACATAAATGCAGAGTACCTCTGAAGTTCAAGCAGTGACTAAACATTGTAATTCATGGTAGAAAAGATCCAGTCATGATGCACCCAACAATAGCTATACACAATGCATAAATCATGACCGATGTGCTCTACTCAGTTTCTGGCGCTTGTTTATTAGAAGGTGATGACACAACATAAAAGTAAATAGAAAGTCCCTTCGCAGAGGGAAGCAGAGATTTGCAGAGGTGCCAGAGCTCAATTTTTAAAACAGAGATAAATCATATTTTGAGTCATGCACCCTTCTCATTTACTTCACGACCATCAGTTATCAACATATTCCATGCTAAGCACGCTAGTGGCGGTTCCCAAGCGGTAAAAGTAAAGGTTTACTCCCCCTCCACCATCAATCACACTCCATGGCTTGTCCGAAACAACGGGTGCCGTCCATACCAACATCAGTCCAGGGGGAGTTTTGTTTAATTATTTGCATTTTTTTAGTTCGGGACTGGAATCCCTATTACCGCCCATTTCCTCGTGCGATGGTGAGTGAATAAACACTCGACCTGAGGATAACCCGCTTAGCACGGAAGATATTGACCACCTCCTGTCGTTCCATGAACGATCCAGGCACAAAAAACGGATAATTTTTAGAAGTTTTTAGAGGTGGCACACGCAAATTTACTTAGGATGGCAGGGTAATACCGTATATAGGTTGGTATGGTGGACTCATCTGGAATATCTTTGGGTTCAAGGTTTTTGATGTACAAGCAGAATTCCCACTCAGTATAGGTGAAGGCTAGCAATTTAAGATAGGGAAGCGGCCAGCTAGAGAGCAACAACGATCATGACCAGGCATTATGCATAAGTAACATTGGGCACTAGCATGAGTAGGATATGAACACCATGAACATAAATATTATAGAGGCTATGTTGGTTTTGATTCAACTACATGCATGAACATGTACCAAGTCAAGCCACTCGAACATTCAGAGGAGGATACTATATCATCATACTACATCACAATCATTTTAACGCTACGTTGATCTCTAATATAAATCATTATCAACTCCCAGCTACTTATGCATGGCATGATAAACTATAATCTCTAATTGTCATTGCAAACATGTTTAATCATAATGGCCTGAAGCATGGGCATTAGGTTAAACATATTTACACAACAAGAACAAGTCACGTTCATACCCGTTTTTCTCTGCCACGACTAGTTCATCAAATATTGTCATTATTGCCTTTCACTTGCACGACCGAATAATGTGAAAATAATAGTGCAAGAGTGCCGTGGACTAAGCTGGAATCTGCAAACATTTTATTCAGCAGGAGAAGACAAGGTAAAATGGGCTCTTTATTAGTTCAACAGTTATTCATATGAGAGCCACTCAACATTTTCATCATGTTCTTCTCCTCGATACAACTCGAATAAAAAGAAAAGAAATTCAGAGAAACACACTAAAATATTTTTGGAGTTTTTGGTTTTCTTCAACAAGCAAATAAAAAGCAAAAACAAGAAAAACTATTTACATGGGAAAGCTCCCAACAAGAAAAAGAAGAACAAGGAAATCTTTTTGGGTTTTCTTTTTAATACTACTACTACTAAGCATACATAGAAAGTAAATTACTACAACTATTTTTTTTGGTTTTTCTAAAGTTTTTCAAACACACAAGAAGAAAGCAAGAAAAATAAATCTAAGCATGGATGATACAATGAAAAAGTGTGAGCACCGACAATCAGAATGATATGAGTGAACATGAATGTAATGTCGGTGAGAAACACGTACTCCCCCAAGCTTAGGCTTTTGACCTAACTTGGTCAGTAGCCTGGAGGGTATTAGTCAGCGTGGTAGCTCACGGAGGCTCTCGGTCAAGGAGGCCTCAAGACTGCGCCGCCAACACTGCATGTTGTGAGCTCGAGCCTCGCCTCAAGAACAAAATATCTTCCCTCATTACATCAAAGAGAGCAGGCGCAGGCAAATATGTGTCCACAACATGTGATTGGTTAAACAACAAACTATAAGTGAAGTTATCAGCGCTTCCCTTGAGAATCTTATGATCCTTTAAGGCATCAAAATCTAAATACCGAGTGGGTAGGATAGGATCAAAGGGTAAAGGTGAAACACCCAATCCTCGTGCTAGACGTGTGGCATAAATTCCACCATAGAACCAGCCACTCTTGGTGCTGAAGTCTACGTGCAACAATTGCTCCAAGGTTATAATCCCTTTCACCAGTGAGAGCGGTGTGAATGAGGCTCAAGTCTGGAGCACAAAGTATGCTACAGTCTTGCTTTCCTACTATGCATTTCCCGTTAAATGCAAGGTGCTGAATTGCGGGAAAATGAACACTTTTTATTCTTCCTTGTCTCACTCTATTTTCAGCGTAACAAAGACTAGTCAAAAAGGTCTCATACTCAGCCTTTGCTGGCTCATCAAGCGAACCCCAAAATGGTAGTTTGCAATGGTGAGCAAAATTCTCTAGTGGAATAGTAAATGGTTCATCATAAAGCCTAAACGACACCCTAGATGTCGTGGAATTGTCACGACAGATGTCCTCTTGCAAGGACTTAGTTGTGGAGCCATCGCAACTAGGAAGCTTAAAGGGGTTAATCGGGACAAAGGACACGAGAGAGTTATACTAGTTCGGCCCCTTACGGTGAAGGTAAGGCCTACGTCTAGTTGGGTTGATATTGCTAGGGTTTCGATGACCAGGGAGCGAGATACGCTATGCCCAGTTCTCGAGGAGCTGTTTCTTGCCCTAAGCCGCCAGCAGGTCGTCCCCTTATACACACGGGGATACGCCCTGCGGCCTACAGAGTCCCGGCCGGCTCATAAACAGTGTCCGGTTCGGTGACTAGTTAACTCTACCTTATGATACAAGTCATGCCATTACAACGGTTTACTCCTACGGGCCTTAAGTCGCCCGTGGGCCATTAGACCCTTTATTGAACCGCCATCTTCATGCTTGGTCTTGTGCTTCTTCTGATGAATCCCTCTTTGCGTAACCCGGCCCCTCACGGGCGGCTTACACAAATAGTTATATCCCCAACATTAGGCCCGAGATTGATTTGAACCGGTTCATGTCAATCTTAAAATATCTTAATAAACAAGCCTTTCTGTCTCCTGTCTGTGCAAAGGTTATAACCCGCCGTGATGTCATCTTCTAGATCCGTGATAACCCGTCGTGACGTCATCTTCCATTAAATTCTTATTTTATTTTGTCATATCTTGAACAGATCTCTTTCTTTACTGACCATCCCGAAAACCGAGGCGTCGGAGCCGTTGGATAATGATACATTGCCTCCTCGTTTCTCGCACCTTCCCAGTCAACCTCTCCTTATAAATAGGCACGACCTAGGTCTTTCCATTTTCCCTCCTTCGGTCGTCTTCCTCCTTTCACTGTTTCGCCGCCGCACGAGCTCCGCCGCCGCCGCCGAGCTCCTCGTCTTCTCCAACTCAGGCCGCTGCATCAACCTGTCTTAACCAGAGAAACGCGACGAACCTCTGGCGTAGTCCTGCATCGGCAAGTCCCTTTCCTTTCCTGCCTTAGATCTGCATTACAGCTTCTCGAGTTCGTCAGTGTTCGTCGCCGCCCGTTGCAAACCCTTGATAGATTTCACCTCCGATGCCTTTTTCTGATCATCAAATAGTGTAGAACTGCTGCCGCGACTGTTTCGCACCCATTTCGAATGCAAATAAGTCCCTTTTCCTTCGTTCCAGGGCTTCCTTCAAGCGTATGAGCTTCTCTGCACCAATTTTAGGTCTAGAACTTTTTTCTTTTCAGAGCGACCATTTGATCCAAAATAATAACTGCAGTTTGCGAAACCTATTTGTTCCATACTTAGCCAAAAAACTACATTTGTTAGATCTGTTTTAACCACGGCAGTCTATATAACCGGTTTAAAAAGACAACAGTTATTGTCAGCCTTGCTTACTTCCGGCGACTTAAGATAATTAAACTACTTATGATACCTGTAACGGTTTAAGCATCACTGCACAATTAGCCATACCTCATTAGGCCCCATCTTAAGCCGCCATCTTGAATAGACTTAAAAATATTTTCTTCTGGGTTAAAGTTGAACCGGAAATTCTTATTTTGTCATAGGCTTCAACTTGCATATGGCACCTAAGGCTCTCAAAGCTCCTGTGACCTGTAACTGGGTCAAGTCCACTGTTACGGAAAGCACTTTGTCTGAATTCGTTAAGACCGGCCATCTACCCAAGAAGGAGGTCATGTCTTATCGTGCTCCCGATCCGTCAGAGGAGAAACCTCAACCCAAGGAGGGGGAAGTGATCATTTTTACTGATCATATGAACCGGGGATTTGCTCCACCCGGTTCAAAATTCTTCAGGGATGTTTTGCAATTTTTGACCTCGCACCTCAAGACATCGGGCCCAATTCGTGTCAAATATTTGCAACTTCCAAGTCTTCTGCGAGGTGTACCTTGGAGAAGAGCCCAACTTACTTTTGTTCAGAGAATTTTTTTATTTAAACCGGCAGAATGAACGTGCCAACGGGCCCAGTCTGGAACTTGGCGGCATCTCAATTCAGAGGCGAAGAGACTGCCTTTTCCCTTATGCTGAACTGCCAAGCCACCCAAAGGATTGGAATCAGATGTGGTTCTACTGCCAGGACACTTCTCCGGCTAATGAAAACGAGTTGCCCGGCTTTTGTGCTCTGCGCCTTGAATCCAATCATCCGCTGCCAGACAAGTCCTCGACGACTCTGTCAACCCGGAGATTCCTAGCCCGGCCAAGGCAGATGACCTGTTGAGATCACCAAGACTCGCCATCGAACCGACAGCCCATTGTTCTTGCCAAGTGCTCGCCAAAGAGGAACTTTTGAGCGCCGAAAGGCCAAGCTGGACATTACCGATTACACTCATCTGAGCATTGGAGAGATTGTCTCTGGCTACATACGCCAAGTGCACGACAGTCGTGAACTGGAGATTGACATGGTGAAACAAATCCATAAAAAATCTGAGGTATCTCTTTTGCTACTTTTCCTTGTTCATACTTTCATCAGACAGCCCCCAAGTCTATCGCTTATAAGAAAATATGTCAGAGACTTAGAATCTGCTTATCATTATCAATCATCCGGCTTATCTCAAAGGCCGACTATAGAACAAGATATTTAACCCGGTGTAATATAATACTTTTGAACTTGCAATACACATTAGCCCCAAAGTGCCAAGTATCTTTGCTTGCAAAGTGCTTGGGACTTAACTTTCATGAACCGGAGTAGTAACTTAGAGTTCTTCAGTATACATTAGCCCCCATGTGTCAGGTATCTTTGCTTGCAAAGTGCTTGGGACTTAATGTCATCTGATAATAATTCTGATTATAACCCGGTATTGACGCATGCCTCCGTAAGCCAATTTGAGTCGGAGATTGCTGACCTGAAGAACCGCCTGGCAGCTCAAGAAATTGAAATCCAAAAGGCCAACTCAAGTTTGAGTTCAGCGGTCGAACAAGAAAAGCTGAAGAAAACTTTGAAGCGCATAAGAAAACCTGGCGATGAAAAGGCCTCTTTGGTCACTCGGCCGAGAAAGCAGAGGCGTCGCTATGTATAACAGCCGAGCTATACGGCTTAAAGCGCCAAATATCCCAAATGGTCTCAGCAATCTTCGTAATCTACTTGTGCAAACATTGAATATCGCAAACCTTCTTTCGATGACTATTGCAACATTACCTCCGCTCACGACACTTGTTAACGCAGCCCTGTGAGCTCAAACCTTAATCAGAGCATGTTGACCAAGTTAAAGGCGGTTTATACTCTAGTGGAGCAACTCTATGCCGGGTCACAATGTGCTTTGGCTGTTGTGGCTTTGTCAAATGACGTTCCCCATCTCCCGGCCGACATGTTAAAGCGGCTTGTCAGGTTACTCAACGGATCCAAGAGCTAAGGCGGGCATCCGAAGAGCCGAGCCATAGCTGCATTGAGCCGCGCCAAAGCATTTATGCTTAACTAGACCCGGCCGACATCGCTTCTTGGATATCCAAGTTTAAAGGAGGATGGTACCGTGTTTGATGAGAAGGATTTCGCCGCCTGCGTGAAGGAGGTACGCCCTGTGGCCACTCTGATTGGGAATGACACTGACCTTACCAAATATCAGCCGGGTTATGACAGCGAGAACTGGAGACTCCCAATGCCTCACTATGACGACGTCAGCCTGATCCCTCCAATTCGTAAGCATACTTTTGCCCCTGAAGTCGACCCAGCCGGGTTAATAGATGATGAAGCTGAGTTTGAAGCGTTGAGTGGCATTGACTGGGCATCATCAACCTTCTAGGTTAGGGCAGCCGACGGAGGAGCGGAGAAGGATAACCCGGACACGTCAGGTCAACCAATGGAGTGAACCATCAGGCGTCATATGTTTATATCTTGTGGAAAAACAATGCTTCATTATTCAGACTCAGAGAGTCTTGTAACAGGGTAGAAAAAACACTTGATTTTTGCCATGCCTTCGTGCATGCTTGCGGTACTGAACACTTTCTTAAGCTGCCATCATTATATGCTTCCGGCTTATATCAGTCATCTGCTTCCTTTATGTTTAACATAAATTACTTGCATCGCCCTGCGTACAGAACAAACACAAGTCCCTTGTCGACTTACCGCATAGGGGGTCATATAATGTGTTGATAACCCGTACTATGAATCGAAAAATCATAAAAGCTGGTTCTTGATTATATCCTTTAGATACAATCGTAACAGCACACCTGTGATCCTTTGATTACCTTGCCGGCTTATGTGACCCGGACAATGAGGATAAACCTTATTAATCCTGAAACCTGGCACATATAATGATTGTTTATGCACTAACAATTTTACTTGATCAATATTAAACCGGTGGAATACAGACCACCCCAAAAGAGCTTTCAAAATGATCTCACAATAATCAAATACTTCTGATTGCAAAGGGTGATGAACAATAGATAAAATTTAAAGGCTACTGTTTCGAATACGATCAGAAAACCGTTCCAAAGGGGTTAAGCTAAGATTCGGATACGATCATATAGCCCCCAGTGGCTTTGGCGATGTCGATCAAGTGGGTATCGCCAGCTATGTTCTCTTTGGTTCGAATACGACCTATGTTTGAACAGGAAGCCCCCAAGTGACCATGAGAGTTGTTTAATGACGCTGATTCAAATACGATCCACGTCAGACCCAAAGGGGTTAAGCTATGATTCAGATATGATCAAGAAGCCCCCTAGTGGGTTTGGCAGTATGCCGATCAAGTGGGTATCGACAGCTATGTTCTCTTTGGTTCGAATACGACCTATGTTTGAAAAGGAAGCCCCCAAGCGACCATGGATAAACTCAGATATGAGCATAAGCCGGACCAAAGGAAAAGCCGGATTCAGATATGATCCGCTCCCTGTTGGTTTTTTCAACAATATGAGAAGAAAGACATGTAAACTTTTGTGGGTAGAAAAAAGGACAGAGGTCCTACTTTATTGCCTTCCATAATATATACATCGTCGAAATATGTACATCCTGAGAGCCGGTGGCTCAAGTATAATAAGGCCGAAGATGAGCGATATTCCACGGCCGGCGGGTCTCCTCCTCCGACTTAGTGAGTCTTTGTGCTCTCGAACATCGATAAGGTAGTAGGACCCGTTGTTCAGATTCTTGCTGACCACAAAGGGTCCTTCCCAAGGGGGGGGATAGCTTGTGCATATCAGACTGATCCTGGATGAGCCGGAGCACTAAGTCGCCTTCCTGAAAGGTTCTGGATCTAACCCGGCGGCTGTGGTAGCGGCGCAGGTCTTGCTGGTAAATCGCCGAGCGGGCTATTGCCAAGTCTCGCTCTTCATCCAATAAGTCAAGTGCATCCTGACGAGCTTGTTCATTGTCAGTCTCAACATAAGCTGCCACTCGGGGCGAGTCATGACGGATGTCACTTGGCAGGACCGCCTCTGCTCCGTACACCATGAAAAAAGGTGTATAACCCGTAGATCTGTTAGGTGTAGTGTTGATGCTCCAAGTCACAGAAGGTAATTTCTCTACCCAACAACCCGGCGTCCGCTGTAAGGGGACGAAGAGCCGGGGTTTTATACCTTCCAAGATCTCCTGATTGGCTCTTTCTGCTTGACCATTAGATTGAGGGTGAGCAACTGCTGAAACATCAAGCCGGATATGTTCTCGTTGACAGAACTCTTCCATGGCACCTTTGGAGAGATTAGTGCCATTATCAGTTATGATGCTATGTGGAAAACCAAAACGAAAGATCACCTTTTTCATGAACTGAACCACCGTGGCTGCATCACACTTACTGACTGGCTCTGCCTCAACCCACTTTGTAAACTTATCCACTGCCACCAGGAGGTGTGTCTTTTTATCTTTAGACCTTTTGAAGGGCCCGACCATATCAAGCCCCCAGACCACAAACGGCCAAGTAATTGGAATCATCCTCAATTCTTGAGCCGGCACATGAGCTCGTCGTGAGAATTTCTGACAACCATCACATTTACTGACCAGATCCTCCGCACGTCGGCGTGCCGTCACCAATAGAAACCGTGTCGGAAAGCCTTGGCCACGAGAGATTTTGACCCGGCATGATGACCGCAATCCCCTTCATGGATCTCACAAAGTATTTCCCGACCCTCCGCAGGTGACACACAACATTGAAACGCCCCAGTGACACTCCGATGATGCAACTCACCATGAACAATTGTCATGGATTTAGATCACCGGATGATTTGTCTCGCCGAGGTCTCATCCTCAGGCAACTCTCCCTGGGTCATATAAGCCAAATATGGCATTGTCCAATCCGGGATGACGTGAAGAGCCGCCACCAACTGTGCTTTTGGGTCTGGAATAGCTAAATCTTCCTCTGTGGGTAACTTAACCGAAGGATTATGCAAAACATCCGAAAAGGTGTTAGGTGGCACCGGCTTACGCTGAGACCCCAGCCGGCTTAAAGCATCAGCCACCTCATTCTTCCTTCGATCAACATGCTCCACTTGATAACCCTTGAAGTGCCCAGCCACAGCATCAACTTCGTGACGGTAAGCCGCCATGAGGGGATCCTTCGAGTCCCACTTGCCTGACACCTGTTGAGCCACAAGATCTGAGTCGCCCAAGCACCTTACCCGGCTCAGATTCATCTCTTTGGCCATCCGAAGACCATGGAGCAAGGCCTCATATTCAGCTGCATTATTAGTACAAGGAAACATGAGCCGGAGCACATAACAAAATTTCTCACCTCGAGGGGAAGTTAAAACGACGACTCCAACCCCCGAGCCTTCCAATTGCCTGGACCCATCAAAGTGAATAGTCCAATATGTGTTATCCGGCTTCTCCTCGTGTGTACGCAGCTCATCCCAATCGTTGATAAAGTCCACGGTGGCTTGAGACTTAATAGCAAGACGCTGCATGTACTTCAAGCCATGAGGCCCAAGCTCGATGGCCCACTTGGCGACCCGTCCTGTGGCCTCTCTATTCTGGATGATGTCTCCCAAGGGGGCAGAACTTACCACGGTGATAGGGTGACCTTGGAAGTATTGCTTCAACTTCTGGCTTGCCATGAACACCCCATAAACAAGCTTCTGCCAATGTGGATACCTTTGCTTAGACTCAATGAGCACCTCACTGATGTAGTAAACCGGCCATTGAACCGGATGCTCCTTGCCAGCCTCCTTGCGCTCCACCACGATTGCCACACTGACAGCACGTGAGTTAGCAGCCACATATAACAGCAAGGGCTCTCTATCAATGGGAGCCGCAAGGACCGGCGGCTCAGATAGCTGTCTCTTTAAATCTTCAAAGGCAGCGTTAGCAGCCTCACTCCAGACAGAAGTGTCTGCTTTCTTCATCATCTGATACAGTGGCAAGGCCTTCTCCCCTAACCGGCTTATGAAACGCTTAAAGCAGCAACACGACCCACCAATTGATGAACATCATTGATGCATGCCGAATTAGCCAAAGAGGTAATTGCCTTGATCTTCTCCGGATTAGCTTCAATACCTTTGTTGGAAACCAGAAAACCCAAAAGCTTGCCCGCTGGTACGCCAAACACACACTTGGCCGGGTTAAGCATCATCTTGTAAACCCGGAGATTGTCAAAGGTCTCCTTTAGATCAGCTATCAAGGTTTCCTTCTCTCTGGATTTAACCACTATATCATCCAAATAAGCATGAACATTGCGTCCAATCTGATCGTGGAGACAGTTCTGTACACACCGTTGATAAGTCGCCTAGGCACTCTTGAGCCCAAATGGCATAGATACATAGCAGAAGGCTCCAAACGGAGTGATGAAGGCCGTCATCTCCTGGTCCTTAACTGCCATCTTGATTTGATGATAGCTAAAGTAAGCATCCAAAAAGCTCAAACGCTCACAACCCGCCGTAGCATCGATGATTTGATCAATACGGGGGAGAGCAAAGGGATCAGCCGGGCAAGCCTTATTTAAGTCTGTGTAATCCACACACATCCGCCAGGTGCCGTTCTTTTTAAGCACAAGCACCGGGTTAGCCAACCACTCAGGGTGAAAAACTTCAACAATAAACCCGGCCGCCAAGAGTCGGGCCACCTCCCCACCAATAGCTTTCCGTCTCTCTTTGTTGAATCATCCAAGAAACTGTCTGAACGGCTTATATTTTGGATCAATGTTAAGAGTATGCTCAGCGAGTTCTCTCGGTACACCCGACATGTCAGAAGGCTTCCATGCAAAGCTGTCCCGGTTCTCACGGATGAACTCGATGAGCGTGCTTTCCTATTTAGGATCCAAATTGGCACTGATACTGAACTGCTTGGACGAATCGCCTAGAGTGAAATCAACAAGCTTGGTTTCAGCAGCCGACTTAAACTTCATCGCCGGGTCATGCTCTGTGGTTGGCTTCTTCAGGGAGGTCATATCCGCCGGGTCGACATTATCTTGATAAAACTTCAGCTCCTCTGCTGCACAAACAGACTCAGCATAAGCCACATCACCTTCTTCACATTCCAGGCCTATCTTTCGGCTCCTGTGCACAGTGATGGTGCCCTTGTGACCCGGCATCTTAAGCTACAAATAAACATAACACGGCCGAGCCATGAACTTGGCATAAGCCGCCCGCCCAAACAGAGCATGATATGGACTCTTAATTTTGACCACCTCAAAGGTTAGTTTCTCAGCCCTAGAATCGTACTCATCTCCGAAGGCCACCTCCAATTCAATCTTACCGACTGGGTACGCCGACTTACCAGGCACCACTCCATGGAAAACGGTGTTGGATGTCTTTAAATTTTTGTCAGTCAAACCCATGCGTCGAAAGGTCTCGTAATAGAGGATGTTGATGCTGCTACCTCCGTCCATGAATACCTTGGTGAATTTATATCCACCAACCTGAGGTGCCACCACCAAAGCTAACTAACCCGGATTGTCAACTCGGGGAGGGTGATCCTCCCTACTCCAGACAATTGGCTGCTCTGACCACCTCAAATAATGGGGGACTGCCGGTTCAACAGAATTCACTGCCCTCTTGTGAATCTTCTGGTCACGTTTACATAAGCTAGTGGTGAACACATGATATTGTCCACTATTCAGTTGCTTTGGGTTACTTTGATAACCCGACTGCTGTTGTTGTCCTCCTTGACCAGATTGTTGCTGATTATAGCCGCCTTGATTTCCCTGAAAGCCGGAATTTGAACCATCGTCCGGGGCATGAAAGCCGCTGGTACCTGAGCTGCCACCTGACCCGTGATTACCGTCGAACATGTTGGAATTCTTGAAAGCCTTCATGATCGCGCAATCCTTCCATTAGTGAGTGGCTGGCCTCTCCTGGGTGCCGTGTCTTGGGCAGGGCTCATTGAGTAACTGCTCAAGAGATGGACCTGACCCGCCAGATCGAGGGGGCAGTTTTCCCTTGCGTCTCTGATTGTTACCTTGTGCATTGGCGTTGGCCACAAACTCTGGGTTACCCTCGGCCTTACGCTTATTGCCTCCCTAATTCATCGGGTTATGCTGTTGACCCTTTCCATTGCCGTTCTTCTTTCCCTTCCCTGTCTTTTCCTCATCAGACGCGGGATCCTTGGTACTATCAGAATCGGCGTATTTTGACTAAAGCCGCCATTAGTGTACCCATATCATTACAATCACGCTTGAGACGCCTTACGCCTCGGCCGGTTCAAATCAGCAATTCTTCTCCAACATGAGGATCTGAGAGGCATCCATCTTGTCAGATGAATGTATTATCTCCTTGACCCGACGCACCCAATGAGTGGTGGATTCACCCTCTTCTTATTTACAATTGGTTAAGTCCACAATCGACATGGACTGCTTGCAGGTGTCCTTAAAGTTCTGAATGAACCGGGCCTTTAACTCCGCCCATGAGCCGATGGAATTAGGCGGCATGCCCTTTAACCAAGACCGGGCCGTTCCATCCAACATCATGGTGAAGTACTTAGCCATTGTCGCATCACTGACCTCCAATAGCTCCATCGCCTTCTCATAACTTCCGATCCACGCCCCGGGCTGCAAGTCGGCCGTATAATTTGGCACCTTTTTGGGTCCTTTGAAGTCCTTGGGCAGACGTACATTACGTAGAGGCGGCACCAAACAAGGAACACCGCCGGTTCTAGTGGCTACTCCTGCCTCAACGGAAGTCGTCGAATAATCCGGGAGGGCCTGATGAGCCGTCAGCTGAGCCGCCAGTTGAGCCGCCCGTTCGTCCTCCTGACGTATCCGGTCCTGTACCGGGTTATAACCGCCGGGCTGGTTATAGCGTTGGGCGTTGCTTGACAAGGCTTCTTATTCCATGTGCCTGCTGTAACTTGGGCTCCGGCTTGGGCAAGGAGTTGAATGAATTCTGTCTCGACTGTAGGAATAAGCCTCCTGCTGAGCCAGAGCCGTCTGGACAAGTTCTCTGATCCTTCGCGTCTCCACCGTTGTTGGATCATCACCGTCTACTGGGAGAGCCGCCAAACATGCTGATGCTGCAATCAAGTTCTCCATGGAATTAGAAAAGTGACCCGGTGGTGTTGGTACGTAGCGAGGCGGGGCCATATTCCCATGAGGGGGTGCCATCACCCGAGGCTGAACCGGTCCCCCTGGTCCGGGTGTTATGAACTGATTTGCTTCTGGCGGGTTACTAGGGCCGGCTCCGGGTGTGGTAAAAAGGCTCCGAGGATCATAAACCGGAGGCAAACGGGATTGAGTTTTCTGGTGTCTCCTCCTCATCACCTCGTTAGACGATTTAGGTTCATCGTAAGTCGGAAAGCCTCGACCGAGCTGTTGGGCCCGTGCATCCAAAGCCGCCATTCTGCGGCCAACCTGTGTCCTCTCGCTGCTAAGGCCTCCTTGGCTCGAGCTATTTCTCACGCACCTGTGCCACCTCTGCATCACGTTCCTCTTGATTTGCAGGAATAACTATGGCGGTTAACAGGGCTGTCAGCTTATCCATGAGATCCATCGGCACCTGAGCCGGCGGGCGCACAGGGCCTCCTGCCCCGGCCGCTCCTGACCCGGATGTTATTGCCTCCACGACTGTAGAGTTTTGACCGGGTTGAGTACCAGACATGAAGACCCCTACGAGCTCGGCGGCTCAAAGGGGTCCGGAATACTGCTGCCATCGGAACAGCCCCCAAGCCTGCCGTCTTGCAGTTGATACATCGAATCGGTTTCACCAGTGGACGAGTCACCATCGGAGTGGACGGTCGTCTCACCACCATCTACAGATCCTTCAGAAAGTTCCCCTCCGTGGACGCAACCCACGAAGGCACGCTTCATGACGGGTTGAGCTCGGGCGGGTCTTGCATGCTGAGCCGTCTCGACGAGATCGGTGCAGTTGTCCGGCTCAGGGCCCGGCTCACCAATCCGACCGATGAAGACGTGAATTCCGCCGAAGGGGACCCGGTCCCGTACTCAATTGAGCCGGCCTCGGGGCCCCAGCCTTCATCGTCAATGTAGATCTTGCCGCGACGACTTTTGATCATCCGGCCGACTATGTATCCCTTGATCCCTTCGAAGTTGCCCTTCAAGAATTCAAATCCACCGTGCGCTGGCCCCATGGCGAGCGCCAACTGTCATGGAATTGTCATGGCAGATGTCCTCTTGCGAGGACTTAGTTGTTGAGCCATCGCAACTAGGAAGCTTAAACGGGTTAATCGGAACAAAGGACATGAGAGAGTTATACTAGTTTGGCCCCTTACGGTGAAGGTAAGGCCTACGTCTAGTTGGGTTGATATTGCTAGGGTTTCGATGACCAGGGAGCGAGATACGCTATGCCCGGTTCTCGAGGAGTTGTTTCTTTCCCTAAGCCGCTAGAGGGTCGTCCCCTTATATACACGGGGATACGCCTGCGACCTCATGACTCCTTGGACGACTCATAAACAAAGGTCCTACTCGTGACTAGTTAACTCTACCTTATGATACAAGTCATGCCATTACGGCGGTTTACTCCTACGGGCCTTAAGTCGCCTGTGGGCCATTAGACCCTTTATTGAACCGCCATCTTCATGCTTGGTCTTGTGCTTCTTCTGATGAATCCCTCTTTGCGTAACCCAGCCCCTCACGGGCGGCTTACGCAAATAGTTATATCCCCAACACTAGACTCACGTGGAAAATATTTAAATCCTTTGACAAATGATTCAGTGAGAAGATGGCGTTGTTCGCACTTATCTGATAGGTAGGGACCGAGACCGGCATTGTGAACATATTGCTCAAATTCCTCCTTGATTCCCACTTGCATCATATAATCATCGCAAGGCCATAAGCAAGTTTTGGTGGCAACATCTCGCGTGGAACTTTCACTTGGTTCAACGTAAGACCGGCGAGCAGAGCTGTCACTAGAGGATGCCTCCGAGGATTGTCTCCTCGAAGAACTCCTTACAAACAGGTTCATCATGTCCATGTACAATTTTTCCTATGAACAAAAATCTGAATTTTTAGTTCACAAAATTTTCCAATAAAACTTCACAAAACTAATAGCAACTACTCATAGGGATACATAGAGGCCATTGCAAGCATTCAAACTACTTAGAACACTAAGAATTGAACATGCAAGCAAATCTACAGCAGCACCAAGAGTAGCTATTTATTCAAAGTACAAACCACTAAAACAAAAACTAATTGGGCAAGCGGTGGAGTCACATACCAAGCAACAAATCCCCGAAACAGTTTCGGAAATGGAGCTTCGAGCAAAGAGATCGAAAATGGCCGCAAAATGAGCAAGAACTCGGGAGAGAGAGAGCAGGAGTGATTTTTTTTTCTGGTGGCGAGTGATGGTGTGGGATGAAGGGATAAGTGAGGGGCCCCACGTGGGGACCACAACCCCCCAGGGCACGCCCAGGTGGGTTGTGCCCACCTGGTGCATCCCCCTCTGGTTATTTTTGCACCAAAAATTCTTAAATATTCAGGAAAAAATCATATAAAAATTTTCAGGGCATTCTGAGAACCTTTATTTTTGGGTCATTTTTTATTGCACGAGAAATTCAGAAAACAGACAAAACATGACATTTATTTTATTTAACTAATAGAAACAGAGAATAAAAAGTAGGAACACATGAAACCGAAGAACTTTCGTAAATCACTAAGTTACATCAATGGGGATTTGCATCTCCCCAACAATAAGAAGTTCATATTTCTTTTTGACAGTAGGTAGAGGTATTCGAAAACTTCCAACAGTGATTGTGGGAGATTTTTCAATAACATTAATAACATTCACTTGTAATTGTTTCTTCGGAAAGTGCATCGTATGCTCATTACATTGATATGAAAAGTGACCTTGCTTTTATTACAATCAATAACAGCCCCTGCAGTGTTCAAGAAGGGTCTACCAAGGATAAAGTGGTTCCTGAGTCATTTTACCTCCTCTAGTTGCAACTCTAACAGCAAAGTCATGCATATTATGATTCATTTCATTAAGCAATTCTCTTTGTGATTTAGCAACTTGTTCTAGTTGGGTTTGAACCATAGAAGCATGTTTTCCAACACCTCTAACATCATTTGAAATTCTAAATAACAAGTCACTCAAGCGAGCAATCATATCAGAATTATATTTCAACTATTTCATAACATTTGCATTGAAGTGATCTTGTTTTCTAATATAGTTTTCAAACTCATAAAGGCATTGACTAGGATGCATATTGTGAGGATTATCATTTTCATTGAACTTCATAAGAGAATTTACCTCTGCCACCTTAGGCATTGGTGGTGTATTAAGCCCATGTATTTCTTCAATGGGAGATAAATTTTAACATCCTCAGCTTTAATACCTTTTTCCTTCATAGATTTCTTTGCCTCTTGCATATCTTTGGGACTGATATATAATATACCCCTCTTCTTCGGAGTGGGTTTAGCCGGTGGTTCGGGAAGAGTCCAATCATCATAATTTTTCAATATGTTATTCAATAATTGTTCAGCTTGAGCAATAGTTTGTTCCCTGAAAACACAACCAACACAACTATCTAGGAAGTCCCTAGAAGCATCTGTTTGTCCATTATAGAAAATATCAAGTATTTCATTTTTCTTAAGAGGATGATCAGGCAAAGCATTAAGTAACTGGCAAAGCCTCCCCCAAGCTTGTGGGAGACTCTCTTCTTTAGTTTGCACAAAGTTAAATATTTCCTGTAAGGCAGCTTGTTTCTTATGAGCAGGAAAATATTTTTCAGAGAAGTAGTAAATCATATCCTGGGGACTACACACACAACCAGGAGCAAGAGTATTGCACCAAGCTTTAGCATCACCCTTTAATGAGAAAGGAAATAATTTGAGAATAAAGTAATAGCAAGTTTTCTCATCATGAGTAAAAAGGGTGGCTATATTATTCAACTTAGTAAGATGTGCCACAACAGTTTCAGTTTCATAACCATGGAAAGGATCATATTCAACCAAAGTAATTAACTCTGGGTTGACAGAGAATTCATAATCCTTATCAGCAATACAAATAGGTGAAGTAGCAAACTTAGGATCACATTTCATTCAAGCATTCAGAGATTTTTCTTTATACTTTTGTAGTAATTTCTCTAGATCATCTCTATCATTGCAAGCACTACAAAAGAAAGACACATCCGTGACATTTTGGGCCGAACGAATTTTTTTCCTGTCATACTTATGACACTTCTATGACATAATTGTGACAAAACCTGGTATTATCATAGATGTGGTGGGGTCCTACTTCCGTGACAAAAAATCATGACAGAAAATGGGCTTTTCGTCCTGGGCGGGCCGGAGATGCAGCTGCATGACATTCTTTGGGCCGTCCATGACGGAAAAAACCATGGTAGAAGCGAGGGCGAGGAAAATATCAGGGTGTTCCCGGTTCCGGTGGGTGGTCGGGGCCGAGCAAGGCGGGTTTCTCTCGTACACGCACGCGCGTGGGTGCGAGGCGTTGGGCTCTAATCAACCCGAAGCGAGGCATTGTTCTAACTAAACCCGAAGCGACAGATCGCAGGCTACGCTACATCGAACCCGAAGCGATCGATCGATGGCTATTAATCAACTCGATCGAGCGATTCTTCGCTATCACGCTAATCGGCCGATCGATGCCGCTCGATGAACAATGCGAAGCGTTGCCGGGGTGGATAAATAGTTCTGTGGGGTGGATGAACAGGACCCGTGGTGTTGCTTCGGATGAACAGACCCCGATCGACGAGCGGTTGGGGGTGGATGAACAGGACCCGTGGAGGGCCGATGAACAGACCACCCCATGGAGGGCAAGATGAATAGTAGACGGTGGAGGGCTGGATGAACAGTGGCCCGTGGAGGGGTGGTTGAACAGGAGCCCGTGGAGAGGGCTGGTTGAACAGTGAGCTGTGGAGTAGCGCGTGGTGGAGGCTGGATGAACAGGAGCCCGTGGATGAACAATCGCAGGTGGAGGCCGGAGGAGGTCGACGGTGGATGAACAGTAGCCCGTGGAGGCTGGAGGGGGTCGGCGGTGGAGATGAACGGTATCTCGTGGAGTCCTGCTTTGCGACGCCACACCCTCCCGGCGAACAGGACCCCGCTTTCAACCGTGGCGCCCAACACAAGTCCGCTTCCTCCGCTTTTGCGGTCGCCACACCCTCCCGATCAACAAGCACCACCGCTTTGACCGTAGGAGGTCCGCTTTCCTCCGCTTCTGCGATGCGCTGCACTTCTCCCAATGAACAGGATGCCGTTTGAATGTGGCCGGTCGAACACAAGGCCGCTTTCCTCCGTTATCGGATACGCCAGCCCTCATTTCCATCGGCTGTTCCGGCCCAAGCCCTCCCGATGAACACGACGACACATTCCGCTCCGACCCACCGGTTGGCTCCCCATGAACACGATGATGATGCGGTTTCTCCGTTCGACCCAGCCATGTACACGAGCCCTGGCCGACGATGTCTGCGAGTAGGCGTTCGAGACCTGCCCGATGTACGCGACGTCGCCAGATTTTCTTTCTTGCACACTTGCGCCAGGCGTACGGTACATGCTACGTCGCGCGCCTCTACTACGACACGCGTGCGTCTACATCGACTAGTATGTACGTAACGTTCGCGACCGAATGACAACGCCACGTGCGCTTCGACCAGGTGGGTCCCGACCGTCGTGCACTTCCTTGCGTGCGAAGATGTAGCTGGTGGGTCCCAGCAATCGGGGCGAATCGTTTTTGCTTCGACGCACTTTCTTGCGTGCGAAGATGTAGCTGGTGGGTCCCAGCGATCGAGGAAACGCTTTTTTCACGAAATACGGTGTTCGTCCGTGGGTCCCCGCCGTCGTGGATGAATAATTATTTCACGCAGCGTAATAAGGAGGCACTTCCTTGCTGTGGCCGTGGACCCACTGTCGGCCTCTCCACGTCACCCACGTCCGATGAAAGCCGCCTCGACCACGTTGACCATGCCGCCGAGAGCACCAAACGGTGGACGACGGCGAGGCCTAGGAAGGAGACGAGCGAGCCGAGGAAGACGCGGTGGATGCCCACGCCAGAGGAGTACGAGGTTCACCGGTTCGCTGCGGTGTGAGGCTGCCGCGCAGAGAATAACAGGGGTGTGGGTGAGTAGAGGGATGGCCTGGCCGCCGTGGGAATAGTAGGCGGTGATGCCTCCGGCAGACAGCCGCCACGGAGGCAGGAGCATGCGGCACGACCGGCGCTGCTTTGGGCGGCTGGAGCAACAAGACCGGAGGTTGAAGAAGCATTACGGCCGTTGGATGGACATCGTACGGTCACTGGAGCAGAATCATTCCTATTGACTAAGTTGACAAAGCACTCCGTCCCCGTCAACTTAGTAGGCCCACAAGTCAGCCTCCCACCAAGGTGGGTCCCAACTAGCAGGGGGAGTATTCATTTTTTTGTGCCTAATAAGGAGGCACTTCCTTGCGTGCGAAGATATAGCTGGTGGGTCTGACCTATCAGTGATGGGTACGTTTTTTTGCGAAATACAGAGGCCCTTCCGATGGGTCCCAGCTGTCAGGTGGAGGAATCATTATTTTGCGCGTAATAAGGAGACATTTCCTTGCGTGCGGCCGTGGACCCAGCTGTCAGCCTCTCCACGCACAGTCTACTTCCGATGATGTCGTTTGTTGACCATGTTGACCACTCCGCGCCGAGCGCATCCAAGGTGGTGGACAATGGCGAGGCCCCGGACAACAATGAGCCGGAGATGGGAAGATGCGGGAGTAGAGTCGCAGACGGAGAGGTGTACGAGGGTTAACTGGTTCTGGTGCGGTGTGGTTCGGCAGTCGATGGAGAAGAACAGGAGGTGTGGAGGGGTGGAAGGATGGACTGGCCAACGGTGGAGTAGCGCTTCACAGCGAAGCGTGCTAAGCAGAGCTGCTAGCAGCAGGAGGCGGGAGCAGGTGGTCCCGGCGGTGCTGGAGGAAGAAGACGAGAGATTGAAGATGGATGTCAGTCATTGGATGTAAATCCAATGGCTAACGATGTCAGAATCATTTGTTGACTAAGTTGACAACGACTTGCATTGGCTTCGGCCTATTAGCCCACATTTCAGCCTCCAAAAATGTGGTACGTATTCAACCCATTTTTTCAGAATTTACAGTCTTTTTTTTGCGGGGTAGAATTTACAGTCCATTTGATCTTTTTTTTGAATTACAGTCCATTAGCTGGCTGGGTGAACAAATAATGTAGCGTCCATGCGGCCCATTTATGTTTTTCCTAAAAATTACAGGCCATTTGCGCTTTCTCGAAATACATGATTTTGCTGGACTGATTCTAATTATAATGTTGGGGTGGGCGCAACAATGTTATCAAAAAATAAACAGGGGCTGAGCATTTTGTTATATATATATATATATATTTAAATAATAAGTGATTTATTATTACATTGGTCCTTAAATCTTACCAAGCTTTTGTACACAATCACCAGGATTTTCGTTGCCAGGATTTTATTGTTAAGAAATTATTTTTATAAGTTAACAAGATGTGGGATATTGTTTTCTTACATATGTAAGTATCTGTTAAATATATGATGACAATAACAAAAATATATAATAACATATAAAATAATTTAAATATATATAATATAGTTAGAAGGGAAACATAAGTTGGACCAGGCGTTCATATTCTTATATAGAAAAATAGAACAGACCTCTGCGTTTTCTTAAAAAAAACATAAATTGGGCTGCCGATGTTTCAGGAAAAATAAAACCTCGGATGGGAGGCCATAGGCCGGTCGATACATGACGGCCCTCAAGAAAATACAAACAGGCCTATGGACCTCCCATCCGAGGTCGTGGGCTACGCATGTTAAGAAAGAAAGCCTAGATGGGGCAGCCCAAAACCCAGCTGATACTTGTTGCCCCAGTGATAATAAATGATACCTGCCAGCTCCCCGGCTTCGTTGTGAATTTATCTCCTATAGTAACTACGTTGAAGCACCTAAAAATATGTAACTATGTTGACAAACCCGTGGGCCCCAACGTCAGTATAGCATTAGGAGGAAGTATTTTTTCGATGAGGCACTTGCTTGCGTACGGCCATAGACCTGGTGGTCCCGACTGTCCGCCTCTCCACGTACAGTCCTCTCCAGATTCCTCTCGTTTGTTCAGCATGTTCACAACGACAGACATCGGCGTCGCGGCGAGTGCACAAAGGCGCTGGAGGAGATCCGACCACCTGAGGAAGTGCCTTATTAGTAACGAAACAACTGAACTAGCCCAGTGGCCGAGTGACACTACCCGACAGCTGTTCCGCCCGGGTTCGATTCCACCTATGCAAAGAAAATATCTCCAAATTTTTTGCCTCTGCCTTTATTGACATGTGGGTCCCAATTTTCATCTGCGCACACCACATCCTACACTTGCCAAAACTGCGTCCCTCGTTTTCTCTGTTTTTCGCACACTCGACATTGTGTGGGCATTTTGAAAATAGCATATATTTTTGACTGTGCATCATATGAAGATGTGCTATGCATGAATGTTGATCAGCATGATATTAACTGGCTGGTAGTTCCAGTTTCGACCATGAATAAAACTTCCAGCATGATGTTAACACTGTTTGAAAAGGCCGTGTTAACATAAATGCTCTGCCTCTGAAAGTTGCATTTTCTTATTTGAAACTGAACTTGGAGTTTCTTATCTGAAACTGAAACTTGCAGTTTCTTCTCTGAGAATCACATTGTGTGCACTTTTATACTCCTATGAAACTACATTTTTAAGTGCTAAAAATAGATCTCTAGAATTCATAAAATACTTCATATGCTCAATACTGCAAATCTGAAATTCAAAAGACATTCATATCTGAAAGTACTCACAAAATACACAACACAAAACACAATTCACAACCTGCAAATACTAACAACCCAAAGCTCCTCCTGACAATTCACAACCTGCCCGACTATTGGTCTGGGGGAGGGGCATCCCTCCTATTCCTCGGCGGCAGACAGCCGCCCCGTGAGACGATGTGAATGGCGAGGGAGAGGATGGCGGGGAAGCGTCGTTGGGCAAACTGTTTTTCTCCTCTTGCAGTTGGGTTCGGTCGACGAAGACTCCACTGGCTCGCTCTGGCACGACACTCTCACAAACAGCACCCTGTAGATGCTTGATCCTTCAATCTCTGGTGGATGCTCCATCTGGGATCGATACTCCCATCACCACTCCCTCACGACCGGATTCGGTGAATCTGTTTGCTCCATGGCCCAGAGGAGCAGCTCTATGTACTCCCCCGCGACTCCCTCCAGGAGTATCGCTGCCTTTTCGCTCTGTTGGAGATATTTGGCCATGGATGTCGCCGTCGCCGTCGCCGCTAGTTGGTCCTTGTTGTCAAACCAGGACTGTATCTCCAACATCCTAGCTAGCTTCACAGGGTCGCCGTCTGCGATCCTCAAGTATCGGTTGTACTCCTGCATTGATCTACTTCTCCACAACACCTTCACTCGCCAACGGTGGTTTTTGAATGGAAGAGGAGAGGAACAGCGCTGGTTTTGGTTTAGAACGGGAGAGGAGCGACACTGGTTTTGGATTGGAACAGGAGAGGAGGGGCGGTGGTTTTGAAATGGAAGTGGAGAGGAGCGGCGCTGGATTTAGATTGGAACAAGAGAGGAGCGGCGGTGGTTTAAGAGGAGAAGAGCGGAAGAGCGGCGCTGGTCTTGGAAGTATTTTTTTGTTTTGCATATTTTGGGTCAAAGTTTGACCATGTACTGTATTTGACAAGAAAAATGTGAATGCATGTCACCAAAACTCAGTTGTCACTGTTTAACCCTCGCAGTGATCCGAAGCACATGACATCTAATTTTGCGATATGACAAGGAACCTTTTTTAGATTTCTCACTAGAACTACAACCCTGTACAACACATCCTGCACGATATGTAGACGATAGCTAATCCAGGCGTGTCTGCCGGAGTCTGGTCACATGCATGGACGAACTGATCTTCCGTGTCTTGCAGGGATCGTCCAGGTACCAAGGTGGAGTATGTACTTCTATTAACTCAGCCGACTTGCGGGGCCGGGGAGTGTGCCTATGGTCTGCTCTCAATTGTGGTCCCACATGTGTGTGCAAACGCAATATGACGCGCGTTCCATTCGGAGAGCGGCGTGCCAGATTGACCGACCGTCTGGGGTGTGACGCAAACGCGACGGGCGTGCTGTATACTCCGTACATGTGTACCGCCATTTTCTTGAGGCTTTGCTCCATGGTGCAATCCACGGATACAAAATTAGTATACTGTACTATTTAAAAGTCGAGGGCGGGGCTTTTCCGGCGGGGTAGGCGGGGCAGTTCCGCCTAGTCGGTTAGACAGAGACGCGAGAAGATGAGGGAGTAGGCTGCTGCAAACGTAGGGCTGCGTGATTTGACAGTGAGTTACCGCTGGACAGGTGGGGCCCGGTGATTTGACTTGCCATTATCATTTTAACTCCGGCGCTATGACCGGCTTGAGTCTCCCGATTCCTGACAACCTCCATACAGGTGCCTCTCGTGATGCTCCACCATGTAGAGGCTGGCTCTTGCTTGAGAGCCCACTCCTCCACCTTTTCCTTGCCTCACTATCGGGGGGATGGACCCCGGGCAGGCAACGGGACCCGGATCCCCTTCAAAAACAACGGGGCTGGCACCGCCCCTCAATACTGGCACGCGCTTGGCCGGGTCGCTCGACCCGGCCAAGCCCCGCAAGCCGGCCAGACTAGCCGACCCGGCAAGACACGTCGACTCGGCCCCAACAATGGGCGCAAGACAGCCGAACCCGGCACAACCAAAGCCCCCTCAACAAGCCAGCGCAACCCGTGGCGTGCTACGCAATCCAGCCGCTGGCCAGCTCCCGTCCCATCCAGGTGATATGATGGGGACGAGACTTCAATCAACGTTGACTGAGGCAACAGTGCCCTACCCATGCCTCGTCAGTCCGGAAGCGTGTGCAACAAAGGCCCTCACCTACCCGCCGACCCGGGGCGCAGTACATAAAGGTGCCCCGCCCTGCCGACGACGAAGAAGCGGCAACCTGACGGAGAGCATCAGACGCCTTCGACTGCCACACCACGACGATCGACAAGACGGCGCACAGTCCCCCTAGGCATGCAGGGCCCACACCTAGGGGAACCCGGCGAACCACAAGCCCTCAGTGGGACCCAGCCCGGGTCCCAGACACCGACAATACGGACCCACCGACTTGTAACATTACCATTGTACCCCCGGCGGGTTGGACTATAAAATCCCCCGGGAGTCCACGATCATAGGAGAAGGAACCATTATCTCTGAGAGAGTGAGCGAGAGAGCAAGTAGAAACACACACCGGAGAGAAGGAGCAGCCCAAGCCTTGGCCAGCTTCCTTCCTCCCCCGCAGAGCTCCAAGAGCAACATTGTACTATAGATCATCCAACTACACTCGGCAGGACTAGGGGTATTATCTCTCCGGAGAGCCCC
>CM038676.1:282804475-282917341 GCA_021605205.1 Aegilops longissima
TCCGACCGTTCCATGCCGCGGTCGGCAATTCAAGACACGTGAAGAAAAACACAAGACTTACCCGCGCGACGCCCAGCGCCAGTGTCGGACTCGTCTTCCTCCTCCCCGCCGTGTGCCGCGGGCTCCTCTGGCGCCACTAGCGCCACCTGCGACGGAGCCCGGGCGTAAGGATGCCGAATCGCGTTCAGAAGTACCCCTCGCGTCGCGTCAGGACGGATGAGAAGGTGCGCGGCAGCAAAGTAAGAAGACCAGACACTCACTGCGGCGCCGGTTTGGCCCGGCTGTCTGGCGCCTTGCCGAACCGCCATCCTCCCAAAGTTGGCCTTGGAGATGTCGTTCACGCCCAGCCTTGTCTGCTCACGTGACGATCGCGTCGACCCCATGCGGTGAAGTGTTGAAGGCGGTCATTTCGCCGATGAGGCAGGAGGCGCACTGCGGAAGGACCCGACGCATGATGAACACGGCGAGGAGGTCGGTGCCGATGAGCCCCTCCTGCGTCCTCATCACCGTCACCCGCCGCGAATATTGGCGATCTCCTGCGGCGGGCGCCGGGCGTAGCCCGAGTTCGTCTTCGCCAAGCGGCGCGCGATGGCGAAGGCGGAAGATTGATGCGGTCCGCACCAAGGTTGCGAGCGTGAAGAAGGAGTTACTGCCACTTCTTGGCGAATCCTCGGCGAGATCTTAGGAAATCCGCCCCGACCGCTTCGAGATAGCGGTGGCGCCGCTTTTCGGCGAACTCCACGGCCGACGGGCCCCTGCTGCTTCAAGGAAGAAGCGGCGCCCGAGGTCGATCATGGGCTCGACCCTAGGTACCCCTCGCGGTGGCGAAGCTAGAGAGCTGGACAATGGCGCGGCGCCAAGATGGTGCGGCTGGAGCCGAAGAACTCGAGGCAGCAGCGGAAGAAGGTGCTCACCGGCAGCGAACCAGCTCGAAGTGCGTAAGAAGACCACGCTCCTGCCCCTCGGGCGAGGCCTCTGCTTTCGCCCAGCCTAATGGACGCCGACGTCCGTCTCCAGCGGCGCGCGTCGCCGGAGTTGGGTAATGTCCTCGGAGGTGGCGTTGAGCCCATCCGAGAGCCCGATGGCAGCGACATGATCAAGGAAGAAGGAAGATGGGCGGCGAAGGAGTTACGCTTTCGGAGCAGCGGGCGCGCGATCGTCGATTGCAAAGCGGAGCGAGCAAAGGACAAGAGGTGCGGCGAGAATAATGCGCGCCCCCGCCCCGATTTATAACCCTCGGTTTGAATGCAGGGAAGTGGGGAAGTGGGATCGTCTACGTTCTGTTCCACTACCCGCAATAAGTCGCACGTACATGCGCAGTAATTACCCGGGGAAGAGCAACCGACCCCCGGACGCCGCAATAAATCCATGCGCTTGGGCGGTAGCGGCGGTGGGCCCGACCCGTCGCCTCGGTCCCGTCCACGTGGCCTATCGAGCCCTCCGACTTCCGGGCACCACGTGGTGCCAGCGCAGCAGCCGCAGTTCTATTTACCATTTACGTGCCGCCACGCGTCCCTTTTTTTATTAGCTAGGAGGCGCCGTGCGGTAGCTATTTGAGTCTGGAGGCGTGCAATCAGACCCCACGCGTGCTTATCGGGAGGAGAGCCTTTGACCTCCATCTGCCGTCCACCTCTCTCCCAAGGTCTCCATTAATGGCGCTGAGCCTCTGCTTAATGGCGTGGCAATGTCTCCTTTCGACGAGATTTAATAGAAAAAAGAAAATCTGAAAAGAAAATTTTGCACGGATCTTGATGTAAGATCCCACGGACCTATATAGCATCTACTGCGACTTATAGAAAGACTGATGAATATATTTAAGGACGACGAGAGTGGATAATAATTGTCTTACATAATTAGGAAGATAATTAAAAAAGCCACATCTTACGCTGCCAAATACACAAGGGCAAAAGAAGAAGGAAGACGATACAACGATCTCGCTCGCTGATCTCTACTTTCTTTATCTTGCTGCAGGTCGGGAGACTAGTTCTCGCGGCGGGCGATGATCTCTTTCATCGGTTTCATGTCATGTCGCTGCTTGGCAGCATCCATGGATTCTTCCACCAGCTGTTGCGCTCGATGCGGAGCATGGCATTCTCGTCCATAAGTTTCTTGATAATGACGCCCGTCCTCTGCAACACGGCAGCGGTCTCCTCCTCCTGCTTCGCCCTTCCGGCGATCTTCGCCCTCGGCAGGTCGTGCTTTCGCCCGAACCGCATTGCCCTCCCGGTTGCGGATGATGTCGGTAGCCTCGTCCCGCATCCTCGCCCAGCCGGAGATCTGATCCATCGGCTATGGACTATCGCGCGAATCGCTGTAAGAGTCCTCGCCGCCCGAGAAATTTTCCCGAGCCGCCGCGCGGCTGGCGGGACCTCCTGCTGCTTGGCGCGCGGGGACATCTCTGCTATACGCAGCGTGGCGAACAATCGCTACATCATTGCTTGGCGGGACCTCCGTGCTTTGCCGGTGGTGGCGGGACCTCTGTGCTGCTACCGCTGTGCGGCTGGACATGTCGGTTGCTTTCGCGGCGAGGCGGGACATCTCTCGTGCTTCCTGTTCCATGCTCACCTCTCCCTCGTGGAAATCTCTCGACCCAGAACTCATGCTGGCTATGGCCTTATTGACTTGATTGTTTTTTGTGGATGAGGAGTTGAGGAGGAATGTGTAGTCATCTTAGCATAGTAGTATTTATAACCGAGTACTACTAATACGCTCCTAAGTGGGAAACCGTTTAGGTTGTGATCAGTGTGAACATGTTTGCAATTAAATATAGCGTGGTTGTAGTAGTAATTTGGAATGTGACGAGACGCGCTCAAAATTTATTGACGTTTCTAGTTTCGAAGTGCGGCACTATTCCCAGATGGCGTAACGTCGGCACGTTTTCTCGGCCATGGTGTAGCATATGTCATGGTACTAGTTCTTTTTCTACTGATGTGTACGTGCAAAAACTGGCACCGTCGGATACATATCTTATGCTTGGCGTTCGACAGGAATAGCCTCGTGGTGAGCTATAGACTAGTCTTTTTTCAGACGCATTACACCTATCTCTCGGGACTTCTCGCACGCACCATCACTGCTCCCAAGGTCGATGCCACCCACATACAGTTGTACTCTGAGAAGAGGTGCATGCCTTTTCGTCCTCTCTCACACACGCATCTGTAGCTACTGGTTGTAGTGTTCTCAACCATCCGATTGGCTCTATTATAGGTTTCACATTGCTCCTTGGCCTTGAGATTGAGATGTTTTAAACACGGAGGTTAAGATGGGGCGAGAGGTTTGGTTAATGTGCGGGCGCTGCAGCACCAACACGACACTGAGCTTGCTCACTGTGCGCATGCGATCGGGTGAGTTGTCCAAGTATAGACACAACTAGGCCCTCGTTGGTATCCGCACCTCGACTTTGGCTGGTCATAGTGGAGAGTAACATAGACTAGTTACCAGTCTATGTTACTAGTACCTTCATAGTGGGTAGTGTCATATATATGCATAATTTGGCGACGACCGCTCTCTATATGTACCACCTTTTTTCTTTAATTACATCTTGTTAGTTTTGCTCCATGGTGCAATCCATCGATACAACTATTGTACAAATGTATACAGTTTTTAAAAGGCTAGAGGGCAGGGCAGTCTAGCTTGGTCCTTTTCACGAGAGGCGAGGGCCTTTGTGATTTGACGGCTCATTACTCTTTGGAAGGCGGGGCCTTGTGATTTGACTGCTCGTATAAATGTGCCGATGACACGAGGAGGAGCAAAGAACCGTCACGATATACTCAAGTTTTCCATTGAGTACTGACGGAGGAGCACGAAACACGGCAGCCAGCGCCATATCCTCTACTCTCTACTCTTATTATATATTACTAGCAAGAGGCATTGTTCTATTGGCGATAAAGAATGATCTAATTTGCTAGTCATCTCATTTTAGCATTGTTCTATTCATGCCTCATGAGAAGGTGACACGTCTTGTGAAACACCGAAGCAAAATAAGAAATACAGGAGCAAAAGAAGAAGGAGGATTATCACCCCCCAAAAAGAAGGAAGACACACACACAAGTCTGGGAAACTGCTCTCACTACATGAATGGTTGCTGTCCGCGGAGTCGTAACTGCTTCTTGATCGCCTCCACGACCTCCATCTCCTCGCGCGTCTCCTCCGCCATCTTCATCATTGTGTCCATGACGCGGGATCTGTCAACGCGAGCCTTCATAATCTGTTCCACGGCCGCATTACGTACCTTGACAGCAGCCGGGTGCTCGATGCGGAGCTTCGCCAACTCCTCCTTCTGTTCCATGACGAGGGCCTGCAACATCTTCATCGAGGAACTACTATTCTCATGAAGCTTCTCCCAGCCGGTGTTCTCCTCCTTCAGCAGGTCAAGCTCGTGGTAGAGCTTCTCCTTGTCCTCCTGAAGTTGCAGGATTTCGCCCGCCGCCTTCTTCTCCGAGGCAATGCTCTTCTTCAGCAGCATCACCAAGCCGGTGGTCAACTCCCCCTGCTCATTGAGCTCAGCGGGCATGTCGTCGAGGCTCTCCTTCAGCAGCTCCACCAAGCCGTGGATGAACTCCTTCTGCTTATTGAGGTGCTTATTGAGCTGATCGGGCATGCCATCGAGGGATAACGACTCCAGTGCCGCCAGTTCGGCATGTTCGCCTCCGCGTCTAGGGCGCTCCTGGGAGCCATCGCCTGCCCATGAGAGGTCTTTCGAGGTCTCTGCATGGCGGCGAGCCCTCTTTTTTTTCTGTAGCCTTGGTTGCCGCTCCCTTGTTACGAGTAGTTCTCGACCTAGAGCTTTGCACACCGGCCATGGCAAGGACGGACGAAGAAGGAGGACTTATGAGGAGGAAGGTAGAGTAATTTTCGGTTAGGTAGTTCCCCTTTTTATAACCTAAGTACTAGCACTAGTACTAAAACCTGCATAGTGGGAACACGTTCATGTTTGGTATTTACTGTTAGGTGTGAGCAGGTTTGCACTTAATTGTAGCACTAGTACTTTCGAATGTGATGGGAACAAGGTAAATATTAATTGATGGTTTTTGGTTTCGAGGCCCGACACGGCTCCCGATGAGTTTAGTGGAACATAAATTTCAAGTAGACTACATTGCTCAGATGCGTAAATATTATGTTACTGTCAAAATTGGCACAAAATACGAAGGAGACCAATGGAAGTACTACTAGCAACCCATGATTTAACTACTCACATGCGCAGTGGAGTAGTAATGTCTTTCTTCCGCCCTCACTCCCACTCAATTTGCATGCGCTGTATTAGTTGACCATCAATGAAGTGAAGGACTTTACACGCGTCAAATTATCACATGGGGTGGATCTTGGTACAAAATTGCATCCACCCGTGTACCCGCGTGTGCGTGCGAGTAAATGAGTGCATTCTTGGCGTGCGTGCACATCTTCGCTTCGTGCATGTACCGCCAGTGCGGCTCAGGGAGGACAGTACATTCTTCTGGAACCAGCAGCACGTCACTGTGATCAATCCACACAAGGATGTCGTGACAATGCCTCCACATGTGCCACGTGGCTTCATGAACTGTAAGAGAGACACTGTGTAGCGTGCCATTGTGTTTTGCACATACTCGAAGTACTAGTAAGGTACACGTGCATTGCACGCGTCAGATTTTGCAACCAAATTACGAATAAATACCACACTGTAGCATGTAAGCTTTGAGTTATATATGCCTGATGTAGACCATCTCTTAATTCTTATAGTTCATCTCATTCAAAATCAATTAGTCTTTATAAAAAACCTAGGGCCTCTTTGATTCGTAGGATTTCCAAAACGCGGGAATAGGAAGAACATGGTATTAGAGTGGAATGTCGTCTTGAATCCTACAGGATGGTACCAGTGTTTGATTGTGCATAGAAAAAATGCAGAATCCTTTCAAAGAGGTTTGAGTGGATGGGATGTTTCCTATGAAATCTAGTGCAAATGAATCATATGGAAAAATTCCTATGGTTTACAATCCTACGAATCAAACAACCAAGATAGGAAAAATTCCTAAGGATTAGAATCCTCCAAAATTCCTTCGAGAATCCTTTGAATCAAAGAATCCCTTAATCTATTTTATGATTCATGGAAGTGTGTGTTGTAAAGCATAAAGTAAAAACAAATAATGGCAATTCAACTAGAAAAAAGTTTGGGCAGTTATGATACGGAAGATTCTAGAACAAAGGAGAACCGCTGTTGTTTTGAGATTTGTGCATTATGCTTAAGTTCAACCATGGAGTCTGATAGATTGTACATGTGGCAAAATTCGGTGGGGGGCTAGAAGATGGTGCGAGGGGCCGAGTGGAGGGAGACTATGAAGGAGTGCACAACTGCGAGATCGATATTTAGAGAGAGGGGGCGAGAACGTGCGCTGTTGTGCGCAGTGGTAGAGCCATGAAAAATGTCCCATGAGCTAGGGGGCCAAGCATTGCTAATCCTTTACGAGGAGGGACAATTCATCAACTTAAACCATTTTTACCAGCAATTGTCTAATGCTCACATTCATATTAGCCTCGATATATAGTGATGTTAGGGGGGAGGGCAGGGCCCTTGCTGCCCCTGTCTTCGCCATTGTGCGCGCGTCTGAGAGATGAAGCGGAAGGCATGGATGATGAGAGGGGGGCGTTGGATATATAATTAATGTGGGTGTATTAGCTATATATGTAATCCTAAATAGAGAGGTATAGATTGATCGATGTGGACGTGGGAAAGAGGGTGAGACCTCACTAGATATATAGATTGATCGGTTTATGTGGAAAACTATGAAATACCTAGCTATACACACACACACATAGAGGAGAACGATCGTTGCGCATGCACATGAGAGATAAAGAATGCCCGATATGATGGAGAGGGGGATGTGTGTGTGTGTGTGTGTGTGCTTTCATGGGAGACCGAACTGAAGAAAAAGATTGCATGTGTGCGATGGATAATGCCGACTGGTAGTGTGTGTGCATGCATGCACAAGAGAAAGTTAGTGGTAAAATTATAAAGAGAAGACCAATGTGTGGGTGTAAAAGACTAGGTGAGGTCATAATCAATGTAAAGTTGAACTAAAATATTTGAATAAGAGATCATGATGTTTGAAACCCATGCATGCATGAATATAACGGAGATCTGCGTGGTGTGGTTTGGAAACGAGCATGTTGCAATGTATACACATTGAACAAGGTCAGATTGGTTTGAATTTGAGATACCGATGGCAGACATCGTTTGGCCACATTGCATCCATGCATGGACACACTATTCTAATTGGAGATGATGGATGGCTTTCGCATCACATATCTATATCTATACCCCTATATATATATTATATTATATATTTTTTATATAGTATGCAGATAACTTTAACTTTGAAAGATGGTCGTTGGATGAGGCCAATCCGATGGTGCAGAGCTGGCAAATTTGAGCACTACTGGCCGTTGGATATCATCTAGATTCCACCAGATTTTGCCACATGTACAATCTAGAAGACTCTATGGTTGAACTTAAGCATAATGCACAAACCTCAAAACACAAGCACTTCTTCTTTGTTCTAGAATCTTACGTATCGAAATTGCCCAAATGTTTTTCTACATGATTTGTTTTTTACTTTATGCCTTACAACGCACAATTCCATGAATCTTAAAATAGATTAGCTTTCTTATAAAAACTAGATGATTTTGAATGAAATGAACTATAAGAATTAAATGAACATCTACATCATGCATATATGACTCAAAGCTTACATGCTATAATGTGGTATTTATTCATAATTTGGTTGCCAAATCTCATGCGTGCAATGCACGTGTACCTTACTAGTCTAAATGGTGTCTGTGTGTGTGTTGTGCGTGTTAAACACATTGTACGTAGTATATCATACTAGTCTAAATTGTCTTTTTTTGGTACACGTTAAGCTTGTTCTCCTGAAATTTCATGCCGCGCCTTGTTATGCTGAAATTTCAAGCTAGCGTCTCTGTCTATCGTGCTACGAAACTCCCGCCTCTTCAACCCGCACCTTGTTACCCTGAAATATTTAAGATATATCTTTGTCTCGTTGTGCTCCGACAACTCCCTCCATCTGTGAAATCCCGACACACGAAATGCCCGTGATACCCCAGAACCGAAAGAACCGCCTCAAATCGGTGGGGGGTACTTTCATAACTTACCCCACATTTTGGACAAGCGCGTCCCTAAGCCATGGTTCCCCACTCCCATCCCATTCGCCCACCCATTCGTACACCGAGGCTGGCAAAACCCGCGAAGCCCCACACCCTCCTCCGTCCGCCACCCAGCCGGAGCCTCTTCCCCCACGACGTCGTCCACAGCAACACCTCGACGTCCCTCATCCACCACACCGGATGAGGATCCGTCGTCGATCTGGTCGTCCCGCCGGTTCAGCCACCCCGTCCTCCACCTCCAAGGAGCTGCCCCGATGTTCCCCTCGTCTTTCGCACCGCCTCCATTCCCACACCACAGTCTTCACCTGCACCACCGAAAGAGCATCATCATCACCGTTTCCTCGGATGAAGCTGTGGCCTAATCGGCGCCACCAAAGAGGTTGTACACTAATCGCCGCATTTTCTTCTTGATTCGATCTCACAGTGCTACCGGCGCTCGGTCCCGAGCCGACACGGCGCGGCCCCATCCATGGCGGCATCGCCGGCCACTTCCTCCACGGCGTCGCTCCCTTGGCGGAGACATCCACATCAGTAGGAGCTGCTGCTGCTTTAGCTCTCGCTCACGCTGTTGCTCTTCTCTTGCTCTCGGTCCCCTGCCTGGTCTGCTCTTGCTCTTGCTCGCACTGCTGCTCTCGCTCTTGCTCTTGCTTGCGATGCTGCTCTGATCTAGCTACACTTCAGTCGACTGAATCGACTTTTGGGTCAGTCGATTTTCAGGGGGGGGGGGGGCTTGCTGGAGTTAAGGAAGAACTAGACGCAGCGGGGAGGGGGCTCGCCGGAGAGGTACCCCACTATCTATCTTAGGGTTCAGGGTGAGGGCGGTGGTCGCTGGCGGTGGCGTGGGGATCGCCGGAGAAAAAGCTCGGCACAGGGGGGGCTACAGGGATGGCCGGGGCGTCGGCGGACCGGCGGTGGGGAGTGATTTCGGGGCGAGCAGGGCGGCGCTCCGCCGGCCGCGGGCGGCGGGGGGCGGCTGTTTGGCCGGTGGTGGCTGGCTGCTCAGGGGGGTGGAGGTTGCAGATGAACTCCAGGCCCTTGATTTCGCATACAAAGGCTGCAAAATCGACTGACCAAAGATGAAAAAGTCAGTCGACTGACTTGTAGCCTCACCTCTAGTGCGTTCAGTTTCGACAGTAAAATTCAGTTTCGACAAAGAAAAAATTCAGTTTCGACGCTTAAGTTCAGTTTCGACGATTAAATTCAGTTTCGATAGTTAAGTTCAGAGATGAGCGGCTGATGTATACATCTAGCACTTTGTGGTTATATATTTTACGTCATCTATTGGAGATGCTATTAGAATTCCACTCAGAGTTAACGTTGTCTCTCTTGTCACTTCACCTCGGCGTCGTACTACTCACGGAGCTGCTCCAACGATTTAAACCCTCCATCACAGCCGAGCAGTACCTCGGGCTCCATCTCCGACGCCTAAGATCTTCTTCCCCTCCTTCGACAGCCAAGTCAGCCGGAACATCCTCACCGGCCAAGCCAATCACGCTGAGATCGACATGGCTTCGCCAAAGAGGTTGTACACTTCTTGTGGTTTGACTTAATCTCACCATGCTTCTTTGCATCCTGTGATCTTCCAATTCTTGTAGACCAAACACCCAGTTAGCGAAATCCTGTGTTTTTAATTCTCTGTTTTGCACGTGCATTCCTATCCTATTCTGTCTATTTCCTATCCTGCATTGTCGAGTCCTCAAATTCAAACAAGCCCTTACACAATTACTTATGTTACAGATATGTGTCAAAGAAAACCTTGTGTGGTTTGTCCTGCTCTGCTGATGCCGTGTTCCACCCAGCTCAATTGCTCCAACGCGGAAGGGTTCACCACAACAGGATCCGCTCTCCAGACTGTCTTTCGCCGCCTCGATCTTCTTCCCTTGCACGGCAGCCACGACAACTGCATTACCATCATCAATCGAAAGCAGATGACCTTGAGGACTACGGGTCCGCAAGAGAGGTCACACTCTTCCATGTCCGCTTCGTTATGCATCGCTTAATATGATGACATGCTACTTTATCGTCGTGTTCACCTATTAGACTCAACTCAGGTCCAAACTTATCTTGAAACTTGAGTTTTTAAATGGTTGTGGGGTACATATTGGGGCAGCAATCAGTACTATCTGTCTACTATCTGGTTAATCTCGGGTGTCTACTATGAGTTTCATGTTGGGGCAAACAAACATTAAAGGAGCCATTATCTGTATTTTTTAACTAAAGCTATTATCTGCCTGCTATCATTTGTTTTGGGTCTATCCACAGTTTGCTACCATCACTCTGGATTTGTGCATGCACTCCTTACATAATCTCACTATGTTTTATTCCTATTCATGTCAGTTATTGTACACAATAGAACTGAACATGTAGAGCAAAAGAGACGAGTCTTGCGTGGCAATAAAATTTCATGCAGACGTCGCTCCATGGTGGGCGCAAAGGCAGCCCCCCTCCACCCATTTCGGATCGTAATCAAGAGGAAGATAACTGTTCTGAGGGGGATTCAGAAGCAGAAGACCACTCCTCTTTACCCCATGAGGTCTTTGCTCTAACTTGGCATGCTGATGTTGGTAATATCATGCATATGGTGCCTTGCATTGCTTACTGTATACATCAAAGATATCATCTGCTTAGTTTAGACATGCTTTGTGTCAATGCCATCTGTTTAGTTTCTTAATCATATATGTGAATCATGCAATGCCATCTTGCTTAGCCAGGCATCATATATGTCAATTTTGCAATGCCACCACAGTTGTGAGCCACATCTTATATGTGAATTATATCATGACATCATTTTTATTACGTGTTAAATTTGTCAACAATTTTAGTACATTCAATTACTCTTCTGTGCATCAGCCATTCGACACGGTCATGGAAAAATCTGGAGTGGAAACAAGGTCTTCAGAGCAGACAATGCTATCTGATGAAGCGCATGTCTTGCTGGTTACAGATAGCTCCTCAGAGGAGGATTCAGAGACAGATGACCAGTCCTATTCCCCCCGAGGTGCATGCTCTAACTTGGCAGGGTTATGATGCTCATATATCTTGCATTGCGATGTCATTTTCTTAGTTTAGACATGCTTTGTGTGAATGCCACCTGTTTAGTGTCTAATTACCATATCTGTCAATTATGCAATGTCATCTTGTTGCAAGACATTATATATGTGAATTATGCAATGCTATCTTGTTGCAAGGCATTATATATGTGAATTATGCAATGCCATGCTATTTAGCCAAGCGTCATATATGTGAATTATATCATGCCATACTTTTTTTTGTATTTCTCATTGCTTTTGTCGATAATGTTTGTATATTCAACTGCTCTTCCTGTGCATCAGCCATTTGAATTGGTGATGGAGAAATCTAGAGTGAAAACAAGGCCTTTAGAGCAGACAATGCTACCTGGTGAAGCAGATATCTTGCTGGTTACAAATAGCTCTTCAGAGGAGGATTCAGAGGCAGATGACCAGTCCTATTATCCCCCTGAGGTGTATGCTCAAACTTGGCAGGGTTATATTACTCATATCATGCATATGTTGTATTGCAATGCTTAGTTTTTACATCGTATACACGATATTGAATGCCATCTCCTCAGTTGACACATCATATATGTGATTGCCCTCTGCTCACTTCCTTAGTATATAAATCATATATTTGAATTATATCATGCCATAATGTTTACATAGACAACATGTATCTGAATTATGGCATGCCAACCCATTTTCTAAAGACATAATATAGTTATATCATCTCATCCTGTTCACATAGTCATCATATTTTGAATTATGTCATTCTATCCGTGAATTATATCATGCCATCATGTTTCCATCGATGGCATGTTTGTGATTTATGGCATGCCAACCACTTTAATAGACACATCGTATAGTTATATCATGTCATCTTGTTTACATAGTCATCATATTTTGAAGTATGTTATTCTATCCTGTTTAGTTAGCCATCATACATGTGAAATTGTGCCATGCTATCCTGTTTAATTAGCCATCATATATGTGAAATTATGTCCCGCTATTCTGTTTGGTTAGACAACATAAATGTGAATTATTTCATGCCCTGTTTTCTTCCCTACTATTCATTGCACTGTCTATCTTACAATGTCGTACATTCAATTACTTTTCTTGTTTCTCAGCCATTTCAATTGGAGGGGTGATGGCGATGTCTGTGGGAGTAAAACACGGTCTTGAGAAAAGATCGTGCTACACGTCGATGGAGATAGAACCACGGTTGTACTTGCCCAAGAACCAGCCCCACCACACATAACCCAGACTCACGCAGATTGTACCCTACCTAGTTGGACGAGAGAACCAGCTACAACCCTTCTAACCCCAACCCCAGCAGATAGTAACCCAGTTCCCGTTGACACAACACCGTCTCCACCACAGAGCACCCAAACACGAGCAGTTAGTAAGGCAGCTGCAGTGCCCAAAGCACGAGGACCACCACTCCGAACCCCAAGTCAATGCTTAAAGCAGAAGAAGAATTGTTCTCAGGTCAGGTTCCGTAGCTATGGTTCATACTACTTTAATCTTGCATCACTGTATTTACTCATACCAACTAATTTCAAATTTGAAGGATGCAATTGAAACTCCAATGGCGCAACAGGTATGTTTTAAACTTGTTTCTTAACGTGTTTGCTGTTGTAACTTGCTCTATATTGATTTCAGTTTCAATTGAATAAACAGTTATATTCTCATGCCATGCACCTTACAAGTGTTGTTATTGCTATGTAGTTTCCCACACTTATATTCTGTCTAAGCTGCTTTGTCTTAAATAGATATGATTCGAACTGTATCTATCTTGATTTGGCAACATAAACTAGAATGATATAGACCATACAATGACCATACTACATAGATATATGTTTGTTTCATGCTGTTATCCTGTCCACCTTACTACTGAACTGGTTTACCAAAATGAGTTTCATATACTACATTGTAAACCTGTGATGTGTTTGTTTGTTTCTCTTTTAGAATGCGGATAAAATATTGGAGAAGAGTACCCCGTTATGCAATGGTACAGGAAGTAATGCAGATAAGGTTCAAGATAGTGAGACATCCCTGTTGGTCTCCAAGAAAGCTGATAAAAACTATATTGAAGACACTGAGACAACCCCAAAGTCCTGTCTTGATGTAGTGTTCGAGTTACTGGCTACTACTGCTGGCACCAGCTCTTCGAACTTGCTGCCTGAATCAGTTCGGCTTCTTGAGTCTCAACTTCAAGTTGAAAGACATCGATCAGATGTTATGCAACGAGGAAGAAGAAGGACCGAGGAAGTCCTGCGAAATTCAGATGCATACTTTACGGTGCAACAACAAGTGCTGGAGGATTTAAGCGCCAAACAAGAGAAAGTTAATAAGCTTGCTAAGCATCTTGCCAACATTATGGGTACCCAAGATATTGTTTCTTGAGCTCTTCTGAAGTGGTTTCAGTTCTGGACTTGTTTTGCTGCGGCGTTTATATGCTGCTTTGTTCCCTATATTTGCACTGGTGGTGAACTTTGATGCCTAGTGGATGTAATATGTGTAATAGCCGTGATAGCCTAGCGTAAGTTGCTTGCCTATTTATTTCCTTATTGTCTTGTTTATTTGTTTTCTTGTAGTCAGTGTGGTTCTTTTTCCGCGGTTTGCTAGTGGCCGCAATAGCCTATTTTTTAAAACTAGGCCACATTAACAATAGGCTACATATTTACTGTAGTTAACATGGGCCTCCTACGGGCCGTAGAAACAATGGGCCTTCTAAGGGCCATAAAACAATGGGCCTTCTACGGGGCATAGAAACAATGGGCCTTATACGGGCCGTAGACACATTGGGCCGTATCATCAATGGGCCTTCTACGGGCCGTATGATCGGTTGGCCAAACATGGGCCAATAACAGACCACATTATGGCCGTAAATGGGCTAGAGTTGAAATCGTCCGTTCATGGGCCGACCATAACGGGCCGTCATTAATCGACCGTATTTGATGACGCTATGAAAACGGCCCAACGTATTAACGGGCAACAAACGGGCCCACTGTAACCACAGGCTGAATTTGGCCCACAAGCAAAAAATGACAGTAATGGGCTGAAAGTAAAGGAATGCTGGAAATGAGCCCAAGAATAAATGGGCGCTGAGAAGGCCGAAAGATAACATGGGTTGGAAGCATTAGCGGTATAATGGGCGTTAATGGGTATAAAGTGATACCTTTGTTCATTACGGGCCAGTTTACCACGGGCGTTAATGGGCCGAGGTTACTAAGGGCCTCATATGGGCGAAAAGACGTCATGGGCCATACATGGGCGGAAGTTAAAACAGTTGGAATTATATTGGGCGGCCCAGATGGCGCTATTGGGCCTAATTCGGACGGGCCGTAAGCGGGCCTGGGTTAGCGGGCGTAAATGGGCTATATGCGAACATGCCGTTAACGAGCTTGCAGTGGGCCAGCCGCGACCTTTGACCAAGTCAAGCGGGCGGCCTTTTCACAGGAATGGGCCTCTGTTGGGCCGTGCCACGTGTCGATGTATCATAGGCGCTTTGGGTCCAATGAGTGGATGACATCTGTCCCAACGGCGAGCCGACACGTGTTCCCTCCAGCCAATGATGATTTTACACGTGGAAAATTCCCATTGGTTGGGGCTGTTAACGGGTTATCGGATCCAAAACCGGACCCGATAGCTTAACGGCGTTCCGTTACGGTAGAAGCCACGTGTCGGTCACCCTTGACGAAAGCACTTATGTGACGCGCGATTTATCGTCATGGAAGTGGACACTTCCGTGATCATAATTTTGGTAATGTCATGGAACACTTCTCTGACGGCACGGTATGACTATCTTGATTACATCATAAATTTGTCATGGATGTACATGCATGACGAAAAACTTGACCTCTTGTGACAAACACGTATCATCACGGAAGTGTATTTTTTTGTAGTGAAGCAAGCATATCTCTAGTGGCTTCTTCACTCATAAGTGAAGCTGCAACTATCCCTGGGTGGTTTTGGTAATTCCTAACAACATATAGCTCATTGAGCTAATCCTATTTCATGATAAATATTTCAGGAAAGTTCAATGATTGGCATGGCATGGATCAGGAATGTGTACCCCTCAAAATGCTACGGACAAAAGATTAGCTCAAGCTCTAAAGCTCAGAACTCTACATTTTACTTTTAGTGATCCAAGATCACATTGAGTCCATAGGAAAAGCCAATACTATTAAAAGGGGATGAGGTGTTGGTTAATGCATTGCTTGCTCAAAATGCTTAGTGTTATGCTCCAAAAACGCTCAACTACTTTCTCATATCCACATATGTCCCAAACCAAAAGTCAAACTCGGCCCCACAAAAACATTCTATCCGGCGCCACCGAGTTCACTTGACATAGCCACTACCACAAACCCTAGTCACTTCGGTCTACCGTTAGGGATCTCGGTCTCACCGAGATGGGATTGCAAACTCTCTGTTTTCCTTCGTAACGTTTCGGTCCAACCGAGATGAGCGATCGGTCCCACCGAGTTCGCAATGCAAACTCTCTGTTTCCCCTTCGTAACGTTTTGGTCTCACCGATTTGAGCGAATCGCTCCCACCGAGTTTGCCTGACCAACTCTCTGGTTATCTTATTACCAAAATCGGTCCCACCGAGTTTGTGTAATCGGTCTCACCGAGATTACGTTATTCCCTAACCCTAATGAAATTGATCCCACCGAGTTGATATGTCGGTCCAACCGAATATCCTAACATTCACATTTTGAACTAAATCGGTCTGACCGAGTTTCATTATTCGGTCCCACCGAGTTTGGTGATTTGTGTGTAACGGTTAGATTTTGTGTGGAGGCTATATATACCCCTCCACCCACTCTTCATTCGTGGAGAGAGCCATCAGAACATGCCTACACTTCCAGCATACATTTTCTGAGAGAGAACCACCTAGTCATGTGTTGAGGTCAAGATATTCCATTCCAACCACATAAATCTTGATCTCTAGCCTTCTCCAAGTTGCTTTCCACTCAAATCATCTTTCCACCAAATCCAAATCTGTGAGAGAGAGTTGAGTGTTGGGGAGACTATCATTTGTAAGCACAAGAGCCAGGAGTTCATCATCAACACACCATCTATTAGCTTTTGGAGAGTGGTGTCTCCTAGAGTGGTTAGGTGTCACTTGGGAGCCTCCGTCAAGATTGTGGAGTTGAACCAAGGAGTTTGTACGGGCAAGGAGATCGCCTACTTCGTGAAGATCTACCCTAGTGAGGCAAGTCCTTCGTGGGCGATGGCCATGGTGGGATAGACAAGGTTGCTTCTTCGTGGACCCTTCATGGGTGGAGCCCTTCGTGGACTCGCGCAACCATTACCCTTCGTGGGTTGAAGTCTCCATCAACGTGGATGTACGATAGCACCACCTATCGGAACCACGCCAAAAATCTCCGTGTCTACATTGCGTTTGCTCCCTCCAAACTCCTGCCTTTACCTTCATGTGCAATGTTTTACATTCCGCTGCTATACTCTTAGACTTGCATTGTAGGTTGATTGCTTGACTAGTGCTAAGTTGCTAAAATCTTCCAAGACTTAAAATTGGGAAAAGGCTAGATTTTTATTTGGTCAAATAGTCTAATCACCCCCTCTAGACATACTTTCGATCCTACAAGTGGTATCAAAAATACAGTCTCCATTTGCCTTGATTTCCATAGCTTTTGGTGATCATAGCCTTGGTTTCACAACCTAGGAGAGTATGGCGTCTAGCGAGGGAAATTTCCACCGTAGAGGTCCTTACTTTGATGGTACTAATTTTGCTAGTTGGAAGAACAAGTTGAAAATGCATATTCTTGGACATAACCCCACCGTTTGGGCTATTGTGTGTATTGGCTTGCAAGGTGAATTATTTGATGGGAGAGAACCGAACCGTGAAGCTACCGCGGAAGAGTTGAAGATGCTGCAATACAATGCTCAAGCTTGTGATATTCTCTTCAACGGATTGTGCCCCGAAGAATTCAACAAAATCAGCCGTCTTGGGAATGCAAAGGAAATTTTGGATACTTTGATTGATATGCGCGAGGGTACCGACTCCGTCAAGGAATCCAAATTGGATGTGCTTCAAAGTCAACTTGACAAGTTCAAAATGAAGGATGGTGAAGGTGTCGCTGAAATGTACTCTAGGCTTGCTCTCATAAAAAATGAGATTGCCGGCTTAGGAAGTGAAGAGATGACCGATAGATTCGTCATCAAGAAGATCCTAAGAGCCTTGGATGGAAAATATGATACCGTGTGCCTATTGATCCAAATGATGCCCAATTACAAAGATCTCAAGCCATCAGAAGTCATTGGAAGAATTGTTGCTCATGAGACGTCACTTAAGGATAAGGAAGAGCTCCACAACAAGTCAAGTGGTGCTTACAAAGCCTCATGTGATGCTCCTACATCATCAAGTGAGAAACAAACCTTCAATGAAGAATTGAGCCTAATGGTAAATTATTTCAACAAGTTCTACAAGAGTAGTTGCAAGGAAAGAAGTTCCAAGTCAAGGTCCTACAATGACAAAAGATCTTCAAGTCGTGAATGAAATTGCTACAATTGTGGAAGACCCGGACACTACTCCAATGAGTGTACGGCTCCCTACAGAAGAAGAAAAGATTCTCCCAAAAGAAGAAGTAGAAGAGAAGAATCACCACCAAGAGAGAGAAGGAGTAGAGATGATCGTTATGAATGAAGAACCTCTCGGAGAAGCAAGGATTCGGAAAGGAAGGACAAATCATCAAAGAGCTACACAAAACTAAGACATCAAGCTCATGTTGGTGAATGGGTATCGGCTCCGACTCCGACCATCATTCCGAAAGAAGTTATCACTCTGACTCCGAATATACTCAAGATGAAGGTGTTTCTGGTCTAGCACTTGTGTCAACCAACTCCTACAACATATTTGACTCACTAAATGAAGGAATTGGAAGATGCTTCATGGCTAAAGGCCCAAAGGTATCACACCCTGAGTATGTTGATTTCAATAGTGATGAAGATGATTTGCTAGGAAATGCTGATTTACTTGTTGACAACTCTAGTTATGAAAACTATGATGAACTTTCTATTAATCATGCTAATCAAGATAAAACGAATGACGATGATAAGGAGATTGAGCATCTAACTAAAGAACTAAACACTCTTAAGTTAGCTCATGAAACTACCTTGGAAGATCATCGAGAACTTTCAAAGACTCATGAGAAGCTACGCTTTGAAAAGCTCAACCTTGAGAAGGAGCATGGGTTCTTAAAAGCAATCAATGATGATCTTCGCAAGAAAAGTTCTTCTTACATTACCAAGCGTTTACTCTTGTCTACTTACATGCCACAAGTAAAATCTAGCAACAAGAGTAAGAACGATTCTTCATCTAGTAGTAACAATAATCATGCTAAATCCAATGTTGTTGCTTCTAGTAGTTCTGTTGATTCCACTAATGATTCTCTTAGCCAAGTTACACTTGAGCAAGAACATAGCTTATTGAAGGGAATTATAGAGAAAGGTGTTTACAAAAGCCTTGCTGGAAGTAAGCAATTTGAGGAAATTGTACGCAAGCAAGGAAGGCACCGGAAGGTTCAAGGTGTTGCTTTTGAACGAAAGTTCAATGCCAATGGAGTTGAGTGGGAATAAGATCAATACCCCAAGACGAAGTTTGTTCCTCAACAAGAGAAGTACGATCCTACTTCTTTCCAAGGAACACAAGCTCAAGATGATCTTCCACCACAAGACCACAAGTAAAAAGGCAAGGGCAAAGTTCAAGAGGAGATTGATGCATTTGAACAAGCTCCCAAGGTCTTGGTCAAGTGGGTTCCCAAGACTACAACAAGTTCTACTACATCAAGTACGAATACAACTCCAAGGATTCCCATCAAGATGATGTGGATCCTGAAGAAGAAGAACTAGAGAGTTCTTGAGAGTGACTCCGCCAACATACTTCACTCATATCCTTTGGCAAGGACATGTGCAAACAACTTACACATATTGCACTAGTTCAAGGAGTCACAAACCCTCTTGTTGGTAAGACAAGGGACAAGGTGTAACACCCCGGATGTAACTTTCCATATTTGTAACTCCAACTCTTGCCATTTTCGGCATTGTGATATGATATTCCCTCCGTGGTTGGGTTTTTCTTCATTTTTCAGTTTGCCCATGTCATGCATTTTATAGCATGTCATCATGTGCATCGCATTTGCATACGTGTTCGTCTCATGATTCCGAGCATTTTTTCCGTTGTCCGTTTTGCAATCCGGCACTCCTATCTCCCCCGGCGTCCCCTTTTACGTTTTTCCGTGAGCGGGTACTAAACCTTCTCGGAATGGACCGAGGTTTGTCAAGTGGCCTTGGTTTACCACCGGTAGACCACCGGTTAAGTTTCGGGTCATTTGGAGCTCGTTTGGTACTCCAGCAGTTAACCGCACTCCCATGAAGGCCTCTTTTAAGTTGCAGCCTAACACCCTTCAAAATAGTCCAATAACCCATCTAAGTCACTTCCATGCTCTCTGTCGTTCGATCACGATCGTGTGGTAAAACTACACCTCATTTGGACTCTCCTAGCTCCTCTATGCCTATTTAAGCAACCCCCATTCCAAATCCGGGTCTTCTTCCTCCGAAACCCTAAAATTCATCCTCCCGCCGGTTCGTCCGCGTCCGCCCGCGACGAAACCGCCGCCCCGGCCTCTCAGCCGCGCCACGTGGCCCTCCGCTGCGCCCAGCGCCGCCCGCCCGCCGGCCCAGGGGGCCCGCCCGCGCAGCTTGCGCCGCCGCCCACGAACCCGCCCCGCCATGGATCTCGCCGCGATCGCCGCCCAGCGCCGCTCCGGTCGCCACCGCCTCCATGCCTCCGTCGCCGCCGCCCGTCGACCACCGCCTCCGCCTCACCGGCCACCGGCTCCCGCCGTGCCGCCCGTCGCCAGCGCCACCACCGGAGTTCGCCGCCTCCGTCGCCCCTCGCCGGGCGCCCGCCCCGGCCGCGCCGCCCTCCGCCGGCGACCTCCCTCGGCGGCCCCGCCTCCTCTCCTTCCCGGCCCGTGCTCCGGCGAGGGGCCGCGCCGCCGGCCGCATCGGGTCCGATCGGATCTAGATCGGGACCCGAGGGTTGACTTCTTCCCCCCTCAAATTCATCTAAGTTTTTCATCCGGTGATAATTTGTGGCATTTTCAACGCATCATAACTTTGCATCCGTAGCTCCGTTTCGTGCGTGTAATATGTCAAAATGTTCGCCTCGAAGAGTAGATCATTTCGTCTCATTGCATCATTTTCATTTGAGCTCATCTTGATTCCCGAAATGCTGTTGGAAGAGGGCTATGTGATGTTAGTTTCTGTTTATTAACAGAACATGCACTTTTGTTATTTTTGCTATGATTGATGTGTGCACCCTATGAATTTGAGTCCTACATGTGTTTTGTAATATGCCATTCCATATTTCCAAGGGTGTATGCCATGTATTTTTGTGATCTATGTGGTGACTAGCACAAGCATGCAAAGTAGGCTTCCTGATGTTGCTGATTTCAGCCCTGTTTAGCTGATATTTTGATGCCATGTTAACTTGATGCTACCGAGAGATCCATGCATATTTTGAGATACTTCACTAAGGATGTTTTGAACTTATGGTTATGATCTATCCATCCATGCCTTTGTTTGCAATTATGGAGTGCCATAGCTTGAGTCAATCGAGCTCTACTTTTGCTACAAAATGTTTCCTGGCAGATTGTTTACATGTTATTCAATTTTGCCAAGGTTGTTGTGGTTGATCCGTGTATGCTATGATGTTGTTATTGCCATGTATGTCTTCTATGCCATGTCTTCTTGATGTATGTATGCTTAGTTTATCATTAAGGCTCTGTAGTGAGTGGTTTCAGCTCTCAAACATGCCTACTTGTTATCTGTTTTTGACATGCCCTGTTGCTGAATCATTAACTGAAACTTGCGATATTGACATGGGTGTTACTATATTTTCTGATCCTTTTGGCTTATGGTCAGTAAGGGACTTTTGTTCTATGCTTTGAGTAGATTCATGCCATGCCTTGTTTTGCTATTATAAGTTCCTGTAGCATGTTGTTTCCTTGCTCTGAACATTGCTACCGATGCTGTTTTGCCATGTCCAACTTGATATTTTTGCACTTTTGCCATGCTTGTTTGAACCTGTTATGTTGTGATTTAGCCGTAGCTCGTTGTTCATATTTTGTCAAGCATCTTGAGTAGATCACTTCCATGTGCTTTGTTGGTATGTTTGGGTGCAGTAGCTTAATTTCTTGTTGCTTGCTAAGTGGTATCATCTTTGTTAATGGCAGATTTGTGCCATTCTTGTTTTGCTTGTCATTTGCAAACCGTGCATCCGATTCGGTGATATTTATATCGATTTCAACGAAATCATCTCATCTTTCAGCGGCATACTTGGTTTGCCAAGTTGATGTCTGGTTCATCATTTTCCTTCCGGAGCGCGCATACGCATTGCATATCACATTTTGCATATCATGCCATGTTTTGTATCATGTTGCTTGTGCATTGCACCGTGATTTATTGTGGTTCCTTTGTTTGTGTTCTTGCTTTGGGTAGAGTCGGGAGATGAGTACGTGAACGAGGAACCTGTTGAGAACGCTTACGAGGATCAAGCTTTCGACAACTCGAGAACATTGCGAGCAAGATGACCATACCCTCGAAATCACTTCTATCTTTGCTATGCTAGTTGCTCGCTCTTTTGCTATGCCTATGCCACGATGCCTACCACTTGCTATATCATGCCACCCATATTGCCATGTCAGCCCCTAACCAACCTTTCCTAGCAAACCGTTGATTGGCTATGTTACCGCTTTGCTCAGCCCCTCTTATAGTGTTGCTAGTTGCAGGTGAAGTTGAAGTTTGTTCCTTGTTGGAACATGGAGATGTTGTTCCTTGTTGGAACATGTTTACTTGTTGGGGATATCACAATATATATATCTGCTATAATTAATGCATCTATATACTTGGTAAAGGGTGGAAGGCTCGGCCTTATGCAGTGTTTTGTTCCACTCTTGCCACCCTAGTTTCCGTCATACCGGTGTTATGTTCCTTGATTTCGCGTTCCTTACACGGTTGGGTGATTTATGGGACCCCCTTGACAGTTCGCTTTGAATAAGACTCGTCCAGCAAGGCCCAACTTTGGTTTTACCATTTGCCACCTAAGCCTTTTTCCCCCGGGTTTTCGCGAGCCCGAGGGTCATCTTTATTTTAACCCCGGACGGTGCTCCTTCGAGTGCTGGCCCGAACCGGCAGATCAAGGGGCCACCACGGGCAACTCGAGGCTGGTTTTACTCGTGAGGCTGACCTATCCGGTGTGCCACGAGAACGAGATATGTGCAGCTCCTATCGGGATTTGTCGGCACACCGGGTGGCTTTGCTGGTCTTGTTTTATTGCTGTCGAAATGTCTTGTAGTCCGGATTCGAGATTGATCGGGTCTTCCGGTAGAAGGAATATCCTTCGTTGACCGTGAGAGCTTATAATGGGCTAAGTTGGGACACCCTGCAGGTATTATCTTTGAAAGCCGTGCCCGTGGTTATGAGGCGATGAAAATTTGTTAATGTCGGTTGTAGAAAACCGAAGTTGATCTTAATTAAAATACACATCAACGCGTGTGTAACCGTGATGGTCTCTTCTCGTGGTCCGGAAGTGAACACGATGTTGGAGTTATGCTTGACGTAAGTAGTTTAGGATCACTTCTTGATCGCTACTAGCTTCACGTCCGTGCCTTGCTTCTCTTCTCGCTCTCTTTTGCGAATGTAGCCACCATATATGCTAGTCGCTTGCTGCAGCTCCACCTTACAACTCTGTCCTTCCTATAAGCTTAAATAGTCTTGATCTCGCGGGTGTGAGATTGCTGAGTCCCGTGACTCACAGATTCTACCAAAACAGTTGCGGATGCCGACGATGCGGTAGCAGTGGCGAACCGAGCTCAAGTGGGAGTTCGATGAGGAACGTGGTCGTTACTATGTGTCTTTTCACGATGATCGATAGTGGTGCCCAGTTGGGACGATCGAGGATCTGTGTAGCTTTTGGGGTATCTTCTTTTATTTTGGTTCCGTAGTCGGACCTTGAGTGTAATCTGAATGATGGATGTTTATTTATGTCTTGTGTGAAGTGGCATTGTAAGCCAACTATGTATCTCTTTCCTTATGTATTACATGGGTTGTGTGAAGATTACCTGCGACATTGCTTTCAATGCGGTTATGCCTCTAAGTCGTGCTTCGACACGTGGGAGATATAGCCGCATCGAGGGCGTTATACAAGGTAACCTAATGCTTTCATGGACATCATCTTATGTTTATGGATATCCTTGTTTGTTCCTTGTGGGACTAGCTCGTGTAGGTATTGAAAGTGCAACTCACTCCAATGGATTGCTCCGAATGATCTACATCAACATTGAGCGTCCACATCTTCAACACCTGCATGAAGTCATCATCGACAAAACCCAAGGTTAGTTCATCCCTCTTAGGGGGGATATCACATCTAGGGGGAGCTTTACTCTAATAAATGAGCTAAAGCAACTCTAATGGTGTGAACACAACAATGCTTTATGTGAAAGTGGTAACCCCACTTATGCTTAAACGATGAGTATGACCTATGATCAAATGTTCTCATTTGACTCCTAAGTCAATATACTCATATATAGATGACCTAGTCATCGCCAATTGCTTGATAGATGCTAGAGATTTTGTGCATGCTTCGTCACATACTTTATTTGCCATTTTATTGTGTGAGCATGTTGATTGCATATTTTTACTCATTCGAGGACATCCATTTGTTGCTGTGATTGTTTGGTTTTCTCCCTTTTGCCAAATGGATGGACAATATTGCCTAAGAACTCCCTCTAGCTATCTATGCTTTTCTCGTCTCAAACTCTATTCATGCTAGATCACAAAGTTTGATCAAGTCAGATTCGAGCCACTCTGTATGAGGAGCACTCGGAGTCCTCGATTCGTCATAGACTTAAACTTCCAAAACCTCTTTGTGGATTTAGGTATGACCGAGTCATCCACTTCGGTCACACCGAGTTCACTAAGTTGATCAAGGTTTTCCATCTTGGCGCAACCGATTTGAACTTTTCGGTCACATCGAGTTGCAGTAACCGCTTGCAATTCTGCATCTCGGTGCCACCGAGTTGTTCCACTCGGTCACACCGACAGGGTCGGGATATATTAACCCACGGGTGAGATTTTGGAAATTTCTTCAAACTCCTCAGCCCACGCGTGTCCTTCTCTGCCTCCTCGGGTCTCCGGATCGTCTCCTCGCCGCCGGCGACCTCCCGCCGCTGGTTTCCGTCGCCCTCAATGAAATTCTTCTCCGCCGTTGTCGCCGTAGCGAACTCTCGCCGAACTAGGGTATGGGTTCGACTCTTTGTGCTATTTCCCTACTCCGATTCGTAGCACATTGCTTTGCCATGATCTTTACCACATATGAAAACAATCTACCGAGAGAAAACAACCTTTAGGTTAGATTTGATTTGAAAATTTAGGGTTAGGTCTCCGCCGAATTCATCTCGAACCGACCGAGTTGTAGAAATCGGTCTCACCGATTTGGCTTAGGCCATTGCACATGCATTTTCGGTTTGACCGAAAACTGCAAATCGGTGCGACCGAGTTCGACTCTCTGTGAAACCCTAGCAATCCCGGTGCCACCAAACTGTGACTCGGTCTGACCGAGTTCGCTAGTTTAGGTTCCAAAAGTTGCTTCGGTATCACCGAGTTTAACAAATCGGTAGCTCCGAAATGCTTTCTGTGGAGAACTAAAACTAAGTTTCTGAGTCATCTGTTTTGCAAAAACTCTGCACTTTGTGATGCTCATCTACTCTACCTCATCTACATCTATTCACAGGGTTTGCTGTCAGTGTGATTGCCAAGATGTCTTATCAAAGTGATAGCCAAAACAGATCTGAAGAGCAAGTGAAATTGAGTGAAGGTGCTAGTCCCTCAAGCAGCTATGATGGAGGCAGCAGGAGCACTCCAAGTAACTTGCCCAAGGCAGCCACTAGAACAAGGAAGAAGAGAACCTCAGACTCCGAGGATGAGGACTATGTGGTTGTTAATGAGGCCACCTCAAGGAAGAAAGTACTGAAGAAAGAGTATGGCACAACTGCTGCAACTAAGCCAGGGTTGCATAAGAAGGCACTAGCAAAGAGAGTCCCAATGTCAAAGCCAAGGAAAGTTCCAAGAGGAGAAACCATGAAATTCACAATAGAATCAGATGATGGTGAGGCAGTTGGAGATGGCAAGAAGAAGAAGAAGGCAAGAACCACATCTGCAAAAGTTCTTGGAAAATCAACTATGGTAAGAGATTTAGCAAAAGAGAAGAAGGGGAAGGCTACTACAGATGCTTTTCGCAGAGTGCCTAGAGGTCAGAGGTTCCCTGCAGTGTCAGTACTAGATACTAGAGCTACATCGTCAGCACCAGCAGCTACAGCTTCAGTGCCACCTCCAGCAGCCACTCCACCAGCTCCAACTACATCAACTGATGCCTTCGTCCTTGGAGTTCTCTCTACACCACCTCCCGAAGACCAAGCCTGAGAGACGCATAGCACTATGCATTTTCGAACTTTTTGGTAACTTTTTGCCGAAGGGGGAGAAATGCATAGATCATAGGCTTCGAGAGAGTGTGTTTTGCTTCTTTGTCTCTCTTGCTTTTGGTTGAACTTTATTGTGTGCTTGGTTGATACTCTATGTCTGTGTGTGAGATACTTGTTTGATCATGTGTTTGATCATATGCTACTTTCATGCTTGCTTGGATGATATTATCTCTTATATCCCATATATGTTCATTCACTTTGCTTGGTGATGAGTGCATGCTTTTAATTTCCATCATTTTGAGCGCTCCACCAAGATGTATGTGACACGGAAGAGTAACCCATGATCCTAATCGATTGTGCATTTGCATTCAAAAGCAAATTTTAAATAATGCACAAATTTAGGGGGAGCTCTTGCTTATCAAATACTTCTCAAAGCGACAATGTATTTCAATCTTATGATCATTTGTCGAAGCTTTGATCTATATGTTGTCATCAATTACCAAAAAGGGGGAGATTGAAAGTGCAACTATCCCTGGGTGGTTCTGGTAATTCCTAACAACATATACCTCATTGAGCTACTGCTATATCAAGATAAATATTTCAGGAAAGTTCAATGATTGGCATGGCATGGATCAGGAATGTGGACCCCTCAAATTGCTAAGGACAAAAGATTGGCTCAAGCTCTAAAGCTCAAGACTCTACATTTTACTTTTAGTGAGCCAAGATCACATTGAGTCCATAGGAAAAGCCAATACTATTAAAAGGGGATGAGGTGTTGCTTAATGGGTTGCTTGCTCAAAATGCTTAGTGATATGCTCCAAAAACCCTCAACTACTTTCTCATATCCACATATGTCCCAAACCAAAAGTCAAACTCGGCCCCACCGAAACATTCTATCCGGCGCCACCGAGTTCACTTGACATAGCCACTGCCACAAACCCTAGTCACTTCGGTCTCACCGATAGGGATCTCGGTCTCACCGAGATGGGATTGCAAACTCTCTGTTTCCCTTCGTAACGTTTCGGTCCAACCGAGATGACCGATCGGTCCCACTGAGTTCGCAATGCAAACTCTCTGTTTCCCCTTCGTAACATTTCGGTCTCACCGAGATGAGCGAATCGGTCCCACCGAGTTTGCCGGACCAACTCTCTGGTTAGCTTATTACAAAAATCGGTCCCACCGAGTTTGTGTAATTGGTCTCATCGAGATTACGTTATGCCCTAACCCTAATGAAATCGGTCCCACTGTCGGTGTCAAAACCGGTTGATCTCGGGTAGGGGGTCCCGATCTGTGCGTCAAGGCTGATGGTAACAGGAAGCAAGGGACAAAGATGTTTACCTGTGGGGGCCTCTCGATGGAGGTAAAACCCCACTTCACCTTGATTAATATTGATGATATGGGTAGTACAAGAGTAGATCTACCACGAGATCGTAGATGCTAAACCCTAAGAGCTAGCCTATGATGGTATGATTGTAACTGTGATCGGCCTTCTAAGGACCAACCTCTCCGGTTTATATAGGCACCGGAGAGGGCTAGGGTTTACATGGAGTCGGTTACAAGGACGGAAATATAATATCCGGATCGCCAAGCTTGCCTTCCACGCCAAGGAAAGTCCCATCCGAACACGGGCCGAAGTCTTGAGTCTTGTATCTTCACGCTTCAATAGTCCGGACGTTGTACACAGTCCGGCTTTCCGAATACCCCCTAATCCAGGACTCCCTCAGTAGCCCCTGAACTAGGCTTCAATGACGATGAGTCTGGCGCACAGCTTTGTCTTCGGCATTGCAGGGCGGGTTCCTCCTCCGAATACTCTAAAGTGGTCATCAAACACGTAGACCGTGTCCGGATCTGCAAGATGATCTTCGTATGGTATAGATCTGATTTGCTGGCAATCTTCGTGCGTCGTGCCCTTGCGTCGGGGCTTGGTCCAACGCGAACCAACGTTTCCTGCCCCACAACGACTCGTGTTATGAGGCGGTTTTATTGGCACGTCCCGTCAAGGCAGAGATCGTGTTCCTCTTATTACGGGATTTTCCATCAATATGAGCACGCATGACCCCACGACGGCTGTTGGTATAACCCGTGTGTTTTTAGATGAGCCTCAAACGGTCACACCGGGGACTCTTGATATTCACTCTCTTTATAAAGGGGTCGATACCTACACCTCTTTTTTCACCTTCATCGCGCCTTCTTGCACCTCGAGTTCTAACACCCAAAATCTAAGCTCCACCCCTCCGGAATCCTCCAATATGTCCGGATCTGACCCTCAAGGCCGGTGGGTGGCCTCCTCGATTGAAGAGAAGGACATTGCAAAGCTTAGCGAGGTCGGATACCTGATCGCAGATATCCAAAGACAGCTCCCTGCTCGAGGCAGGTCATCCCTACACCGGAGCCCAATGAGTGTGTCGTTTTAGTCCCCACACTTCCTCCATGATCCAGGTTTCACCTCGATCCCTTCGTGAGGGGGCTCATGTTCTATTATGGGTTGGATTTTCATGATCTGGCTCCTGATGCTATCCTCCACATCTCGTTGTTTATTATCGTGTGCGAGGCTTTTCTCCATATCACCCCACACTTGACTTATGGCTCAAGACCTTCAATGTGGCCAAGATGATCGAGGTGACATGTGGAGTCTTGAGAGGTGCCGTAATAAGAAGGAACGGCGATGCCCCATGGCCAGAGGGTTCTTTCCCAGAAGTATTCGATGTATGGCAGCGGAGGTGGTTCTATGTCACGGCTCCTAGGGGCACAAAGTGGGTGGCTGCCCCCGAGTTTCATTCGGGCCCTCCATCACAGTTGGCGTCTTGGACGGATGTAGGACGGAATTGGGGACCCGCTGGTGACATACCTGTACTGCAGAATCGAATCCGGGAACTTCTTGCAAGGGACATTAATCTTGTCAGCATAATGCAAGTGATGTTGATCCGGCGGATGTTGCCATGCCAACGCCGGCTTCTCCGGATGTGGGAGTTCAATCCGGAGGGTCCGCGGACCGTCAAGTACTTCTTCGGCCTAAAGCCCGAAGAGATGTGCAAATTATTCTTCGGACAGAAAGTAAAGTGTCCGGACACCACCGAGGATACGGGCCTAAGCTGCAATCGCCTAGATACCCAAGTAAGTAGCTTTGATGCCGGACACCCTATTTTGTATTTGTCAAGATTGTTTGTTCTGAAAATCATCCGCGTCCAGGAATGGCTCAGCAAGGCGGAGATAATTAGGTGTCCGACGCCACTTCCCGAAGGCTCGCCCGCCCCCACCATGGCCAAGATGCTTGACCGAGTACTCAGCAGGATGCCCCCGGGGAAAGACAAGGGGAAGGACGAAAAATCCGAACCCCACACGCTACGCATCCGAACCAGGGGAATTGTCACCTCCCCTAAGGAGGATAGTCGGGAAGGGGAGGCTAAGGCCTCCTCCCCGCGTGGGAAGAAGAGGGCCGCCTCTGAAGACTCGGAGACAGAGATGCCCAAACCCGGGGAAAAGATAACACCAGGGGGCTCTACCCTAACGAGCACCCTCACCGCATCGTGCCCAACAACGGGCCAGCCCTCCACCGAGCTGTAAGTTAATTTTTAATTCGAAGGTGCTGCATTCCTCCTAGATCAATAACCAGGATCCGTCTTTCACAGTTCGGCTAGCAGCCCCTCTCAACAGAGTTCGTCTTCGGGGGACCTTCCTCCGGAGATGATGGAGAGCGGGACCCCACCTACCTCTCCGGCTCATGGCTGGCGACACCAAGTGTTGTCACGGAGGAGTCCGGATCTCTTTGGCCGGAGGCCAACGCGTCGGCCGCCACGAGCTCGGGCGTTTGGCTCCTTGAGGGGCGATGGGAAGGGTTCGACATATTCGATGTCGGCGGACATCTTGACGAGCCCTCTTTGGGCGGGCTGCGCTCTCGGAGGAGCACCGCTCATTAATGAGAGCGGTGCTCCAGAAGATTTCGTCTGCTACAAGCGGTTTGAATGAAGCATTTGCAAGTCTGCTCAGAGGCTTTGAGGTATGTAGTGAAGAATACACTGTTTTTGGATGTGAGGCACGCGTTAGGTGTGCTCCATATAGATAGTAGCCCCTGAGACACTGGTTGCCCGCCCTAGGGGGCAAACAGGGGATCATAAATCCATGATTGCGCTATAAATATGTGCAGGTACCTATGAGTCCGGTCGCCGACCAGTCCGTGGAAGTTTCCGAACTGACCAGGCAGATTCGATCGATTGATGCCGATATCACGCTGGTGAACGAGTGGCTGGACAAGTCACAATGTATGTGCTCTGCCTTCCTTTGTATAGGAAAATATGGAGGCGGCATGATATTAATGTAATATGTTCGGACTGCAGATGGTGCTGCTGCCGTGGAGGCCCTGAGGGTAGAATTTGTCCAAGCCAAGGAACAAGCTCATGTTAGCAATGCGGCTGCCCTAAAGGCGACCGAGGAACTGAGAGCCGAATAGGCTGCTCATTGCCGAAGCGAAGAAAAGATGGCCTAAATGGCTATTGAGTTAAAAAAATGCCGCTGACTGGTATGAGCTCCTTAAAACGGAGCATAAGGATAGCTTGGCCGAGCTGGACAAGGCACGCAATGCCACCAAGGAAATACGGACCGAGCTCAGGGGTGCGCGGGAGGATCTTCAACAGGCCGGTAAAATCGTGGCTGGAGGTTCCTACTTGCTGCGGACGAAGTTTTCGATCCGAAGTACGCTCCCCTGGATGGTATTTGAGTCCCACACGCGTATGCGGATTTGGAGAAAATGCGGCCGACGCTGCCAAGTTCTTGATGGTCGGGGTGATAAGGAGGTGGAGAAGCTTTTACGGTCGCAATTCAATGCTCCCACTCGCCCGCTGCCGTTAAATGACAAGGCGGCTGCTGTGGCGGAGCTTCACGAGTTGTCCGGTCTTACAATGCGGTTGCATGATAGACCATCTTTGGCGGAAGGGCCTAAGCCGACGATTACTTTGGCTTGGCGCAGCAGTTCCTTGGGGCCGTGCCTCGATCGACGCCATGAGGAGGTCGGCGTGCATAGAGGGTGCACGGATGGCTCTTGCCAGCGTTAAAGCCTATTGGGCGGATATGGAGGCCAATATTATAGCGACCCAAGATCCGGCGGGGGCGATATCCGCCGAGCACTACTTGGCGCAGAGTCACGAAGGTGCCCGCCTAATAGAGGCGCAGTGCTTGAAGAATGTCTTATTCGAGTGATGAATCAAACTATTGTAAAAAACAATGTTAGTTTGGTTATAAGGCTATATTTATACTTTTTGCCCGAAAGTATTATTGTGTCCCATGTGTGGCCGTTTACATATATATGAATGTTTAATCCGAAAGATAGTAGTCGTTGGCTTCATCCCCCATGCAGGCAATGCGGGGGTGTTCGAAAAAAATATGCTTAATCACACTTGATCCAACGTCTTGGTCCATGAAGGAGGTGATCGCATGTTGAACTAGGCAACCGGACTATATAGCTGTAACACTTTCGCTTAGCCATGGGAGTCTAATGTTGGGGCTACTATCTAGCCCCTGGTACCTTCGCGTGAATCCGAATACGGGCACGTGTGTAAATGACCGGGAAACGGTCCTTCGTTATCTGCGAGGGATCCTAAAGATTCCGATAAGTCTTGAGTGGTTGAACAGTCTCGTTGTATCTTGACAGGTCGGTTTTGGCTTTCTCTCTTGAGGTGCTCGTCCGAATAACCAGGGCATAATCGCAGTAGTTCTGCTTTGGCCACCTTAGCCGATAGTAACGGAACGTAAGGCGGCAAACCCAGGAGCCGGGCAAACCCAACATTTGACCAAAGACATGATTCAGAGATGCTGCATGTAAGGCCAAACTCGTGACACCGAACACTCCCAAGGATATTCGGACTTTATAATAGTCGATGGGCTCAAGAATGCCCATTCGTTATAAACCCTGTTTTTCCAGGTACGTGCGTTAATCTGTCGTGGCGAGATGCCAAAAACGGCAATATCCTCTATGGGCATGGAACCCATGGGATGGTTAAACAACAATAGGCAATAAAAAAGGTTTACACAGGGGCTTAATCTAAAAAGAAACCTGTTGAACAAGGCCCTGCTGCACGTTTGCGCCTTTGTCTCCGTTGTGCCGTATCCTGGAAGGGTATTGCGCGAACGTTGTCTGTGGAAAAAAGGAAAACTCTTAGAAGAGTGCAACTTAAGTATGCGATGGATGATAAAAGTGTGAGATGTTGGCTTGCCCATAAGGTTGAGCCAACTATGGGACTGTGTTAAGTATTTATAGCCCCTGGTGTCCACTATGGGATTACATATACGGTGCCCTGGTTCAATTTTATCCGGGCGACCGGACTCGTCCAGCCGAGTCTATGGTCTTAAGGACCAGTCATGTATTCTGATGTTGGAAGCCGCTTATTGTCCGGCCGAGAGGGTCGTCGCATGTTCCTCTGCGCGTGACGAGCGCTCTGTTAGTCCGCTAACGGCGATGACGCCACGTGGACCGGGCATCTTGAGTGTAAGGTAGCCATAGTGCGGCAATGCGTTGAAGCGGGTGAAGGCCATTCTTCCGAGCACTGCGTGATAGTCGCTTTGGAAGGGTGCGATGATGAACAGTAGTTCCTTGCTTCTGGAGTTGCCTGGAGAGCCGAATGTTACCTCCAGTGTGACGGAGCCTCTGTTGTGGGCTTCAACGCCTGGTATCACCCCTTCAAAGGTGGTGTTGCTTTGGTTAATTCTGGATGAGCCTATCCCCATCCTGCGGACAATGTCTTCATATATTAAATTGAGACTGCTGCCACCGTCCATAAGGACGCGGGTGAGACGGTATCCGTTGATTATCGGGTCAAGCACCAAGGCCTTTGATCCTCCGTGCCGAATACTAGTTCGGTCATCCAAGTTATCGAAAGTGATCGGATAAGGCATCCAGTGGTTAGGCGTGAGTACGATGGGCTCTATATCGAGCGCGTCTTTATGCGCGCGTTCATGCCTCTTCATGGATGTGTGAGTCGCGTGGATCATATTCACTGTTTTAACCTCTGGCGGGAACTTTTTATGTCCTTCAGTGTTCGGTCGGCAAGGTTCATCCTCGTCTTCACTTGGTGTTTCCCTTTCCTTGTGTTCGGCATTTAATTTGCCGGCCTGCTTGAAGACCCAAAGACTCTCTCGTGCGTGTGGTTTGCGAGTTTGTCTGGGTGCCATGAATTTGGCATAGTCGCCTAGGACTCTATTCAGACCGGACGGTCCCTCTTTGCTGCCTTTAGATGGCTTGTTTTGCTGATTAGGTCGAGAGCCCCTGAATCCGGCATTAACCGTCGTGTTATCCGGGCTCCTTCCTTGTTTTGGCGTTTTTTTTATGTCTCCGTGGCTTCCCGTTCCCATCCCTTATTTTGGATGTGATGGGGTCGTTGGTGCCTTTACGGGCTAGCCAGCTATCTTCTCCCGCGCAAAAGCGGGTCATAAGGCTTGTTAGGGCTGCCATTGTCCTTGGCTTTTCTTGGCCGAGGTGTCGGGCGAGCCACTCGTCACGGATGCTGTGTTTGAATGCTGCTAAGGCTTCGGCATCCGGACAGTCAACAATTTGATTCTTCTTAGTGAGGAATCTGTTCCAAAACTTTCGGGCGGATTCTCTGGGCTGTTGGACTATGTGACTTAAGTCGTCAGCATCCGGAGGCCGGACATAGGTCCCTTGAAAGTTGGCCCTGAAAGCGTCCTCGAGTTCCTCCCAGCTCCCAATTGAATTTTCGGGGAGGCCTTTCAACCAGTGCCAAGCTGGTCCCTTCAGCTTGAGGGGGAGGTATTTGATGGCGTGAAGGTCATCCCCACGAGCCATATGTATGTGTAGGATAAAGTCCTCGATCCAGACCCCTGGGTCTGTCGTTCCATCGTATGCCTCTATGTTCACAGGTTTAAAGCCCTATGGGAATTCATGGTCCAGTACTTCACCAGTAAAGCACATGGGGTGAGCAGCCCCTCTGTATCTGGACGTGCTGTGGCATGTCGTCGGCTGTTGTTCTGTCCGGTCTTTATTCCGGACTGGTATTCGATTGGCGTAATCATTTTGGCGACCATAGTCCTTCGCCGGGGTGCGTCCTTTGGATCCATAAATGGACCTGGCCACGCCAGCTTTCTTATTCAGGTGTTCGTGTGGATCGGTAGCCGCTTTGCTGCGGTTATGAAGTGGTACAGCTTCGTCGTCGAATTCTGGCAGTAGCTTGCGTTTTGGATAGCTCTTTGCACGGCGATCATCGCCGTATCTTTCTTCAGTGTCTAGAACTTTATTCCATCTACGGTTGAGCGTTTCCTGTGCGGCCTTGAGCCGTTGCTTCTGCTTCTTTAGGCTTCTTGCGGTGGCCATAAGCTTTCTGTGGAGGTTATCTCGTTCCACGTGTTTTTCCGGGGTTGAATCGTTATCCGGACCGTTTTACGTGCTGGTTCGTTTGAAGACCTCGTCGCCGGGATCATTGTCCTCGGTGTCTACTCGAACTGTGTTCGTGGTGACCTGGTTCGTCTGCTCCATCGCTGGGTCCGTATGGTCGTTGTTGCCTTGAGTTGATTGTATTATCGATCCTTCGGCGCTCTTGTCACTATTTTTACCGTTGTTGGACTTAGAGCGGCGTCTGCGCCGTCGCTTTGGCTTTTGTCCGGGGGTTTTATCATCCGGACTGTCACCTTTGTCCTCTTTGGGCGTATCCACCATGTATACGTCGTGTGACGAGGGGGGAGTCCGGCGCCCCATAGATTCTGCATCTTCTCCTGCATCATCGTCCACACCGTCGATGTCTTCGGAGTCGAATTCAGGCACGTCGGTTAAATCATCGACCGTGGCTATAAAGTGGGTGGTGGGTGGGAAACGAATTTCTTCGTCGTCTGCTTCCCACTCGAACCGGACGTAGTTTGGCCCAGAAATTTCTGTCAAAGAGAGAGTTTTCAATGAGTTCAGCATGTCGCCAAAGGGCGAGTGCCGAAAAATGTCCGTGGCGGTGAATTCCATTACCGGAGCCCAACCTCGCTCGACCGGTTCGGGAGTGCGCGGACCGGACTCAACATCCGGATACGAATCCAGGGGTCCGGAGTCATAGGCCACCACAGAGGTAAGGCCCGTGTTTGGCTCCAACGCCGATAAGTGCGCCACCTGCGGGGCGGGGTCCAACCCTCCGTCCTCAGGCAACGCAGTCTACTCCAGATTTAGGTCCGAGGCTAATGCGGGGGTGATACCCCGAGCTTTGTCCGACAGCAGGTCTAAGCTGTGCTCGTCGTGACTGTCCAGTACCGTGTTATTGACGGTGGTTGAAGGAGCCATCAAGCCCAGTAGCGACGACACATAGGAACTCTCAATGAAAGCACCAATGTCAGTGTCAAAACCGGCGGATCTCGGGTAGGGGGTCTCGATCTGTGCGTCAAGGCTGATGGTAACAGGAAGCAAGGGACACAGATGTTTACCCAGGTTCGGGCCCTCTCGATGGAGGTAAAACCCTACTTCCTGCTTGATTAATATTGATGATATGGGTAGTACAAGAGTAGATCTACCACGAGATCGTAGAGGCTAAACCCTAAGAGCTAGCCTACGATGATATGGTTGTAATTGTGATCGGCCTTCTAAGGACCAACCTCTCTGGTTTATATAGGCACCGGAGAGGGCTAGGGTTTACATGGAGTCGGTTACAAGGAAGGAAATATAATATCCGGATCGCCAAGCTTGCCTTCCACGCCAAGGAAAGTCCCATCCGGACACGGGCCGAAGTCTTGAGTCTTGTATCTTCACGCTTCAATAGTCCGGACGTTGTACACAGTCCGGCTATCCGGATACCGCCTAATCCAGGACTCCCTCACCCACCGAGTTGACATGTCGGTCCCACCGAATATCCTAACGTTCACATTTTGAACTAAATCGGTCTGGCCGAGTTTCCTTATTCGGTCCCACCGAGTTTGGGGATTTGTGTGTAACGGTTAGATTTTGCGTGGAGGCCATATATACCCCTCCACCCACTCTTCATTCGTGGAGAGAGCCATCAGAACATGCCTACACTTCCAGCATATATTTTTTGAGAGAGAACCACCTACTCATGTGTTGAGGTCTAGACATTCCATTCCAACCACATAAATCTTGATCTCTAGCCTTCTTCAAGTTGCTTTTCACTCAAATCATCTTTCCACCAAATCCAAATCTGTGAGAGAGAGTTGAGTGTTGGGGAGACTATCATTTGAAGCACAAGAGCAAGGAGTTCATCATCAACACACCATCTATTACCTTTTGGGCAGTGGTGTCTCCTAGATTGGTTAGGTGTCACTTGGGAGCCTCCGTCAAGATTGTGGAGTTGAACCAAGGAGTTTGTACGGACAAGGAGATCGCCTACTTCATGAAGATCTACCCTAGTGAGGCAAGTCCTTCGTGGGCGATGACATGGTGGGATAGACAAGGTTGCTTCTTCGTGGACCCTTCGTGGGTGGAGCCCTCCGTGGACTTGCGCAACCGTTACCCTTCGTGGGTTGAAGTCTCCATCAACGTGGATGTACGATAGCACCACCTATCGGAACCACGCCAAAAATCTCCATGTCTACATTGCGTTTGGTCCCTCCAAACTCCTCCCTTTACCTTCATGTGCAATGTTTTACATTCCGCTGCTATACTCTTAGACTTGCATGTGTAGGTTGATTGCTTGACTAGTGCTAAGTTGCGAAAAGCTGCAAGTCTTAAAATTGGGAAAAGGCTAAATTTTTATTTGGTCAAGTAGTCTAATCACCCCCCTCTAGACATACTTTTGATCCTACAATAACGTAACCTCCGGTACCTTAGGCATTTCATATCTAGGAAGGCTAGTTCTAGCCGGTGTTTCAAGAGTTTCAGTTTCAAGCTCATCATCAGATTCAACAACATCATGTTGTATAACTCTAGCAATTTGTTCATCAGGAAATTTACCAAGTGGCACATCATCATTATCAAGCAAGGTACTAGCATCATCGTAAGCATCATTCATAGCAGAAGTAGCATCATCAATAACTTGCGACATATCAGAATTGATAGCATGTGGTGGTGTTGCAAGTTTACTCATAACAGAAGGTGAATCTAAAGCAGAACTGGATGGCAGTTTCTTACCTCCCCTTGTACTTGAGGGAAATATTTTAGTCCTTGGACCCTTCAGATTCTTCATAGTGATAATATGATAATAATCCCAAGTGACGCAACAAATATAGCTATGCTCCTCGGCAACGGCACCAGAAAAAGGTCTTGATAACCCACAAGTATAGTGGATCACAACAGTTTTCGAGGGTAGAGTATTCAACCCAAATTTATAGATTCGACACAAGGGGAGCCAAAGAATATTTGAAGGTATTAGCAGCTGAGTTGTCAATTCAACCACACTTGGAGATTAATTATCTGCAGCAAGTAATCAGTAGCACAGTAATATGACACTTTTGATAGTAGTGACAACAGCAAGGGTAACAGTAATAGTGATAGCAGTATTTTTGTAGCAAGTGTAATAGTGATGATAGCAGTAGTAACTTAGTAGAAACAATATAGGATAAATTCGTAGGCATTGGATCGGTGACTTGTTGGATGATATTCATCATGTAACAGTTATAACCTAGGCGTCTGGCACTAGCTCCAAAGACATCGATATAATGTAGGCATGTATTCCGTAAATAGTCATACGTGCTTTATTAAAAGAACTTGCATGACATCTTTTGTCCTACCCTCCCGTGGCAGGAGAGTCCATATTGGAAACTAAGGGATATTAAGTCTCCTTTTAATAGAGAACCGGAACAAAGCATTAACACATAGTGAATACATGAACTCCTCAAACTACGGTCATCACCAGGAGTGGGCCCGGTTGTTGTTTCTCCGGGGTTGCCGGATCATAACATGTAGTAGGTGACTATAACTTGCAAGATCGGATCTAAAACATGGTTATAATGATGAATTCAAAAATTGTTCATATCTGAGTTCATGGCACCCGGGCCCAAAGTGACAAGCATTAAGCATAGCAAAGTCATAGCAACATCAATCTAAGAGCATAGTGGATACTAGGGATCAAGCCCTAACAAAACTAACTTGATTACATGATGAATCTCATCCAACTCCTCACCGACCAGCGAGCCTACGAAGGAATTACTCACTCCCGATGGGGAGCATCATGGAATTGGCGATGGAGATTGGTTGGTGATGACAAAGAATGAAGATCCCCCTCTCCGGAGCCCCAAACGGACTCCAGATCTGCCCTCCCGAGGAAGAACAGGGCTTGGCGACGGCTCCGTCTTGTGGATCGCGATAATTCTTTCTCCCTAATTTTTTCTGGAATAATGTTAATTTATAGTATCAGGGGGGTCGTCAACGGGGCCACAAGGTGGGTACAACCCACCTGGGCGCGCCAGGAGAGGGGGGCGCGCCTTGGTGGGTTGTGCCAACCAGGGCCCCCTCTCTGGTAGGTCTTGGCTCCAGAAATTCTTATTATTGATATAAAAATTCCTCGCAAAGTTTCGTTCCATTCCGAGAACTTTTATTTCTGCTTAAAAACAAAACCATGGTAGTTCTGCTGAAAACAGTGTCAGTCCGGGGTTAGTTTCATTCAAATCATGCAAATTAGAGTCCAAAACAAGAGGAAAAGCATGAGAAAAAGTAGATGCGTTGGAGACGTATCACTTCTTCTTGGAGGTCACTTCCTCCTCAAACACAAAATCTTCATCCTCAGATTCAGATGTTCTTTTCTTCTAGTAGCTGCCGTAGGCAAGTTACTGGGAGTAGTTCTGCTTCCATCATCATAGCTGCTAGAGGGATTAGTGCCCTCACAGAGGTTTAGTTGCTCTTTAGACCTGTTCTGACTGTCACTTGCCTCTAATATAGTTGCAACTGAACCTGTGAATAGTTGGGTGTGGATAGAGTAGATGAGCATCACAAAGTACAGCTGATTTTTGCAAAAAAATTGAGACAAAAACTTAACTTTAGTTTTCTGCAGAAAGCATTTTGGAGCTACCGATTTGACAAACTCGGTGACTCCGAAGCACTATCAGAGTCTAAACATGTGGTTTCGGTTAGACCGAGACACATTTCGGTGACTCCGAGATGCCAGGGTTTCACAAAGAATGTGATTTCGGTCTCACCGATTAGTACCCTTCAGTCAGACCGAGTTGTACTTAGTGCAATGGCTAATGCCAATCAGTGTGACTGAAACTTTCAGATCGGTCGGTCCGAGATGGGTTTGGCGGAAACCTAACCCTAAGTTTTTGCATCAAATCTATTCTAAGGAATTTGTTTGGTGGATAGATTGATCTCATACGTGGGAAGAATAGAGGCATTATACTTTGTGCAAGAACCGGAGCAATGGAAAGCACAAAGGGTCAAATCTGTACCATAACTTGGTGACGGATTGCTACGACGACAACGGTGGTGAAGAAAAGCGTTGACGGCGGCGGAGACCAGTGGCGGAGGTCCACTGGAGAAATGGTGACGATCCTGAGACCTAGAGGCGGCAGTGTTGGGGAGGCGCGGGCAAGTGTGTTTGAAGGAACTTCCAAACTTCGAGCCGCGGTATATATAACCAGTCGGTGTGACCGAGTGGAATGGCTCGGTGGCACCGAGATGCAAAACTATTTGCAGTTGCTGCAACTTTGTGTGACCGAATCGTTCTAGTCAGTTGCACCGAGATAAAACCTAGATCAACTTAATGATTTTGGTGAGACCGAGTTGGAAGTTGGTCTGGCCGAAAATCAATAAGAGGTTTTGAAGGTTAAGCCCTTGAAGGATCGGTGGCTCCAAGTGCTCCTCACCCGGAGGATCCGAGAGTGGCTTGTTCAAACTTTGTGATGTAGCATGAATAGAGTTTGAGGCGAGAAAAAGCTTAGATAGCTAGACCAAACAAACAAAACTACAAATGGATGTCCTCGAATGGGGAAAATTATGCGTGCAACATGCTCACACAATAAGATAGCAAATAAAACATGTGGCAAAGCATGCACATACACTCTAGCATCTATCAAGCAATTGGTGATGAGTGGTCATCTATATATGAGTATATTGACTTAGGAGTCAAATGAGAACATTTGATCATAGGTCATACTCATCATTTAAGCACAAGTGGCGTTACCACTTTTACATAAAGCATTGTTGTGTTCACACCATTAGAGTTGCTTTAGCTCAATTCTTAGAGCAAAGCTCCCCTGAGATGTGATATCTCCCCTTAGAGGGATGAACTAACCTTGGGTTTTGTCGAGGATGACTTCATGTAGATGTTGAAGATGTGGATGCTCAATGTTGATGTAGATCATTTGGAGCAATCCATTGGAGTGTTTTGCATTTTCAATACCTACATGGGTTAGTCCCACAAGGAACATACAAGAATATCCATAAACATAGACTGAAACACAAATATGATGATGTCCAAGAAACCATTAGGTTACCTTGTCCCTTGTCTTACCAGCAAGAGGGTTTGTGACTCCATGAACTAGTGCAAGATATGAAAGTTGATTGCACTTGTCCTTGCCAAAATGAATATGAGTGAACTATGTTGGCGGATTCACCCTCAAGAACTCTCTAGTTCTTCTTCTTTGGGATCCATGTCAACTTGATGGGAATCCTTGGAGTTGCAGTCATACTTGATGAAGTAGAGCTTGTCGTAGTCTTGGGGACCCACTTGACCATGGCCTTAGGAGCTTCTTCAAATGAATCAATCTCTTCTTGAAGCTTGTACTTGCCTTTTAGCTTGTGGTCTTGTGGTGGAAGATCTTGAGCTTGTGTCCCCTCAAAAGAAGTGGGATCATACTTCTGCTGTTGAGGAACAAACTTCGTATTGGGGTATTGATCTTCTTCCCACTCAACTCCATTGGCATTGAACTTTGTTCAAAACCAACACATTGATTCTTCCAGTGCCTTCCTTGCTTGTGCACAATTTCCTCAAATTTCTTACTTCCGGCAAGGCTCTTGTAAACACCTTTCTCTATAATTCCCTTCAATAAGGTATTTTCTTTCTCAAGTGTAACTTGTCTAAGAGAATCATTAGTGGAATCAAGAGAACTACTAGAAGCTACAATATTGGATTTAACATGGTTATTGTTACTACTAGAGGAAAAATCCTTTTTTTTCTTATTGCTAGATTTTACTTTTGGCATATAAGTAGACAAGACTAAACGCTTAGCAATATAAGAAGAACTCTTTTTCGAAGATCATCATTGGTTGCTTTTAGGAACCCATGCTCTTGCTCTAAATTTAGCTTCTCGAAGCGTAGCTTCTCATGAGTTCTTAGGAGCTCTATATGATCCTCTATAGTTGTTTCATGAGCTAACTTAAGAATGTTTAGTTCTTAGGAGCTCTCTATGATCCTCTTGTTCTTAGGAGTTCTCTTCCGTCCTCGAAGAAATCACCTTGCAAGACAATACGCACAACAACCCAAACGATGGGGTTATGACCAAGAATATGCATTTTCATCTTATGCTTCCAACTAGCAAAATTAGTACCATCAAAGTAAGGACATCAATGGTGGTAATTTCCCTCGCTAGACGCCATACTCTCCTAGGTTGTGAAACCAAGGCTATGATCACAAAAACTATGGAAATCAAGGCAAACGGAGACCAAAGCTCTGATACTGTCGTGGATTTGTCACGTCAGATGTCCTAGTGTGAGGACTTAGCCGTGAGGCCAAAGCATCTATGTGGTAGCTTGAAGGGGTTGAACGGAATCGAGAGACGCAACATAAGACAAGGATTTAGACAGCTTCGGGCCCCGAGAAACATCATCCGGCAATAACCCTACATGCTGTTTGTGGCTAGATCTCATTATGCTCATGAGGGAGTCGCCGCATAAACCGGCTCTCCTCTAGTTTTGTCTAGCCCTCTAGATTGTTTCTTGCTTTTCTCTTGGGGTGCCCTGCCCCTCCTTATATAAGTTGAAGGGGCGGGTTACAAGACTAGTCCTAGTAGGATTAGGATTGCTCTATTACAAGTGGAGTCCTAATCTTGCTTCCTTTGTAAGGGAATATTCCTTATGCTTTTCCTCATAAACCGGCCAACCATAACATGAGCCGGCCTTCTGGGCCTTGGGCCTAGTCTTCTGTCTGACCTGCCGTTAGGGCCATCCGTGAGTCGCCACGCTCGTGAGTCGCCACTCCGGCGGGTTACCAATGAAAACGCCAAGCCCGGCCAGGTCATACTTCCGGCCGGGTCATACCGCGGGGTATATCCCTGACATTAGCCCCCAGTTTAATTTGGATTCATCCATGTTAAACACTTAAACTGATCTTGTAAAATAAACACAAGAACAAACTTGATAGGTTGTGCTCCGGGTTAAATATTTTCCTGAATTGGCACCTGATCATCTTTAAGTCCTTGTCATTTTCCTCCTGGATGCATACTCAAGATCTTATAGCAAATATCTTTTAACAGATATGTCCAAACCTTGCCAATGCAAAAAATCCAGGCACTTCTAAAAAATCCGGGTCAATAGGCCATCTTCATAACCAATTTGCTGACATTGTCTCTTGTAGAGAAATATTATAAGAAATAATCCATTTCAGTCAGCCTTCAATGCTCTGACTTGACAAAAATATTGGTCTTGAAATATTCAACTGATATTCAGCCGGCTTAACGATGTAGATCTTGCCGATTTATGATTGCCAAAATTACCGGCTTATAAACAAATGATGCATTTCCTTAGCTCTCCAAGCCAAAAATGAGAATATGATATCTGGTTTGTCTCAAAGAACTAAGAACTTGAAGATGTTCCTCCATTATATTCATATCCCCTGTAGCCCCCAAGTGCCGGGTTGCCATGCTTGCAGCAACCTGGGACTTGTAATTGCCTTATGCTCATAAAAACTTCAACCAGTGTAGCCCCCAAGGGCCGGGTCATTATGCAATAATGAGCAGGGACTTTGTAAATATGATCATGTAAACTTGATCAGCAACGTGTAGCCCCCAAGGGCCGGCTCAGTAAGATATTACTGAGCTGGGACTTTGTATATGATTCATTGATAATAACATCATATGATGTAATCTCCACCATGGGGCTTGAACCCACGTCCACAAGGTTAAGAGCTTTGTACTCTACCAACTGAGTAGTGGATCTTTCAATATAATGGATTAAGGCTTGTGTACCTTGAATTTTCAACAGGAGCAATTGGTAGCCCCCAAGGGCCGGCTCATTATGATGTGGTGAGTCGGGTCTTCAATAGGTTGAGCAAAAAATGACTTTGCATTAGCCCCCAAGTGCCATGGTGCATGCTAGCAGTAACATGAGACTTGCATATTTGATATAATCTCAATATGAATAATGTAGCCCCCAATTGCCGGGTCGTAAGCCTGCAGCGACTCGGGACTATTCCTTCCATTGTAGAATAAATCATATCTATTGATAAAATAATAGCCATTGCACAAAAGCGACTTTGAATACCTTTATCTATTGACAAGTAAATCCGAAGTTTAAATACCTGACGGCTCTTGGCCGATGGCGATTTAATACGCCTCCATTGTAAGCCAGAATTTTTATAATCCGGCGGCTTATAGCCTTTGAGAAAATCCAGAACGGATAATCATTTTGAAGCATCAATTCTGATAATGAGCTTGAACTTTAATCATTTATATAAGTCATATTTCTGCAAACCCTGCACAGAGTTTAAACAACATAGTCTTTATGCAATTATGGAAAAGACTAGGATTAAGGCCATTCAAGCCTAAACATACTGGCGACTTAACATCAAAAGCCAGGGCGGGTTATCCAACCTCGCATATTTATATAATCAGGAAAACATACCTGTAGAATTGGCTCATACTGTCGGCTTACATCGCCGTATCCGATGAGGGCAATAATCCAATGATTGATAAGCGCATTATTCGAATAGCGCAATCCAAAATAAACCGGCGACTTAAAGTCCATAGCCAGGGCCGGTTTAAACATAATCATATATAAACAATATCATACCTGTGACATTGAATCGTACTGCCAGTTTATGATACCTGTGCAGTAAGGGTGATAACCCAATCTTTAGAAGCCAATGCTTCCACATAGATGATGATTGTCATAAGCTGGCAATTTATCATCGAAAATCAAGTCGGGTTAAATAGAAACCACTCATATACACTTTAGATATGATAAAAAAAAGCTTCAAGCAAAATCCAAAAAATTGTTTGCAAAAAGGGACTTCAAAAATTTTAAGGCTTCTAATTCGGATACGATCAGCAAACTGTTCCAAAGGGGTTAAGCTAAGATTCGAATATGATCATATAGCCCCCAGTGGCTTTGGCATTGCCGATCAAGAGGGTACCGACAGCTATGTTCTCTTTGGTTCAAATATGACCTATGTTTGAACAGGAAGCCCCCAAATGACCTTGAGAGTTGTTTAACGACGCTGATTCAAATACTATCATGGAATTGTCATGGCAGATGTCCTCGTGAAAGGACTTAGTCGTGGAGCCATCGCAACTAGGAAGCTTAAAGGGGTTAAAGCGAGACAAAGGACACGAGGGTTTATACTGGTTCGGCCCTTACGATGAAGGGTAAAGCCTAATCCAGTTGAGGTGGAATTGCTAGGGTTTCGATTACCAGGGAGCAAATCTGCTATGCCAGGTTCTCAATTTGATCTTACTTGCCCTAAGCCGTCGGCGGTTCGTACCCTTATATACACGGGTTGACGCCCCGCGGCCTACAGAGGCCCGGCTGGCTCATAAATAGTGTCCGGCTCGGTGACTAGTTAATCTTGCCTTATAACACAAGTCATGCCACTACGGCGGTTTATCACTACGGGCCTCAAGTCACCTGCGGGCTTTAGGCCCTTTATTGAACCACCATCTTCAAGCTTGATATTGGGCTTCATATGATGAATCGCCATAGTGTAACCTGGCCCCTCCTGGGCGGGTTACACTAATAGTTATATCCCCAACATTAGGCCCCAGATTGATTTGAACCGGTTCATGTCAATCTTCAATACCTTAAGAAAAAAGCCTTCTGTCTTTTGTCTGTGCAAAAGTTATAACCCGCCATGACGTCGTCTTCTGGATTCACGATAACCCTCCATGACGTCATCTTCCATTAAATTCATATTTTATTCTGTCATATCCCAATGGATCCTTATCTTAATGACCATCCTGAAAATCAAGGCGTCGGAGTAGCTGGATAACCACGTCCGGCCTCCTCGTTTCTCGCGCCCTCTTTGTCAGTCTTTTCCTTATAAATAAGCACGACCTTTAGGTCTTTATTCATTCTCCCCTTTCTGTCGTCTTCTTCCTCTCGCGACTCCGCTTCTGCTCAAGCTCCGCCGCCGCTGCCGCAGCAGAGCACCTCATCTTCATCGATCTTGGCCGCTGCATCAACCTGAATCGACTAGAGAACGGCGGCGATCCTCTGCAGTAGATCTACATCTATAAGTCTTCACCTTCCCGCACTTCAGATCTGCATTTAGGGTTTTCAAGTTCTTCCGTGTTCTTCATGGTTCTTCATTGTTTCTTCGCGGTTCCTCCACCACAGCTCCTACTGATCCAAAAAGAACAGATGACTAGTGCAGTAACCATTTCACATCTATTTTAGATGCTAGTAGATTCCTTTGTCTAGTCCAGAGGCCTCATTAGAACTCTCAAACTCATCTGTATCAGTTTTTTAGGTCTAGAATATTTTATTTTCTGAACGACCGTTTGATCCAAAATAACAGCTGCAACCTGCGAAACGTGTTTGTGCGATACTTAGGCAAAAACTGTATCTGTTGGCCATGGCGACTCTTATCGCCGGCTTTAAAAAGGCAACGCTCAATCAATAATCCTGACCACTCACAGTGGTTTTAAATGACTTAACTGCTTATGATGCCCATGGCGACTTGAATAATCTGACACAATTAGCCATATGTCATTAGGCCCCTTCGTAAGCCGCCATCTTGAATATGAATTGAAATATTTTCTCCGGCTTAAATTTGAGCCGGAAATTTTTACTTTGTCATAGGCTTCCATCTTCATAATGCCGCCCAAGGCTCCCAAAGCACCCGTCACATGCAACTGGGCTAGATCCAGTTTGTGAATACTGGTTATCTGCCGAAGAAGGACGTCATGTCCTGTCGTGCTCTTGATCCGACAGAAGAAAAACCTCAACCCAAGGACGGGGAAGTTGTCGTTTTTATTGATCACATGAACCGGGGCTTTGCTCCACTCGGCTCAAAACTTTTCAGAGACGTCTTGCACTTCTTTGACCAGCGACCTCAAGACATCGGACCCAATTCCGTGTCAAATATCTGCAATTTTCAAGTGTTCTGTGAGGTGTACCTTGGAGAAGAACCCAGCTTGCTACTCTTTACAGAGTTATTTTATCTGAACCATCAAAATGAGCGTGCCAATGGGCCCAGCTTGGAGCTTGGAGGAATCTCAATCCAGCGACGGAGGGACTATTTCTTCCCGTATGCCGAACCGCCAAGTCACCCTAAAGATTGGAACCAGACATGGTTCTATTGTCAAGACACTTCTCCGGCTAATGAGAATCCTCTACCCGGCTTTCATGCCCTGCGCCTGGAGTCAACTCACCCCCTGCCAGATAAGATGTCTCCGGCTGAACGTCTAACACTCGCCCCCACCATGAGCAAGGTTAAAGCTCTTCTGGAGAATGGCCTAAACGGCATTGATCTGGTCCGGGTTTGGCTTGCCTGGCGGATTATTCCTTTGAGCCGCCGCCCCGGCTTGATGTGGGATTACACAGGCCAAAAGAATGACCCTCTACGGCACAGTCCTGACGACTTACCTGAGGATGTCATTGATGACATGACCAAGTCTCTTCTGAATGAGAGCCTGGAAGATTACGGGAAAGTGGGCTTAAGTCCTTTCTGCAAAACTAACCCGGCTCCAGCGGTAAGCCATTAACTTGAGCATTCTACCTTCAACTTCAATAATTTCGTCTGTACTCAAAATCTTTGTTGTAATTTACAGGCTGACGATGAATTTTGGAAGGTCAAGTATGACCATGAGGCTGCGAAGAAAGCCAGAAAAACCAAGAACGCCGCCAGGAAAGCCGCTGCCTGGAAGAAGGGGAACAAGACTAGCGCCTCAGACATGCTTCATTTGGAAGATACCTCCGAGTCAGAGGTAGCTCTTGACTCTTTAGGCTCCTTTTTTAACCATCTTATTCACATTGATTATCATCAGGAGGATACATGAGCGAGTCATGTAGCGATTGAAGAGGTAACTATAATTTCCTCCGACTCCGAGCCTTTGCCGAGACAGAAAGTCCGAAGAGTAACCCGAAAAGTAAGATTTTCACATCCTTTAGCTTACCAAGATCCTCAATTTCTTTTGAAGCGACAGATTCACGAGAGCCGGAGGCAGACCTGGACCAGTAAAGATGTGGAACTCTCCTCCGGCTTACCCGATGTAACAAGAAAACGTCGGACTGAGGTTATCTCCGATTTACATTATTTGTATCCTTTGGCGGGTTTCACTCGTCAACCACTCAATTCTTCTAACTCAAACTATCAGGGAACTTCACCTTCCTCCGGCGAATCAATGCAGTCTAATATGCCGGCTTTTAAAACTGCTCCAGGGTAATGATAATCTGTTTATCTTGTGCTTATCTTACTCATGTTTTTGTACTAACCCTTTGATTTTCATACAGTGTACAAGTAAAGCCCAGCAAGCGGGCGAAGAAGAATAAGCCGGCCGAAGAGCCGATCTTGACTGAACCGGAGCTCAGAACGGCTGCTCCTGATACCTTTGCTCATGAGCCACCGCCTGAACCAGCCCACGATATTCCAACGCCTACCACCGATCGCTGTCGAAAGCAAGCCATTGACAGCTCGAGAACCGAAGATCCCTAGTCCGCCAAAGCGTATGACTCGGACGTCGAAATCATCAAGATCGACTTTGTTGAACCGGGAGACCCACTATGCTGGCCAAGTGCTCCGCCAAGGAAGAACTTCTGGAACACCGCAAAGCCAAGCTGGATGTCACTGATTATACTCATCTGAGTATTGGAGAAATCGTCTCTGGTTATATAAATCAAGTATGGACTTGGAAATTGACATGGTGAAACAGATACACCAAAAATCTGAGGTATAACTCTTGTTGCTATACTTTATTTATCCTTACTATACCAGCCCCCAAGTCTATTGCTTATGATGAAATATGTTGTAGACTTAATACCAACTTAGTAATATATGCAAGAAACCCGGCTTATCCTGTAGCACCCAAGGGCCGGCTTAGACAGCATGTTTGAACCGGTCCTTATCATGTTTTAATCAAGTATTTGAAAAGCAATATGCATTAGCCCCCAAGTGCCAAGCACCTTTGCCTGCAAAGTGCTTGGGACTTATTTCCATGAACCGCCACTATAAATAGAGTTCTTCAGCATACATTAGCCCCCAAGTGCCAAGTATCTTTGCTTGCAAAGTGCTTGGGACTTAATGTTGCATTATGATGATCCTGGCTGTAACCCGGCATTTATACAGGCCACCATTAACCAATTTGAATCAGAGATCTCTGACTTGAAGAATCGCCTGGAAGCTCAGGAGAGTGAGACCCAAAAGGCCAACTCCAAGTTTGAATTCAGTGTATCTGAACAAGAGAAACTGAAAAAGAACTTTGAAGCAGAGAAGAAGGTCTGGGCTGATGAAAAGATCGCTTTGATCAACCAGGTTGAACAAGCGGAGGCGACTCTTGCAGAAACAACTACCGAGTTATCCGGTTTAAAACTCCATGTATCTCAGATGGTCTCAGCAATCTTTGGTAAGTTACTCTGCAAGTGTTAGATATTTTAAATCTTTTTCCACAAGTATCTCAATTGTCAGCAACTCACCTGACTTTGTAATGCAGGCCCCAGGAGTTCCAATCTTAACCAAAGCATGCTAATAAAGCTGAAGGCCGTTTATACATTGGTGGAACAACTCTACACCGGGTCACAACGTGCTTTAGGCGTCGTGGCTTTGTCGAATGAAGTTCCCACTCTCCTGGCGGATGTACTAAAATGGCTTGCCGTGCTACCTCAGCGGTTTCAGGAATTAAGATGAGCTTCTGCAAGAGCCGGAGCCATAGCCGCATTAAGCCGGGCCAAGGCGTGGCTACCGGAGCTAGACCCGGCCGACATCACACTTGGGTATCCAAGCCTGAAGGAGGATGGCACCCCATTTGACCAGAAGAATTTCGCCGCTTGCGTGAAGGAAATACGCCCTGTGGCCACTCTAATCGGTAACGGCAGGGATCTTACCAAGTACCAACCGGGTTATGACGCCGAGAATCAGAGAATCCCAACGCCACAATATGAAGCAATCAGTCTAATCCCTCCAATTCGTAAGCATACCTTCGCCCCTGAAGTTGATCCGGCCGGGTTAACTGATGATGAAGCTGAATTTGAAGCTTTGAGTGGCATTGACTGGTCATCATCAACCTTCCAGGACAGGAAAACATATGGTGGAGCGGAAAGGGATGAATCGGAAGCTTCAGGCCAACAACACATTTGATCCCTCAGGCGGCCCATATTTATGCCTTGCTGAAAAACAATGCTTCATTATTTGGACTCGGGGAGTCATGTAATAGGGTAGAAAAACACTTAATTTTGTCGTTCCCTTGCGCACGTGTCTGGCACTCAACACTGTTTAAGCCGCCATCTTATATTTCTCCGTATTGTGCCGATCCTCTGCTTTCCTTATGTTTAAAGAGCTGCTTTAATTGTCCTGCATAAAGAACAAATCACAAGTCCCTTGGCGGCTTACCGCATGGCGGGTCATATATTTTACATATAACCCGGAATATGTACAAAAAATCAAAAAGAAGCCGGTTCTCAATTATATCTTTGAGACATAACCATAATAGCATACCCGTGATCCTTTGATTACGCTGCCAGTTTACGTGATCCGAACAATGAGGGTGAGAACCCAATTCTGTAAAAACCGGCACATATGATGTTTGTTATATGCTAACAACTTTATTGATCAAGGTTAAGCCGGTGGAATAGAAACCACCCCATAAACGCTTTCAAATATGATCAAAAAGGTCTCAAGACAGTCAAATAATTGTGATTGCAAAACTTTTATGAGAAACAGACAAAATTTGAGGCTTCTGGTTCAAATACGATCAGTAAACCGTTCCAAAGGGGTTAAGCTAAGATTCGAATACGATCATATAGCCCCCAGTGGCTTTGGCGTCGCCGATCAAGAGGGTATCGACAGCTATGTTCTCTTTGGTTCGAATACGACCTATGTTTGAACAAGAAGCCCCCAAATGACCTTGAAAGTTGTTTAATGACGCTGATTCAAATACGATCCATGTTAGACTCAAAAGGGGTTGAGCTATGATTTATATACGATCAAGAAGCCCCCTAGTGGGTTTGGTAGTATGCCGATCAAGATGGTATCGACAGCTATGTTCTCTTTGGTTCGAATACGACCTATGTTTGAACAGGAAGCCCCCTGGTGATCATGGCTAGATTCAAATATGATCATAAGCCGTACCAAAGGGAAAGCCGGATTCAAATATGATCCGCTCCCTGTTGGCTATTTTAACAATATAATAATGAAGATATATAACCTTTTGAGGATGATAAGGAGAGAGGTCCTGCTTTATTACTTTTCATAATATATACATCATCAAAATATGTACATCCTGAGAGCCGATGGCTCCAGTTTAGTAAGGCCGAAGATGAGCAATATTCCACGGCCGGCGGGTCTACCACCAAGGCTAACTGACACGGATTGTTAACCCGGGGAGGGTGATCTTCCCTGCTCCACACAATAGGCTGCTCTGGCCACCTTATATAACGGGGAACTACCGGCTCAACAACATTCCCAACCCTTTTATGAAGCTTCTGGTCACGTTTGCACAAGCTAGTGGTGAACACGTGATACTGTCCACTATTCAGCTGCTTTTGATTGCTCTGATAACCCGATTTCTGCTGCTGCTGACCTCCCGGACTAGACTGCTGATTATAACCACCTTGATTTCCCTGAAAGCCGGAATAAGAACCGCCACCCGGGCCATGAAAACCACCTCCGCCTGAGCCGCCACCAGACCCATGGTTGCCATCGAACATGTTGGAATTCTTGAAAGCCTTCATGATCGCACAATCCTTCCACAGGTGAGTGGCTGGCCTTTCCCGAGTGTCGTGTCTTGGACAGGGTTCGTTGAGCAGTTGCTCGTGGGTAGGACCTGACACGCCGGACCGAGGGGGAGGCCTCCCCTTGCGTCGTTGATTGTTACCTTGTGAATTGGTGCTAGCCACAAACTCCGGGTTACCATCGGCCTTATGCTTACTGCCTCCTTGATTCGCCGGGTTATGCTGCTCACCCTTTCTGTTGCCGCTCTTCTTTCCCTTCCATGTCTTCTCCTCATCAGATGCGGGATCCTTGGTACTATCAGAATCGGCGTATTTGACTAGAGCCACCATCAGCTGGCCCATGTCGCTACAATCACGCTTGAGGCGCCCCAGCTTCTGTTTCAGAGGTTCAAATCGGCAATTTTTCTCCAACATTAGGATTGCAGAGCCGGCATCCATCTTGTCAGACGAATGTATTATCTCCTTGACCCGGTGCACCCAATGAGTGGTAGACTCACCTTACTCTTGCTGCAATTAGTCAAGTCCACAATTGACATGGGCTGCTTGCAGGTGTCTTTGAAGTTCTGGATAAACCGGGCTTTTAACTCTGCCCATGAACTAATGGAATTAGGCGGCAGCCCCTTTAACCAAGTGCGGGCCGTTCCATCCAACATCATGGTGAAGTACTTGGCCATCGCCGCATCAATGACCTCCAACAGCTCCATGGTCATCTCATAGCTTTCAATCCACGCCCCGGGCTATAAATCAGCCGTATAATTTGGCACCTTTCGGGGTCCCTTGAAATTCTTGGGCAGATGCTCATTATGCAAAGCCGGCACCAAACAAGGAACGCCGCCGGTTCTGGTGGCCACTCCTGCCTCAACAGAAGTCGTTGGATAACCCGGGAAGGTTTGGTGAGCCGCCTACTGAGCCGCCCGCTCATCCTCTCGACGTATCCTGTCATGTACCGGATTATATCCACCAGGTTGGTTACGGCGCTAGGCGTTGCTTGACAAGGCCTCTGAATCCATATGTCTGCTGTAACTTGGGCTCCGGCTTGGGCGAGGAGTCGAATGAATCCTGTCTCGACTATAGGAATAGGCCTCCTGCTGAGCCAGAGCCGTCTGAAGAAGTTCTCTGACCCTTCTCGTCTCAACTACTGTTGGAGAGTCGCCATCCGCCGGGAGAGCCGCCAAACGTGCCGATGCAGCGATCAGGTTCTCCAAGGGGTTGGAAAAATGACCCGGTGGTGTTGGTAAGTAGCGAGGCGGGGCCTTATTCATGTGAGTAGGTTCCATCACCCGGGGCTAAACCGGTGCCCCTGCTCCGGATGTTACAAATTGATTTGCTTCCCGCGGGTTACTAGTGCTGGCTCCGGGCGTGCAGAAGAGATTCCGAGGATCATAAACCGGAGGCAAACGGGATTGAGCCTTCTGGTGCCTCCTCCTCATCACCTCGTTAGATGCGTTCAGGCTCATCGTCAGCTGGAAAGCCTCTGACTAGATCTGTTGAGCCCGAGCATCCAAAGCCGCCCGCTCCGCGGCCAATCTGGTGTCCTCAGCTGCTAGGGCTTCTTTGGCTCGGGCTATCTCCTCACGTACCTGTGCCACCTCTGCATCATGCTCAGCTTGACTCACCAGCATAACTGTGGCGGTTAACAGGGTCGTCAATTTGTCCATGAGATCAATCAGCACCTGAGCCGGCGGGCTCACAGGGCCTCCTGCCCCGGCCGCTCCTGACCCGGACGTTATTGCTGCCGCAACCATAGAGTTTTGGCCGGGTTGAGTGCCAGCCATGAAGATCCCTACTCTGCTCGGCGGCTCAAAGGGGTCCGGAATACTGCTGCCATCGGAACAGCCCCCAAGCCCGCTGTCCTGCAATTGGTATAACGAATCCGTCTCACCAGTGGACGACTCACCGTCAGTGTAGACGGCCGTCTCACCGCCGTCCACGGATCCTTCAGAAAGTTCTCCTCCGTGGATGCAACCCACGAAGGCACGCTTCACAGCGGGCTGAGCCCGGGCGGGTCTTGCACGCTGAGCCGTCTCGATGATGTCGGTGCAGATGTCCGTCTCAGGGCCCGGCTCGCCAATCCGGCCGATGAAGACGTGGATTCCGCCAAAGGGGACCCGGTACCCGTACTCAGTTGAGCCGGCGACGGGACCCTAGCCGGCGTCGTCGATGTAGAGCTTGCCGCGACGACTCTTGGTCATCTGGCCACAACATATCCCTTGAGCCCTTCGAAGTTTCCCTTCAAGAACTCAAATCCACCGTGCGCTAGCCCCACGGTGGGCGCCAACTGTCGTGGAATTGTCACGGCAGATGTCCTCGTGAAAGGACTTAGTCGTGGAGCCATCGGAACTAGAAAGCTTAAAGGGGTTAAAGCAGGACAAAGGACACGAGGGTCTATACTGGTTCGGCCCCTTACGATGAAGGGTAAAGCCTAATCCAGTTGAGGTGGAATTGCTAGGGTTTTGATTACCAGGGAGCAAATCTGCTATGCCCGGTTCTCGATTTGATCTTACTTTCCCTAAGCCGCCGGCGGATCGTCCCCTTATATACACGTGTTGACGTCCCGCGGCCTACAGAGTCCCGGCCGGCTCATAAACAGTGTCCGGCTCGGTGACTAGTTAATATTTCCTTATAACACAAGTCATGCCACTACGACGGTTTATCACTGCGGGCCTTAAGTCACCTGCGGGCTTTAGGCCCTTTATTGAACCGCCATCTTCAAGCTTGATATTGGGCTTCATCTGATGAATCGCCATAGCGTAACCCGGCCCCTCCTGGGCGGGTTACACTAATAGTTATATCCCCAACATTAGGCCCCAGATTGATTTGAGCCAGTTCATATCAATCTTCAATACCTTAAGAAAAAAGCCTTCTGTCTTCTGTCTATGCAAAAGTTATAACCCGCCATGACGTCATCTTCTGGATTCACGATAACCCGCCATGACGTTATCTTTCATTAAATTCATATTTTATCCTGTCATATCCCAACAGATCCTTATCTTAATGACCATCCCTAAAATCGAGGCGTCGGAGTAGCTGGATAACCACGTCTGGCCTCCTCGTTTCTCGCGCCCTCTCTGTCAGTCTTTTCCTTATAAATAAGCATGACCTTTAGGTATTTCGTCATTCTCCCCCTTTATATCGTCTTCTTCCTCTCGCGACTCCGCTGCTGCTCGAGCTCCACCACCGTCGCCGCAGCAGAGCACCTCATCTTCGTTGATCTTGGCCGCTGCATCAACCTGAATCGACCAGAGAATGGCGGCGATCCTCCGCAGTAGATCTACAGCTGTAAGTCTTCACCTTCCCGCACTTTAGATCAGCATCTAGGGTTTTCAAGTTCTTCCGTGTTCTTCATTGTTCTTCATCGTTTCTTCGCGGTTCCTGCACCACAGCTCCTACTGATCCAAAAAGAACTTATAACTTGTGTGGTAACCGTTTCGCATCTATTTTAGATACTAGTAGATTCCTTTCTCTAGTCCAGAGGCCTCATTAGAACTCTCAAACTCATCTGTACCAGCTTTTTAGGTCTAGAATATTTTCTTTTCTGAACGACCATTTGATCCAAAATAACAGTTGCAACCTGCGAAACATGTTTGTGTGATACTTAGGCAAAAAACTGTATCTGTTGGCCATGACGACTTTTATCACCGGCTTTAAAAAGGCAACGCTCAATCAATAATCCTGACCACTCATAGTGGTTTTAAATGACTTAACTGCTTATGATGCCCATGGCGGCTTGAATAATCTGACACAATTAGCCATATGTCATTAGGCCCCTTCGTAGCCGCCATCTTGAATATGAAATGAAATATTTTCTCTGTCTTAAATTTGAGCCGGAAATTTTTAATTTGTCATAGGCTTCCATCTTCATAATGCCGCCCAAGGCTCCCAAAGCACCCGTCACATGCAACTGGGTTAGATCCATCGTCACTGATAATACCTTGAATGAGTTTGTGAAGACTGGTTATCTGCCGAAGAATGAGGTCATGTCCTATCGTGCTCCTGACCCAACAGAAGAAAAACCTCAACGCAAGGACGGGAAAGTTGTCATTTTTACTGATCACATGAACCGGGGCTTTGCTCCACCTGGCTCAAAAATTTTCAGAGACGTCTTGCATTTCTTTGACCCGCGACCTCAAGACATCAGACCCAATTCCGTGTAAAATATCTACAATTTTCAAGTGTTCTGTGAGGTGTACCTTGGAGAAGAACCCAGCTTGCTACTCTTTAGAGAGTTATTTTATCTGAACCGTCAAAATGAACATCCAATGGGCCCAGCTTGGAGCTTGGAGGAATCTCAATCCAGCTACAGAGGGACTGTCTCTTCCCGTATGCCAAACCGCCAAGTCACCCTAAAGATTGGAACCATACATGGTTCTATTGTCAAGACACTTCTTCGGCTAATGAGAATCCTCTACCCGGCTTTCGTGCCCTGCGCCTGGAGTCAAGTCACCCGCTGCCAGAAAAGCTGTCTTCGGATGAACATCTAACACTCGCCCCCACCATGAGCAAGGTTAAAGCTCTTCTGGGGAATGGCCTAAACGGCATTGATCTGGTCCGGGTTTGGCTTGCCTGGCGGGTTATTACTTTGAGCTGCCGCCCCGGCTTGATGTGCGATTACACAGGCCAAAAGAATGACCCTCTACGGCACAGTCCTGACGACTTGCCTGACAATGTCATTGATGACATGACCAAGTCTCTTCTGAATGAGAGCCTGGCAGATTGCGGGAAAGTGGGCTTAAGTCCTTTCTGCAAAACTAACCCGGCTCCAGCGGTAAGCCATTAACTTGCGCATTCTACCTTCAACTTTAATAATTTCGTCTGTACTCAAAATCTTTGTTGTAATTTACAGGCTGGCGAAGAATTTTGGAAGCTCAAGTATGACCATGAGGCTGCAAAGAAAGCCAGAAAAACCAAGAAAGCCGCCAGGAAAGCCGCTTCCTGGAAGAAGGGGAACAAGCCTAGCGCCTCAGACATGCTTCATTTGGAAGATACCTCCGAGTCAGAGGTAGCTCTTGACTCTTTAGGCTCCTTTTTTAACCATCTTATTCACATTGATTATCATCAGGAGGATACATGAGCGAGTCATGTAGCGATTGAAGAGGTAACTATAATTTCCTCCGACTCCGAGCCTTTGCCGAGACAGAAAGTCCGAAGAGTAACCCGAAAAGTAAGATTTTCACATCCTTTAGCTTACCAAGATCCTCAATTTCTTTTGAAGCGACAGATTCACGAGAGCCGGAGGCAGACCTGGACCAGTAAAGATGTGGAACTCTCCTCCGGCTTACCCGATGTAACAAGAAAACGTCGGACTGAGGTTATCTCCGATTTACATTATTTGTATCCTTTGGCGGGTTTCACTCGTCAACCACTCAATTCTTCTAACTCAAACTATCAGGGAACTTCACCTTCCTCCGGCGAATCAATGCAGTCTAATATGCCGGCTTTTAAAACCGCTCCAGGGTAATGATAATCTGTTTATCTTGTGCTTATCTTACTCATGTTTTTTTACTAACCCTTTGATTTTCATACAGTGTACAAGTAAAGCCCAGCAAGCGGGCGAAGAAGAATAAGTCGGCCGAAGAGCCGATCTTGACTGAACCGGAGCTCAGAACGGCTGCTCCTGATACCTTCGCTCATGAGCCACCGCCTGAACCAGCCCACGATATTCCAACGCCTACCACTGATCCGCCTGTCGAGCAAGCCATTGACGGTTCTGAGAACCCGGAGATCCCTAGCCCGGCCAAAGCAGATGACTCGGACGTCGAAATCATCAAGACTGACTTTGTTGAACCGGGGAGACCCACTATGCTGGCCAAGTGCTCCGCCAAGGAAGAACTTCTGGAACACCGCAAAGCCAAGCTGGATGTCACTGATTATACTCATCTGAGTATTGGAGAAATCGTCTCTGGTTATATAAATCAAGTGCACAACAGCAGTGACCTAGAAGACATGGTGAAACAGATACACCAAAAATCTGAGGTATAACTCTTGTTGCTATACTTTATTTATCCTTACTATACCAGCCCCCAAGTGTATTGCTTATGACGAAATATGTTGTAGACTTAGTACCAGCTTAGTAATATATGCAAGAAACCCGGCTTATCCTGTAGTGCCCAAGGGCCGGCTTAGACAACATGTTTTAACCGGTCCTTATCATGTTTTAATCAAGTATTTGAACAACAATATGCATTAGCCCCCAAGTGCCAAGCACCTTTGCCTGCAAAGTGCTTGGGACTTATTTCCATGAACCGCCACTGTAGATAGAGTTCTTCAGCATACATTAGCCCCCAAGTGCCAAGTATCTTTGCTTGCAAAGTGCTTGGGACTTAATGTTGCATTATGATGATCCTGACTGTAACACGACATTTATACATGCCACCATTAACCAATTTGAATCGGAGATCTCTGACTTGAAGAATCGCCTGGAAGCTCAGGAGAGTGAGACCCAAAAGGCCAAATCCAAGTTTGAATTCAGTGTATCTGAACAAGAGAAACTGAAAAAGAACTTTGAAGCAGAGAAAAAGGCCTGGGCTGATGAAAAGATCACTTTGATAAACCGGGCTGAACAAGCGGAAGAACTTGAAAACCCTAAATGCAGATCTGAAGTGTGGGAAGGTGAAGACTTACAGCTGTAGATCTACTGCGGAGGGTCTCCACCGTTCTTTGGTCGATTCAGGTTGATGCAGCGGCCAAGATCGACGAAGATGAGGTGCTCTGCTGCGGCAGCGGCGGCGGAGCTCGAGCCGCAGCGGAGTCGCGAGAGGAAGAATACGACAGAAAGGGGGAGAATGAAGAAAGACCTAAAGGTCGTGCTTATTTATAAGAAAAAAATGTTTGCAAAAAGAGACTTCGAAAATTTTGAGGCTTCTGATTCGAATACGATCAAAAAACAGTTCCAAAGGGGTTAAGCTAAGATTCGAATATGGTCATATAGCCCCCAGTGGCTTTGGCGTTGCCGATCAGGAGGGTACCGACAGCTATGTTCTCTTTGGTTCGAATACGACCTATGTTTGAACAGGAATCCCCCAAATGACCTTGAGAGTTGTTTAGCGACGCTGATTTGAATACGATCCACGTTGGACCCAAAGGGGTTGAGCTATGATTCGGATACGATCAAGAAGCCCCCTAGTGGGTTTGGCAGTGTGCCAATCAAAAGGGTACCGACAACTATGTTCTCTTTGGTTCGAATACGACCTATGTTTGAACAGGAAGCCCCCATATGACTATATAAATTTTTGCATCGCGTCGATCAAGTGGGTATCGACAGCTATGCTCGATGAGCAGGAAGCCCCTAAGTGACCATAATAAGATAAGCCGTCAGGCAGGATACCCATGTTTGAACCGCGCATCATGGCATCAAGTTCTCTTTGGCAACCTTTAATTTTTCTGAGAAATCGAACCTTGCGAGAGATTAATTCTTTTTGAACCGGAACTTTGAACCGGATTTGAGACCTTAAAAGCTTTGTAAGAGACAAATTTACCTTGAGCCGGATGTTTGAACCGGATTTGAGAGCTTCAAAGCTTTGCGGGAGAGAGATGTCTCTTGAACCGGATTTTAAACCGGAATATTTATTTTGAACCAACAATTTTCCAACGGCCTTTAAATTTTCATCAATATGGCGGTGTCCTCCGGAACCGGGTTATCATTCCCTCCAATGACCCTGAGTTCCCGAGTCATGTCATTGTAGCCCCCGAGTCTTAAGACGACTCGAGGAGTTGTCTTGAGATTCTCCACATTTGACCGTGATATAAACCGGTACGAGTCATTCAACGTCTCAGTGATATAACTTGTCCTGCACTGGAGAACTTGCAAGCCAGAGTAATTGCTCTTTTAAAGAAAGCAATATATAATATAAATATACTGGATGAATTTCACCTGATGCGTCAGGTCAGTAATTATCACCTCGGAGTTGATGATCACCATGGTGAAGGTGAAATCATTCACGGCCGGGTCGGTCGCGGGAGCAGACAGATGAGTCGGCCGCGGTGTTGTAAGCCGGTGTGGACGAGCAAGTTGTCCTCCTCGTTGTAAGCCGGCGCGGACGCGTGAACCGGCCGCGAGAGCAGACGGGCAAGTCGTCCGTGGCGTTGTGAGGCAGCGCGGACGGGCGAGTCGGCCAACGTGTTGATGCAAATGGACCGCAACACACATGTCCGTGAAGCTGTGCAGCACAGCCGAACGTGCATCCGCGGTATAATGGCATAAACAATTGTCCTGCGTAAAAATGTTACAGGGCAGAGTAATTGTTCTTTTGACAAAAAACAATAAGTGTTTAATAAGATAAGTTCAGATAGATATCACCTGATGTTTGTGAATGACAGATGATCTGTATGCCGTGTCAGAGGCGGCTCAGGAAGACCATAGACTCAATATAGTTCCGGCGGCTCAGGCAGACCGGGGACTTAATATAACCCTGGCTGTTCAAAGCGGCAAGGGCGGCTCAACGCGGCTCCGGCGGGTTGATGTAGATTAAGCTGCACGGGCGGCGACTTGCGCACACCTGTTCCATCAGTAAGCGAGCACACACGCCGGTTAGTGATGGTGCTGACGTCCGGGAGTGGCGACTCACATATGTATCCATCGAGCATCACGGCATGAACAAGTACTAGTGCAAATGTGACGTTGGCGTGCACCCCTTATGCGGCACCTTTTTTTAATGAATAATGGTCCAGTGTCCTCTAGTCAACCCAGCACGTTGAATAGGCCAAACTGCTGGGCGGACAGTAAAACGGCCGCAGCATCTGAGGCGGCTCGGACAGATGAGTCGGCTGTGGCATTTTAAGCCGGTGTGGACGGGGAGAGTCGGCAACAGCGTTGGAAACGGCTTGGCCGCGGGTGCGGATGATGAGTCAATTGGGGGCGCGGTAAGCGGCACAGATGGCCAGTCAATCGCGGGCGCGATCCTAACGAGTTGATGTAGATCGAATTACACGGGCGGTGGCTTTCGCACACCCGTCCGACAACAAACGATGAATCATTGTCCTGCATATATAAAAATATACAGAAAAAGTAATTATTCTTTGACAAAAAACAATAAGTACTAGAAATAGATTTAGATGAATATCACCTGATATTTTTTGCCGGTCCAACGTTTATGCTAATGTTGGACAGCGGAGACAGTACTAATAGTACTTAAGTCGCTTCATGCATGTTGATTTTTCCTTCTAGCCAGCTTGTCCATACTAGAATATTTGCATTGATGCTTCTGGTGTGACACTAGCTCCACTGCTTCCTTTTTCCACTGTTTCCTTTGACCCAGCAGATCTCTCGTGGGATATGCAGCCGTGGTCAGGTGCGTGACACTGCGTAGATACCCGTCGCAGAGGAGGCGGCTTGACGGTGACTTGGACGCCGTGGGCGACTCGGCAACGGAACAGAATCCCGGTCGTGGTCTTCTTCCCTTTGAAAGTACTAGTAGATTCACGTACTAGTACTCGTGGCTGGTTTGATCAAAGGAACGATTAAAAAAAGAATCTGGATCTTGCTGTATAGATTACTCCTTCCCAAAATCTGAGCTTTCACGTGATTGCTGGTTTAGCTCATAGGCAGCCTCGGGTCTTGAGCCCTTGAAGTCAGACGTATAGTATCATACTACTTCTCGTGATACATTACGAGGTCTTCATGGATTTAGCTTAACACAACTGCCTGGGTCTATAGAACCTGCTAAGTTTTACAGATCACACAGGGCGACGGCGGGTTACGACAGCGGCGGCTCAGCGGAACGAGGAGAGGCCAAGCGAGCCAGTACCGTAGCTGACAACCTCGGGCGGGTCAAACCAGGCAGGGTAAAACCGGGACGGCGCAACACAATCACAGGCGACGACTCGGAGGTTACCGCAGAACCCGTGTCCTTCTTCGAGTCATGGTCATACTTGATTTATTTTCTTTCCTTATTGCTGTGGCGGAGATCACAATGCCCAGCAATGCTTTTTTGGCAAAAAGTAACAACAGCAATTCCGTGTCTCATCCGTACTTGACGCACCCGAGAAATAGGCAGTAGCAGGAAATCGACGTTCTCGGCGACTTGTATTTTAACACGCTGCAAAAAATCTCCTATCGGTCCGTGCGACATGATCCTTGCACTGATCGGTCTTCAACTTGCAGCGGCGGTGACGCACCCGACGCCATCTTAATTTTCTTGGACTCAAAACTTTCATCTATCTAATCACGAGCTCCACGGTGATCCCTCCAAGATCTCAACACCACCGTGCGCAGGCCCCACGGTGGGCGCCAACTGTCGTAGATTTGTCACGTCAGATGTCCTAGTGTGAGGACTTAGTCATGAGGCAACCGCATCTATGTGGTAGCTTGAAGGGGTTGAACGGAATCGAGAGACGCAACATAAGACAAGGATTTAGACAGCTTCGGGCCCCGGGAAACATCATCCGACAATAACCCTACATGCTGTTTGTGGCTAGATCTCATTATGCTCATGAGGGAGTCGCCGCATAAACCGGCTCTCCTCTAGTTGTCTCTAGCCCTCTAGATTGTTTCTTGCTTTTCTCTTGGGGTGCCCTGCCCCTCCTTATATAAGTTGAAGGGGCGGGTTACATGACTAGTCCTAGTAGGATTAGGATTGCTTTATTACAAGTAGAGTCCTAGTCTTGCTTCCTTTGTAAGGGAATATTCCTTATGCTTTTCCTCATAAACCGGCCCACCATAACATGAGCCGGCCTTCTGGGCCTTGGGCCTATTCTTCTGTCTAACCCGCCATTAGGGCCATCCGTCAGTCGCCAGGCTTGTGAGTCGCCACTCCGGCGGGTTACCAATGAAAACGCCAAGCCCGGCCAGGTCTTACTTCCGGCCGGGTCATACCGCGAGGTATATCCCCGACAGATACCACCTATAGGATCGAAAGTAGGTGATGTAGGGCGGAACCCTATGTGGACGATCTTTCACGTTTGGAGAGAATCCCTACGAGGAACACGAAGAACGAGTGGAAGAACACGAGGAAATCACGGGGAAAACGAGAGAGAGATCACTTAACCGACAAGAAATCAATCACACAAGCGCTAGATCGATGAACACATAGAGTGGCACAAGATTCAAGAACAATAAAGGTAAAGATACAAGGGTAGCCGATCTTCTCCGAGAGGAGGTCTTGATGGGGTCCACCCTAGGAGGGGGTCTTGAATCCGCTTGGGGGATCTTCTCCGAAGAGGTCCTGATCTCGAAGGAGAAGTAGCCAAGTGGATGAGCAAAGGCTCTCACACCGAAATATGAGCAAATCCAAAGCTAACCCTAACTAGGGGATGGAAGGGTCCTATTTAGTCTTAGTGCAAATGGAAGTCAAAACGAAGGGGTACATGGGCTTCAGCCCGCATCAGGCGTCGGACGCCCGGAAGGCGTCGGACGTCCGGAGGCTCGGGAAGGTCCGATCGTCCGGACACGTTCGGACGTCCGTAGATTCTTCTCTGTCATAGAGGCGTCGGTCGTCCGTAGCGGACCGGTCGTCCGGGGCTTCAGGAGGGTCCGGACGTCCGGAGGCTGTCGGTCGTCCGTAGTTCCGGCTCGGGAGGTCGTGAGTCCGGACGTCCGATCAGCTCCGCCGTCCGTAGGTTTGATTCGGTGGCGATGTTCGGACGTCTGGAGGGCGTCGGACGTCCGTGTCCTGGGAATCGTCGGACGTCCGGAAGGTGTCGGACGTCCGTGCCTCAGTAAGCTTCCTGCCTCCTTCTTCCTCTTCGACATACTTGGGGTTCTCGCCGTCTTGGCTCTTGCAAGTAGTAGATCCTTGGTTTGCCTCCATGTATCTGATTACACATAGAGTTTCGGAATGAGGTAGTAGCCATGTCTCATGGGTAGAAATAAGAAGTTCGGAGAGGAGCGAGTTCACCTTATCTTCAATAGCCTTAGCTCGGGCTCTTGTCATGGGCCCCGGTGGTGTTGAGGGAGATGAAGGCACGTCCGTGGGGATGAGTGAGGGCTGCTCTGCATCATCTCCCCTTGGGAGAGATCCGACCTTGGATCAAAAACTTCATCTCCATGGACAGGTGCAAGGTCCTTGACGTTGAAGATGTCGCTCACGTTGTACTTGTCGCGAGGTATGTCGATTTTGTAAGCGTTGTCGTTGTAGCGTGCGAGCACTTTGAAAGGGCCATCGGCTCGAGGGAGAAGTTTGGACTTGCGTTCTTTGGGGAAGCGGTCCTTGCGAAGGTGTAGCCACACTTGATCGCCAATGTTGAAGACGATGGGTTGTTTGTTGGCGTTGAGCTTGTTTGCTTGGCGTTGTACTTGGCGCTCAATTGCGTGCCTTGTATCTTCGTGCATCTTCTTGATGTAGCTTGCTCGTTCACTTGCATCCATGTTGGTGCGCTCTTGGAGAGGTAGTGGTAGAATGTCCAATGGGGACAACGGGTTGAAACCGTGAAGCGACCTCGAAGGGGACTTGCCGTAGTTGAATGTCTTGCACGATTGTAGGCGTTCTCGGCGATGGGTAGACATGCTTCCCACTCCTTGATGTTCTTCTTGATCAAGACACGAAGTAGAGTGGATAGTGTGCGGTTCGTCACCTCCGTTTGGCCGTCGGTTTGAGGATGGTATGCCGAGGAGAACAATAGCTTGATTCCGAGCTTGGCGCATAGGGTCTTCCAAAAGTAACTCAAGAACTTGACGTCACGATCGGAGACGATTGTCTTTGGTACTCCATGGAGTCGCAAGATTTCCCTACAAAAGAGATTTGCAACATGTGAAGCATCGTCTATCTTGTTGCAAGGAATGAAATGTGCCATCTTAGAAAATCTATCCACAACAACAAACACGGAATCCTTGCCATTTTGAGTCCTAGGCAAACCAAGTACAAAATCCATACTAATGTCTTCCCATGGTTGATATGGAATAGGAAGAGGCATGTAAAGACCATGAGATTGAGCTTTAGACTTAGCTTTGCGACATGTATAGCATCGGTTGGTGAAGCGTTGTACGTCGCGGAACATCTTGGGCCAAAAGTAGTTGTTGGAGAGCGTGGCGAATGTCTTGTCGCGTCCAAAGTGTCCCATGAGTCCGCCTCCATGAGCCTCTTGCAAAAGGAGCAAACGAAGAGACGACTCGGGAATGCAAAGTTTGTTAGCTCTCATAAGATAACCATCCTTGATGTAATATTGTTCCCAAGACGTATGCGTCAAACACTTAGCATAAGGAGAAGCAAAAGATGGGTCATGCTCATACAAGTCTTTTATATGCTCAAAACCAATAACATTCAACTCAAGTTGAGTGACAAGCATGCATATGCGTGAAAGCGCGTCGGCAACAACATTCTCTTTACCCTTAATGTACTTGATCACATAAGGAAAAGATTCAATGAATTCACTCCATTTGGCATGTCGCTTGTTCAACTTAGTTTGACCTTTGAGGTACTTAAGCGTTTCATGATCGGTATGGATGACAAACTCATGAGGTCTAAGGTAATGTTCCCAAACGTGGAGCACACGCACTAAAGCATACAATTCTTTATCATAGATGGGATAATTAAGTTGAGCACCGGAGAGTTTTTCACTAAAATAAGCAATGGCTCGTTTTTCTTGCATCAAAACTCCGCCAATTCCGGTACCACTTGCATCACAATGAACCTCAAAAGTTTTGTCAAAATTGGGCAAAGCAAGAATCACAGCATGAGTAAGCAAAGACTTGAGCTTCTCAAAAGCGGTTGATTGCACAATTCCCCAAACAAAGGGAGTATTCTTCTTGCTCAAAGCATGCAAAGGAGTGGCAATTGTGCTAAAATCTTTCACAAAGCGACGATAGAAACCCGCAAGACCAAGAAAACTTCGCACTTGTTGCAAATTGGTGGGTTGGGGCCAAGTTTTAATTGCTTGAATTTTAGATTCATCAACATGGACACCCTTTGAGGAAACAACAAAACCCAAGAAAACCACTTTGTCAACTCCAAATGTGCATTTTTTCAAGTTCGCATAAAGGTTTTCTTTGCGAAGAGTTTGCAACACAGATTTTACATGATTGATGTGCTCTTTCATGGTTTTGCTAAACACAAGAATATCGTCGAAGTAAACCACAACAAAGACTCCAATGTAAGGACGAAGTACATGATGCATAAGACGCACAAAAGTACCGGAGCTTCCGAAGACCCATAGGCATCACTAACCACTCATATAAACCAAATTTGGTTTTAAAAGCAGTTTTCCATTCATCACCCTCTTGTATGCGGATTTGATAATAGCCACTTTTAAGATCAATTTTTGAGAAAAAGTTGGCTCCACTAAGTTCATCAAGCATGTCATCCAAGCGAGGAATGGGATGCCTATATCGAACGGTAATAGCATTGATAGGTCTACAATCGGAACACAAGCGGAAACTTCCATCGGGCTTAGGCACAAGAATAACCGGAACGGCACAAGGGCTTAGGCTTTCACGTACATGACCGTTGTCGATGAGTTGTTGTACTTGCCGTTGAATCTCCTTGGTTTCTTCCGGATTGACTCGGTATGGAGCTTTGTTTGGGAGAGGCGCTCCGGGGATGAGGTCGATTCGATGCTCAATGCCTCGAAGAGGAGGTAGACCCGGAGGTAGCTCATCGGGAAAAACATCTTGGAATTCCTGCAAAAGAGATTGAAACACCAAAGGTAGCTCGTGAATGGTGTTAGTTTTTGGTTCTCCATCCTTGCACACAAGGACAAAGTGCATCACGGTAGATGGGTTCTCACACACTTCTCTCATCTCACTTTTGGTGGCAAATAGAATGAGGTTTTTCTCTCTAGGCTAAGAGTCGCTCAAATTTGGCTTGTGGCTGTCACTCACTTTTGGTGGATCGCTTTCTCTCTTTTCTCTATAATGGGTGGCTTGTTTGTCGGCTATCACATGACTAGGAGACATAGGTCGTAGCACATATTCTTTCCCCTTCATCTTGAAGCTATAGTGATTGGTGCGCCCATTGTGGATGACACCACGGTCGAATTGCCATGGTCGACCAAGAAGTAGGTGGCAAACGGTCATTGGGACCACATCACATTCCAAAGTGTCTTCGTAAGCACCAATTTTGAAGGAGACTTGGACTGTATGCTCTACTCGTATAGTGCCGGAGTCACTTAGCCATTGAACCTTGTAAGGGTGTGGGTGCTTCCTCTTGACCAATTGTAGCTTGGAGCATAGTTCTTCACTTGCCAAGTTATGGCAACTACCTCCATCGATGATGACCTTGATGGACCGTCCATTGATTCCGGCTTTTGTGTGGAAGATGTGGCATCGTTGGTCTTCTTCTTGTTGATGTTGAAGGGTCAAGACTTTGGAGACAACGAGAGCGGGGCTCGAATCCTCATCACAAAAGACTTGATCATCTTCATCTTCATTTACTTGCCGGTGCATGGCCACTTGCTCAAGAGCTTCCATTTCCTCTTCACTCATGGAGTCATATGTGCCATCATCGTTGAGGATCATGGTGCGCTTGTTGGTGCATTCGTATGACTTGTGGCCTCGGCCGCCGCAAGTGAAACACTTTAAGGAGCTTGTCTTAATGGTCTCATCGGTCGGAGTAGAGAATGAAGCACGCGGCTTGAGGTTGTTTGTAGAAGGAGGAGGACGACTTGAACTTGTCGAAGTTTTCTTGGAACTTGACTTGTCGTCGTTTCGTGAATAAGGCTTGGTCGATGTGGATGTTGGAGGAGTCATTGAAGCTTGGTTGTTGGATGGACCGTAGGTCTTGGATGAGTACTTGGCGTACTTAAAGTCATCTTGCACTTGGCGTTCCGCCTTTGTAGCTTGATGCACGAGCTCAATGAGGGATGAGTATGGTTGGAAGTCGGCGATCTTCTTGATGGGATGATTGAGTCCATTCAAGAAACGTGCCATAGTTTGCTCATCATCTTCCTTGACATTGGCTCGAATCATGGCTATCTCCATTTCCTTGTAGTATTCTTCAACGCTCTTTGTTCCTTGCTTGAGTAGTTGGAGTTTCTTGAAGAGGTCGCGATTGTAGTATGTTGGTACAAAACGTGCGCGCATGACATCCTTCATTTGAGCCCAAGTGGTGATTGGAGGTTCACCTCTTGCTTGTCGTCGCTCAATGATTTGTTCCCACCATATGAGCACATAATCTTGGAACTCAAGTGATGCCATAGCGATCTTCTTGGCTTCATCGTAGTTGTGCAAATGGAAGATTTTGTCAACCTTCAATGCCCATGAGAGGTAGTCTTCGGGGTCATTGCTTCCATTGAACTTGGGCATGGTGAATTTTAGCTTGCCGTAGCGTTGCTCTTCATTGTATTGTTGGCGATGTTGATGATGACGTCCTGGACGTGGAATGTACTCGTCTTCATGTTCCTCTTGGCGCGGAGGAAGACCATGATCAACTTGCTCTTCTTGAATTTGAGGTTGAGGTGGAGCTTGACGAGCTTGTGGAGGAGCTTGAGGAGCTTGAGGAACTTGACGGTGTACATGAGGTTGGTAGTTCCTCTCTTGGATTTCTTCTCGAAGGGCTTCCTCTTGATTGCGCCGTTCGTGATTGCGGTTGGCGACGGCTTTACTTGATTCTTGAAGGGCACGTTGCGCCTCAAGAGCTTGCGCTTCACGTTGTTGTTGTTGACGGCGTTGAGCATTGGCGTCTTGTTCGTCTTGGTGACGACGTGCTCTTTCTTCCTCTTGATGGCGACGAAGACGTTGCCGTTCTTGAGCTTGAGCAAAAGCCTCTTGGTTTGATTGAGGACGAGGAACTTGATCATCAACTTGCTCTTGTGAGTGCTTGTCATGTAGCGGGTTGCGAGATGCATGACGATCTTGGCGCGCGGCTCGTCGAAGAGTGTTCGATGACGGTGTACTTTAGTCGTAGAAGGTGTCGTCGGAGTGTCGACTCGAGTGGCTCCGTCTTGATGATGAAGAAGTGGAATGATGCCGGTTTCTCACCAACTTGCGGATCTCTTCCATTCTTGCATCATTCTCTTGCTTGTGCGCCTCGAACTTGTTGTCGAAGTAGTCTCTTGTACGTTGCTCGGAGAGTCGCAAGTCGGTGGAGAGGTTGTCGATGCGGTCGCTCATTGCTTGTTGTTCTTGGTGCAACGCTTCGTTGTGCACCAAGAGGTGGCTTTGGTGACGATGAGGACATGTCGTCGTCTTGCTCAATGAAGAGTGGGTTGGTAGAAGAACTTGGCCTATCCATCATTCCAAGCAAGATGTGAGTGGTAGAACGGAAAAGAACGTATACCAATGTACCTTTGACCGATGTTGAAAATGAATCAAGTTCACTCAAATGCGGACAATGAAGTAGCACTCTTGGTACCGATTCTTGTCGGTTCTCACACCTACACAAATAAAAGCTTATGGTGGAGCTCGGTTAGGATGGTGGCACAAAATTTGATGCAATTGTAAGTGAGACTCAATAAAGTTGGAAATGATTCACAAATTTGCAAATGCAACAAGTAGACCAATAGCAAGATATGGTACACGGAAACACACGCAAATAGATAATATGGGGTTATGCAACCAAGGATGAGCCAAAATGTGGAATACACCAAGATGCTCTTGTTGCACAACACTAGAGAGACGCTATACGATTGCACAATAGGTGGATACTGAACTTGTGCACAACCTACTAAGCAAAAATGCAACGACTTCTATCCCAAGTATGCTATATGTATGGTGTGTCGATGTGTTGATCCAAGATGATCGAGTATGACAATCTTAATGTTTGATGATGCTATGGTTCTTGCTCATAAGATCTTTGCTTATCTTTCTCTCTTTGCTTAAAAGCTTGATTGGCTCTTTCTCTTTTGAGCTCTTTTCTCATGCAAAACTTCACGAACCAAGATAGCAATTGTGTATGCGATGACAACTTTGTGACACACTAGTTGATGCTAAGATATGCACCACGTTGGTATGGTATGTATGCTATGGAGTATGATCACTAAATGTGCACAAGTCACGTTGCCGGCAATACTCAAAGGCTAGTCTCGATGGGTAAGCTACGCAAAGTGAGGCAATGTGGGTTATCAATGCAATAGCAATGTATGACAAAGATGTCGTCGAAGTTACCGTCCTTGGCGATGATGAGACCCTTGCGAACTTGAGTCGTGGTGATGATGAACTCGAACCGCACCTAGATAGCCGAAACACAAAAGGATACGGAAGCCACAACTCAAAATCTCAAGGACCAAAATGTGTCAAAATCATCATCGGAGGAATCGTGGAAGATTTTGGTGTATATGGGTTTGGAAGATGTGGAGAAATATGGGATGGTGGTGGTTTCTGAACTGAAGAAATTCAGTTTGGTCAGGGTTTTACGGACGTCCGTGAACTTACGGTCGTCCGGACGGCGTCGAACGTCCGGCCTTGTCCGGATGTCCGGAGCCTGGGCGAAAATCGGGCTCGGGGAGAGGAACTGCAAAATTTTCCGTGGAAGACGATGATTGTGAGGTCGAAGTCGAGGGGTTTGGAGGATGGAGAAGGGTGGGGGAGGTGGGGAAGCTAGATCCACACGTGGCAACACAAATCCATGGACCAAATCCAACAAAATCTCATCACACAAACAAATCACAAAAAAAAATTTGGGGCTATTTTTGTGGGGAATTTTCGGAATTAGGACAAAAACAACAAAATCAAGCTAGAAGACACGATGTAGGGGCTCCAAAAACGTGATGAACATGGCTCATGATACCATATGATGTAGGGCGGAACCCTATGTGGACGATCTTTCACGTTTGGAGAGAATCCCTACGAGCAACACGAAGAACGAGTGGAAGAACACGAGGAAATCACGGGGAAAACGAGAGAGAGATCACTTAACCGACAAGAAATCAATCACACAAGCGCTAGATCGATGAACACATAGAGTGGCACAAGATTCAAGAACAATAAAGGTAAAGATACAAGGGTAGCCGATCTTCTCCGAGAGGAGGTCTTGATGGGGTCCACCCTAGGAGGGGGTCTTGAATCCGCTTGGGGGATCTTCTCCGAAGAGGTCCTGATCTCGAAGGAGAAGTAGCCAAGTGGATGAGCAAAGGCTCTCACACCGAAATATGAGCAAATCCAAAGCTAACCCTAACTAGGGGATGGAAGGGTCCTATTTATAGTCTTAGTGCAAATGGAAGTCAAAACGAAGGGGTACATGGGCTTCAGCCCGCATCAGGCGTCGGACGTCCGGAAGGCGTCGGACGTCCGGAGGCTCGGGAAGGTCCGGTCGTCCGGACACGTTCGGACGTCTGTAGATTCTTCTCTGTCGTAGGGGCGTCGGTCGTCCGTAGCGGACCGGTCGTCCGGGGCTTCAGGAGGGTCCGGACGTCTGGAGGCTGTCGGTCGTCCGTAGTTCCGGCTCGGGAGGTCGTAGTCCGGACGTCCGATCAGCTCCGGTCGTCCGTAGGTTTGATTCGGGTGGCGATGTTCCGGACGTCCGGAGGGCGTCGGACGTCCGTGTCCTGGGAATCATCGGACGTCCGGAAGGTGTCGGACGTCCGTGCCCTGTAGCTTCAGCTGCCTCCCTTCTTCCTCTTCGACATACTTGGGGTTCTCGCTGTCTTGGCTCTTGCAAGTAGTAGATCCTTGGTTTGCCTCCATGTATCTGATTACACATAGAGTTTCGGAATGAGGTAGTAGCCATGTCTCATGGGTAGAAATAAGAAGTTCGGAGAGGAGCGAGTTCACCTTATCTTCAATAGCCTTAGCTCGGGCTCTTGTCATGGGCCCCGGTGGTGTTGAGGGAGATGAAGGCACGTCCGTGGGGATGAGTGAGGGCTGCTCTGCATCAGTAGGTATAGAGGGGGGGGGTAATTGGACTACTTGACCATATAAAAATCTAACAGTTTCCCAATTTTAGTTGTGGGCAGATTTTAGCAAATTAGCACAAGTCAAGCAATCAACCTACACCTGCAATTCTAAGAGTGTAGCAGCGGAAAGTAAAACATTGCATATGAAGGTAAAGGGAAGGGTTTGGAGAAGGCAAACACAATGTAGACATGAAGATTTTTGGCATGGTTTCGATAGGTGGTGCTATCTTACATCCACGTAGATGGAGACTTCAACCCACAAAGGGTAACGGTTGCACGAGTCCACGGAGGGCTCCACCCACGAAGGGTCCATGAAGAAGCAACCTTGTCTATCCCACCATGGCCATCACCCACAAAGTACTTGCCTCACTCGGGTAGATCTTCACGAATTAGGCGATCTCCTTGCCCTTACAAACTTCTTGGTTCAACTCCACAATCTTGTTGGAGGCTCCCAAGTGACACCTAACCAATCTAGGAGACACCACTCTCCAAAAGGTAATAGATGGTGTGTTGATGATGAACTCCTTGCTCTTGTGCTTCAAATGATAGTCTCCCCAACACTCAACTCTCTCTCACAGATTTGGATATGGTGGAAAGATGATTTGAGTGGAAAGCAGCTTGGCGAAGGCTAGAGATCAAGATTCTTGGGGTAGGATTGGTATATCTTGGTCTCAGCACATGATTAGGTGGTTCTCTCTCAGAAAATGTATGCTGGAAGTGTAGGCACGTTCTGATGGCTCTCTCACAAATGGGGAAGGGGGTGGAGGGGTACATATAGCCTCCACACAAAATCCAACTGTTGCACATATTTGACCCAACTCGGTCAGACCGAATAGAGGAACTCGGTGAGACCGATTCAGTTCAAAATGTGAACGTTAGGAATCTCGGTGGGACCGACTGGAATAACTCGGTGTGACCGATGTGCTAGGGCTTAGTGCAAACATTATCTCGGGGGTGCCGATTGCTTCAACTCAATGAGAACAACGTGAAACAAAACACAACATAGCGGATGTCAAGCTAACTCGGTGTGACCGATTGCACTGAATTGGTGAGACCGAAAGAGTGCAACATGTCACAGGGAGGATGTAAGGCCATCTCGGTGAGACCGAGATCCGTATCGGTGTGACCGAACTTTTAGGGTTTCTGGCAGTGGCTATGTCAAATGAACTCGGTGGCTCCGGGTCGAAAGAATCGGTGGGTCCGAGTTTGACTTTGAGTTTTGGACATATTTGGAAATGAGAAAGCGGTTGGGGGCTTTGGAGCAATATCACTAAGCACTTTGAGCAAGTAGACCATTAAGCAACACCTCATCCCCTTTTAATAGTATTGGCTTTCCTATGGACTCAGTGTGATCTTGGATCACTAACATATAAATGAAGGGTCTTGAGCTTTTGCCAAAATGTGTCCTTAGCATTTTGAGGGGTCCACATCTCTAGTCCATGCCATGCCATTCACTGAACTATCTGAAATATTAAGCTTGAATGGATATTAGTTCAATGAGCTATTTGTTGTTATGAATTACCAAAACCACCCGGGGATTAGTTGCACTTTCAGATGTGCAAGGTGGTGAGTGGAAACACAAGAAGGTGGCCGAAAAAGGTACTGCAAGCACCACGCCACCACCTCCTCCGATCGCCACCACAAGAGCTTCCCCGAGGACGCGCGCTGCCGCCGCCTTCCCCGAGGTGTTCGATGGAATGGGTGCAAGGTATGCAAATTTGATTGTCTTCTAGTTGTTTTCACTTGTCGCCATTGCGATTGTTCTTGACTTGTGGAGCGAAATTGTAGCGCCGGTTTGTATGATGCGACTACCGAGTTTGTGCACATGTTAGACGACAACACTGTCGACATTGATCAAGCCCCGATCGATGATTACGACTACAATGAGATGGATGGTGGTGTGGACCGTCACGGTGGGGAATAAGATGAGGTGGAGGAGATTGGGGAGGGGGTGTTCGACCAAGCACAAGCAAAAGTGCACGTGAGATCGAAGAAATACATGCAATTGGAACATCAAGTCTTGATCAAGGCTTAGGAATCTGTGTCTCTTCATGCGTGCACTAACACTGACCAACCCGGCAAGCGGTATTGGCAAAGGATAGAGGACCAGTTCTTCAGAATAATGGCAAAGTATCCCTCGAGGATGCCACACAGCTATAGGTCACTCCAAGGTCCTTGGGATGTGAGCAAGCCGATTTGTAGCCATTGGAGTGGTTGCTTGGGGCAAGTCCGCAATGCACCTCCAAGTGGTACCGTTGAAGCCGATTAGAGTTTGTTTTCACGTCCCAAGTAGTGAAAATGATTTGTAGCCGTTGGAGTGGTTGCATGTGACATACTTAGGCATTGATTTCATTTTGTTGGACAAAATTGCGCAATAAAGGTACAAGGACATGAAAGCTTCCAATGGCAAGTCATTTACACTAGAGCATTATTGGAAATTGCTTCAAAATAGTGAGAAGTGGAAGTTGATTGACAAAGAATCCCCACCGAAGAGAGGTTCACTCACCAAGATGGATGATGATGATGAAGATGATGATGGCCCAAGAAACAAGAACAAGCCCGATGAAAACAAGAAGACCAAATACAAGATCGAGAGGGAAGCGGAGGCATCAAGCTTGCGGGACAAGATAGATGCCATGATACAATCAAATGAGTTGATGTTGGCCAAGGCATTGGAGGCAAAGAAGGAGTTGGCCCACAAGAAGGCACAAGAGAAGCAAGAAAAGTGGCAATTACTCAAGGAAGAGGGATTGTGCAAGGCCGCCATTCAGGAGAAAAGAGCCCTTGCCGAGGAGAACAAGGCCTTGGCCAAGCTTCTTCAAGAGGAGAACAAGATCATGATGATGAACCGCAATGACATGGACGACATCACCAAAGAATGGAATAATATTGCAAGGAGGGAGATCTCGGAGAGAAGGAAGCAAGCATCAACGGGTGGTGGCTTCAGTGCCGGTGGTGGTTTTGATGATGGTGGTGGAGAGTGATGATGATCATGGAGGTGGTGGTGGCTTCGGCGGTGTTCTTTTGGGTCATGGATGAAAACTATGTTTATTTTCTACGCAAACTATGTTTGATTGTTCGAATTTGTAGTCATTTATCGGTACTGCGGTCAAATTGTCTAATTTGTTTTTTCAGTTTGAGGGCTGGCGCCGCCTGTATGTTTTACCGTTCGGCCTTGCGGAGTCTGTTCGGCCGCAGCCCACGCCAGCCCTCAAAACACATTTTCCGCGACCCTTATACTCACTTTAAAGGTCCGCGCGATAAAGGGTAAGCTAGAGATGCTCTTAGAACTCGGGTACTCAATTTTGGAATCCTCATGGTGTTGGAAACTAAAACTCCCCCGAGCAGTGCCGATGTGGACTGATGCTGAGTCAACACGCCACATCGGTGCTGATAAGAGCATCTACAACCGGACTTGGCAAATTCGGACCCTCAAACGCCTGCGGACGCGCCCGGGCGCGTTCGCGGGCACTGACCGGGCACTCGTAAAAAAAACGCAATCCACATTCGGACACCTCAATTACCATATCTCAAATCCATACAAACTCATGCAGTTACGTCGACGCACATGCATAGTCTGGCTACTCCATCACACTACACTAAACATGCAATCGGACTACCAAAATTTGGCATGTTTGGCTATGGTGGAGTTCATCCACGGTTGCCCTAGCCCTTCCTGGCGCCCTGTCATCCTTCTCGCGGAAGTATCTGTCGAGGATGCAGTACAGATCGAGCCAGATCTGCTTGTCACCAGAGTTGTCCTCGCCGTCGCTGTCCTCCTTCTCCTCATTCGGTGGAAGTATGGCCATGGCACGGACCGCCCGATTCTGCTCTTTGGTGAGGGCGCGCGTGTTCCTCCGCTGTCATTTCATCACAATGCGAGCGCGGATGGCTTCCTCCTCTACGGTCGCCCGGGCTGCTGCATCAGCCGCCTCCGTCACCACCATTTCCACCGCGATATGGGCCTCGGTGGCCTTTATCCTCTCCATCCCGCGACGGGCCGCCCGTTCCCGGTGGGACTCATAGTCTGCCCGACCGGTGATGGGGAAGGAGAAGTGCTCCGGCTGCCTAGACCACGAGGATCCAGCACCACAGGACTCGAGCACCTGGTGAGCCGATGCTATGGCATTGCGGCGGACGGATTCATCCTTCCGTCGGGCGCTGTCGTCCCGGGAGCGGCGGAGTGTAATGCGGACTGCCATTGCCTCCTCCAACCCACACGGGATGACACCCCAGTCGACGGATCCGGACTGGTCGGAGTCCGATCCGCTGCCCGCCATGCCGGAGATGGCACTGAAGACGAGTTTGGGTGGCAGAGGGGAGGGGAGGAGAGTGGAGTGAAGTGGATAGGGTTTGCTCTGGCAAGAGAATGGGGACGAATATAAGTGGGGTCGGGTGGGCCAGCATGGGCCGGATGCCCGGATCCGACGTGGTGGGCGTGCCCGGGCGCCCCCATATCTGCCCCATATTTGGGTTGGATATGGGGGGTGCCGGTCAGCCCGAGCGTTTGAGGCCCGTTTGAGGCGTCCGTCTAGATCGGAAAAACATGACCGGTCAGGGACCGGGCGGCTCGCCCGAGCGTATGAGGTGGGTTTGAGGGGTCCGGCTGTACATGCTCTAACTGTTGTGTTGAATATATGTATAGGCAATATATCACATGTATGGATAGGACCATTTACTACCTAGCCCCGCCTCTTATTTCCTTGTATAGTCGAGGCCATGGGCTACATCCTGTACACGCGTGTATGCACCCAATCTAATTGAGAGTTGCGTTGCCAAACAATATGGTATCAGTTTCCCTACCACGATCCTCTACCTAAAACCTTCCGCTCCTGCCGCCGCCGTGCCCTAGACCACCGTCGCCGCACCATCCCTGTCGCCGCCGCCCCTAGCTCGCCGCCACCGCACACCTCCTTGATACTTCTCTGTTGTATCTATATTTTTTTTATTGTTTCATGCCAATATTATACAACTTCTACACATTTTTGGCAACAATTTATATGATTTATTGGACAAACCTATTGATCCAGTGCCCAATACCAGTTCATGTTTGTTGCATGTTTTTTCTTTCACAGAAAATCATATCAAACGAAGTCCAAACGCGATAAAATATACGGAGAATTATTTTGGAATATATGTGATTTTTGGGAGGTGGAATCAACGCAAACAGGGGCCCACATCCTCCAAGATACACTAGGGTGCGCCAGGGGGTGCCAGGCGCGCCCAGGTGTCTTATGCCCTCCTCGTAAGGCGGTTGGGGCCCTTCTTCTGGTGCAAGAAATATAATTTATGGAAAAAATCGTGTAAATGTTTTAGTGTAATCAGAGTTACAGATCTCCGGGAATTTAAGAAACCGTGAAGGGCCAGATCTCGGGAACGCGAAACAGAAGAGAACGGAGAGGGAGATCCAATCTCGGAGGGGCGGCCATGGACCAGAGGAGGATCTCTCCTCCCATCTAGGGGAGGCCAAGGAAGAATAAGAAGGAGGGGGCTCTCTCCCCCTCTCTCCCGGTGGCGCCGGAGTGCCGCCCGGGCAAGGATCGTGACAGCGATCTACATCAACAATCTTTCTAATGTCAACACCAACTTTCTCCCCCTCTATGCAGCGGTGTGACACCTCTTCTCCCTGCTGTAATCTCTACTTAAACATGGTGCTCAACTCCATATATTATTTTCCAATGATCTATGGTTATCCTTGAGTAGATCCGTTTTGTCCTATGGTTTAATCGTGATCTTGGTTGGTATGATTGTATATTTTATTTATGGTACTGTCCTACGGTGCCCTCCATGTCGTGCAAACGTGAGGGGCCCCCGCTGTGGGGTGTTGCAATATGTTCATGGTTTGCTTATTGTCGGTGTTGCGGGGGTGACAGCAGCCTAAATGCGGAGAAGTGGGTCATTGCGTATGGGATAAAGAGGACTTGATACTTAATGCTATGGTTGGGGTCCAATCATAAGTGCATATGATCCAAGTAGAGAAAGTATGTTAGCTCAGGCCTTTCCCTCACATAAAATTGCAAGAATGATTACCGGTACTTGTTATCAATTGCCTAGGGACAAATGACTTTCTTATTGACAAAAGCTATCCACTTTTATTACCTTGCAATTTATTCGTAGTTTTATTCTCGCAAAGTACTCGTAGTTTTATTCTTGCAAAATAGTTCCGTACTTGTTTTAGGTAAAGCAAACGTCAAGTGTGCGTAGAGTTGTATTGGTGGTCGATGGAACTTGAGGGAATATTTGTTCTGCCTTTAGCTCCTCGTTGGGTTCGACACTCTCATTTATCGAAGAAGGCTACAAATGATCCCCTATACTTGTGGGTTATCACTCCTCTGCCGCTGCTTCACCTCCCAAGCCGCCGCAGCCCTTCTCCCTTCTTCCCTTCCCTCCCACCGCTCCCACACCCCTAGCCGCACCTCCTTGCCGCCATGGCCTCACTCGATTCATCCGCCTCTGGTGCCACCAACCCTTTTGCCGGTCCCGATCTTGTTCTCATCCCTGATCTCGACATCCATCGCGATGTTCCCTTGTGCCTCTACCACTCCACCTCCACCTATTATGCCTGGAAAACCTACTTCTCCTTGGTGTTCCGCGAGTATCATCTCCATGATCACATCAATGGCTCCACCGACTCTAGTCTCATGCTTGGCGATGAAGAGTGGACGACCATAGATGCCACGCTCGTTCGTTGGTTCTACCTCACCATCTCCAAGGATCTTTTCCACACGGTGGTCACCGACGGGGATGATGCCCTCACCGTTTGGACCAAACTCAACGGGATCTTCACCGACAACCAACTTCAGCACCGGGTTTTACTTCGGCAAGAATTTTTTGGGTCTCACCAACTTGACACATCCATCGATGTTTTTTGCATGCGTCTCAAAAAACTTGCAGATGAGCTCTGTGATCTTGGCGAAACCATCTCCGGCGAGCTCCTCCTCAGCACCCTCTACTACTTCTTGAGCTTGCATTGTTTTTTTTCCTTGAAGTGGACAGGGTGTTGCAGCAAAGTAGAGATAAGTATTTCCCTTAGTTTGAGAACCAAGGAATCAATCCAGTAGGAGGTACAAGCAAGTCTCCAATCTATGCACCTGCACAAACAATCAAACACTTGCACCCAACGCGATAAAGGGGTTGTCAATCCCTTCACGATCACTTGCAAGGATGAGATCTAATAGAGATAGATATAAAAGATTACTAAAACGTAAAACAAAGTAAAAGTAAATAAATTGCAGCAATGTATTTTTGGTTTTTTATTTATAGATCTGTAAATATATGATGGAAAATAGACATGGGGCCATAGGTTTCACTAGAGGCTTCTATCTTGAAAGAAAACATACGGTGTGTGACAAATTATTGTCGAGCAATTGATAGAAAAGCGAAAGTTATGACGATATCCAAGGCAATGATTATGAATATAGACATCATGTCCGTGTCAAGTAGACCGAAACAATTCTGCATCTACTACTATTACTCCACACATCGATCGACTCCTGCCTGCATCTAGAGTATTAAGTTCAAGAGAACAGAGTAACGCTTTAAGTAAGATGACATGATGTAGAGGGATAAACTCACGCAATATGATAAAAACCCCATACTTTTACCCTTGATGGCAACAAAACAATATGTGCCTCGCTACCCCTGCTATGTCACTGGGTGAGGACACCGCAAGATTGAACCCAAAACTAAGCACCTCTCCCATTGCAAGAAGAACCAATCTAGTTGGCCAAACCAACCCGATAATTCAAAGAGAAATACAAAGATGTTTAATCATGCATATAAGAATTCAGAAAAGACTCAAATAATATTCATAGATAATCTGATCATAAATCCACAATTCATCGGATCTCGACAAACACACCGCAAAAAGAATATTACATCGGATAGAACTCCAAGAACATCAAGGAGAACATGGTATTGAAGATCAAAGAGAGAAAACAATCCCTCTAGCTACTAGCTATGGACCCATAGGTCTGTGGTAAACGACTCACGCTTCATCAGAAGGGCAATAAGGTTGGTGTAGAAGCCCTTCGTGATCCAATCCCCCTCTGCCATTGGGATCTCACGGGAACAGAGGCTTGCGGCGGCGGAAAAGTATTTGGATGGACACTTCTGTTGGTTTGGGAATATTTGGGAATTTATATTGCTGAGAGGCGGTGCAAGGGACTCTCGAGGGGCCCACAAGCCCAGGGGCGCCCCCTAGGGCGCGACCCTACGGCTTGTCGTCTCCTCGTGGGTCTTCTGCCCCTTTTCCAAGTCTCGTAAGTGTCTTCTGGTCCAAGAAAAATCATCACGAAAGTTTTATTCCATCTGGACTCTGTTTGATATTCGTTTTCTGTAAAACTCAGAAACAAGGAAAAAACGAAAACTGGCACTGGGCTCTGATACGTCTCCGTCGTATCTATAATTTTTGATTGTTCCATGCCAATATTATTCACTTCCATATACCTTTTGGCAACTATTTATATTATTTTTGGGACTAACATATTGATCCGATGCTCGATGCGCCTCACATCATTGCATGTTTTATGTTTCGCAGAATATCCATATCAAACGGAGTCCAAACGGGATAAAAACGGACGGAGCTTATTTTTGGAAAATATGGAAAATTCCAGAAGAAAAATCCACGCGAGACGGTGCCCGAGGTGGTCACGAGGCAGGGGGCGCGCCTCCCCCCTGGGCGCGCCGCCTACCCTCGTGAGCCCACCGTAAGGCGGTTGATGCTCTTCTTTTACTGCAAGAAATATAATATTCGGAAAAAAATCACGGCGAAGGTTTCAGGCCAATCGGAGTTACGGATCTCCATATATACGCGAAACGGTGAAACAGAGCCAGAATAGAACGCATAAACAGAGAGATAGAGCCAATCTCGGAGGGGCTCTCACCCCTCCCAAGCCATGGGAGCCAAGGAACAGAGGGGAAACCCTTCTCCCATCTAAAGAGGAGGTCAAGGAAGAAGAAGAAGAAGAAGGGGGCCTCTCTCCCCCTCGCTTCCGGTGGCGCCAGAACGCCACCGGGGGCCATCATCATCACCGCAATCTTCACCAACACCTCCGCCATCTTCACCAACATCTCCATCACCTTCCCCCCTCTATCTACAGCGGTCCACTCTCCCGCAACCCGCTGTACCCTCTACTTGAACATGGTGCTTTATGCTTCATATTATTATCCAATGATGTGTTGCCATCCTATGATGTCTGAGTAGATTTTCGTTGTCCTATCGGTGGTTGATGAATTTCTATGATTGATTTAATTTTCTTGTGGTTATGTTGATGTCCTTTGGTGCCCATCATATGAGAGCGCACGTGGATCACACCATATGGTTAGTTTTATGTTGATAGGACTATGTATTGGAGGGCAAGAGTGACAGAAGCTTCAACCTAGCATAGAAATTGATGCATACGGGATTGAAGGGGGACCAATATATCTTAATGCTATGGTTGGGTTTTACCTTAATGAACGTTAGTAGTTGCGGATGCTTGCTAATAGTTCCAATCATAAGTGCATAGAATTCCAAGTAAGGGATGACATGCTAGCAGTGGCCTCTCCCACATAAAACTTGCTATCGGTCTAGTAAAGTAGTCAATTGCTTAAGGGACAATTTCGCCACACCTACCATAACTTTTCCACACTCTCTATATTTACTTTAGTTGTGTCTTTACCTTAACAGCCCCTAGTTTTATTTTCGTGCTTTCTACTTTCTTGCAAGCTTACCCGAAAACACCTACAAAGTACTTCTAGTTTCATACTTGTTCTAGGTAAAGCGAACATTAAGCGTGCGTAGAGTTGTATCGGTGGTCGATAGAACTTTAGGGAATATCCGTTCTACCTTTAGCTCCTCGTTGGGTTCGACACTCTTACTTATCAAAAACTGTTGCGATCCCCTATACTTGTGGGTTATCAAGACCTTTTTCTTGCGCCGTTGCCGGGAGTCATAGCGTGGGGTGAATATTCTCGTGTGTGCTTGTTTGCTTTATCACTAAGTAATTTTTATTTGCTGTTCTTAGTTGTTCTCTATTTTTAGTTATGGATACGGAACACGAAATACCAAAAAAATTAGGTGTACTTGCCACTCATGGAGATGGGGAACCTCCTAAAACCCTCGATGCTGGTTATGTGAAAGATATTATGTAATACTTTAATAATCTTGAGAAAACCCCATTCAATTATGTAATGGGAGTAACGTTGGATCAATGTGAATACTTTAGGGATTATCGCTTGACACAAAAAGGGAAACTATTATGGGATCAAATTCATATATTGAAGTGGTATGCTTGGCAACTATGCGTGGAATATGATTATACTTGTTGCTCTAGGATGAATTCTCCACACCTTCACTTTTCATGCAAATTTAATGATAATGAAACCTTAGCTTCTTATGCTAGAGGTATATATGATTACTATGATGTGGAACAAATAGAAGAATTTGTTGCTTTTATGGGTGCTTATGAAATTGAAGCTATGTGTAAAGAGTTTGAGGATTTTGATGATGCTGTTTATAGATCTGAAAATTTAGCTATCCTCAAATGTTGCTATGAGAATTATAGATACAATTATGAAATTAATGCACTTATTAAGAAAGTCTCCGTTGTCCAAGAAGAGACTAATATTTTGCAGGAATCTATGGAAGAAGAAATTGATGAAACTGTGAGCTCATTGGATGAAAAAGATGATGAGGAGAGCGAAGAACAAAAGGAGGAAGAGCGGATTAGCTACCCGTGCCCACCTTCTAATGAGAGTAACTCTTCAACTCATACATTGTTTAATTCCCCTTCGTGCTTACCGAATGATGATTGCTATGATGATTGCTATGATCTCGTTGATTATTTTGAAATACCCCTTTTTGATGATGCTTGCTATGCTTGTGGCCAAGATGCCAATATGAATTATGCTTATGGAGATGAACTTGCTATAGTTCCTTATGTTAAACATGAAATTGTTGCTATTGCACCCACGCATGATAGTCCTATTATCTTTTTGAATTCTCCCGATTACTCTATATCGGAGAAGTTTGCACTTATTAAGGAGTATATTGATGGGTTGCCTTTTACCGTTGCACATGATGATTTTGATGAATATAATATGCATGTGCTTGCTGCTCCTACTTGCAATTATTATGAGAGAGGAACTATATCTCCGCCTCTTTATGTTTCTAATATGATGAAATTGCAAGAAACTGCTTATACTATGCATTGGCCTTTACTTGGTGTGCATGAATTGTTCTTTTATGACATGACGATGCATCGGAAGAGAGTTAGACTTCGTCATTACATGGTATATTTTACTTTGTGCTCACTACTAAATTACAAATCATAGCTAATTAAAATTGGCTTTGATATACCTTGGGATCCGGGTGGATTCATTACTTGAGCACTATATGCCTAGCTTAATGTCTTTAAAGAAAGCGCTGCCAGGGAGACAACCCGGAAGTTTTAGAGAGTCATTTATTTCTGTTGAGTGCTTTCATATAGTTTAAAAACAACAAAAATAAAGAGGGGAACCCAAAACTTTTTCAAAAAGAAAAGTGAAAGTAAGAGAGACAAGCATTTTTGAAGTGTGAGAGCTCCTTGAACTTTGTTCATGCTCACGGGAACTTTGTGAATCTTGATTACAGAAACTTTTCAACAAAAATAATTATCCCCTTGTACAATTCCATTGTATTATAAAAATAATGTGCCAAGGTTTGCCTTTAGGATGTTTACAATGCTTGTTGGTTTGTGCGGTGCAGGGCAGAAACTTTGGCTGTAGTGCACGGATTTTATTTTTTTACTGGAACGTCAAATGGTTCTGATTCTTTTTGCACTGTCTTGCTGTCAAATTTTTTATTTGTCCTAATTTTGGCAGAATTTTCAAGTATCAGAAGTATGGTGAATGTTCGGATTGCTACAGACTGTTCTGTTTTAGACAGATTCTGTTTTTGATGCATAGTTTGCTTGTTTTGATGAAACTATCAATTTATATCAGTGGATTAAGCCATGAAAAAGTTATACTACAGTAGACACAATGCAAAAACAAAATATGAATTGGTTTGCAGTAGTACTTAGAGCAGTGATTTGCTTTATTATACTAACGGATCTTACCGAGTTTTCTGTTGAAGTTTTGTGTGGATGAAGTGTTCGATGATCGAGAAGGTTTCAATGTGAGAAGAAGGTAGAGAGGCAAGAGCTCAAGCTTGGGGATGCCCGAGGCACCCCACGTAAATATTCAAGGAGACTCAAGCGTCTAAGCTTGGGGATGCTGGGGAGGCATCCCCTCTTTCTTCAACAAGTATCGTTATGTTTTCGGATTCGTTTCATTCATGTGATATGTGCAATCTTGGAGCGTCTTTTGCTTTAGGTTTTTATTTTCTTTTATGCACCATGCTGGTATGAGATAGTCCTTGGTTGATTTATAGAATGCTCATTGCACTTCACTTATATATTTTGAGTATGGCTTTATAGAATGCTTCATGTGCTTCACTTATATCATTTGAAGTTTGGATTGCCCGTTTCTCTTTACATAAACAACCGCCATTTGTAGAATGCTCTTTTGCTTCACTTATATTTGTTAGAGCGTGGGCATATCTTTTGTAGAAAGAATTAAACTCTCGTGCTTCACTTATATCTATTTAGAGAGATGACAGGAATTGGTCATTCACATGGTTGGTCATAAAATCCTACATAAACTTGTAGATCGCTGAATATGATATGTTTGATTCCTTGCAATAGTTTTGCGATATAAAGATTGTGATATTAGAGTCGTGCTAGTTGAGTAATTGTGAAATTGAGAAATACTTGTGTTGAGGTTTGCAAGTCCCGTAGCATGCACGTATGGTGAACCGTTATGTAACGAAGTCGGAGCATGAGGTGTTTATTGATTGCCTTCCTTATGAGTGGCAGTCGGGGATGAGCAATGGTCTTTTCCTACCAATCTATCCCCCTAGGAACATGCGCGTAGTACTTTGTTTTGATGACTAATAGATTTTTGCAATAAGTATGTGAGTTCTTTATGACTAATGTTGAGTCCATGGATTATATGCACTCTCACCCTTCCATCATTGCTAGCCTCTTCGGTACCGTGCATTGCCCTTTCTCACCTCGAGAGTTGGTGCAAACTTCGCCGGTGCATCCAAACCCCGTGATACGATACGCTCTGTCACACATAAGCCTCATTATTTCTTTCTCAAAACAGCCACTATACCTACCTATTATGGCATTTCCATAGCCATTCCGAGATATATTGCCATGCAACTTCCATCATCATCATATACATGACTTGAGCATTCATTGTCATATTGCTTTGCATGACCGTAAGATAGCTAGCATGATGTTTTCATGGCTTGTCCGTTTTTTTATGTAATTGCTACGCTAGATCATTGCACATCCTGGTACACCACCGGAGGCATTCATATAGAGTCATATCTTTGTTCTATTATCGAGTTGTAATATCGAGTTGTAAGTAAATAAAAGTGTGATGATCATCATTATTAGAGCATTGCCCAAAAAAAAGAGAGGCCAATGAAGCCTAAATAAAAAATGGGGCCAAAGAAGCCCGCAAAAAAAAGGGCAATGTTACTATCTCTTTTTCCACACTTGTGCTTCAAAGTAGCACCATGTTCTTCATGTGGTGAGTCTCATATCTTGTGCTTCAAAGTAGCACCATGTTCTTCATATAGATTGTCTCTTATGTTGTCACTTTCATATACTAGTGGGAATTTTCATTATAGAACTTGTCTTGTATATTCCAACGATGGGCTTCCTCAAATGCCCTAGGTCTTCATGAGCAAGCAAGTTGGATGCACACCCACTTAGTTTCTTTTGTTGAGCTTTCATACACTTATAGCTCTTAGTGCATCCGTTGCATGGCAATTCCTACTCCTCGCATTGACATCAATTGATGGGCATCTCCATAGCCCGTTGATTAGCCGCGTTGATGTGAGACTTTCTCTCTTTTTTGTCTTCTCCACATAACCCCCATCATCATATTCTATTCCACCTATAGTGCTATGTCCATGGCTCACGCTCATGTATTGCGTGAAAGTTGAAAAGGTTTGAGAACGTCAAAAGTATGAAACAATTGCTTGGCTTGTCATCGGGGTTGTGCATGATGTGAATGCTTTGTGTGGTGAAGATGGAGCATAGCCAGACTATATGATTTTGTAGGGATGAGCTTTCTTTGGCTTTGTTATTTCAATAAGGCATAATTGCTTGGTTGGTATGCTTGAAGTATTATTGTTTTTATGTCAAAGGATAGACTATTGCTTTGAATCACTCGTGTCTTAATATTCATGCCATGATTAGACATATGATCAAGATTATGTTAGGTAGCATTCCACATCAAAATTTATCTTTTTTATCATTTACCTACTCGAGGACGAGCAGGAATTAAGCTTAGGGATGCTGATACGTCTCCGTCAGATCTATAATTTTGATTGTTCCATGCCAATATTATTCACTTCCATATACTTTTGGCAACTTTTTATATTATTTTGGGACTAACATATTGATCCGATTGCCCAGTGCAGTTCACATGCATTGCATGTTTTATGTTTCGCAGAATATCCATATCAAATGGAGTCCAAACAGGATAAAAACGGACGGAGCTTATTTTTGGAAAATATGGAAAATTCCAGAAGAAAAATCCACGCGAGACGGTGCCTGAGGTAGTCACGAGGCACGGGGCGCGCCTCCCCCCTGGGCGCGCCGCCTACCCTCGTGAGCCCACCGTAAGGCGGTTGATGCTCTTCTTTTGCCGCAAGAAAGATAATATTCATAAAAAATCATGGCGAAGGTTTCAGGCCAATCGGAGTTACGGATCTCCATATATACGCGAAACGGTGAAACAGAGCCAGAACAGAACGCATAAACAGAGAGATAGATCCAATCTTAGAGGGGCTCTCGCCCCTCCCAAGCCATGGGAGCCAAGGAACAGAGGGGAAACCCTTCTCCCATCTAGGGAGGAGGTCAAGGAAGAATAAGAAGAAGGGGGCCTCTCTCCCCCTCGCTTCCGGTGGCGCCGGAACGCCGCCGGGGGCCATCATCATCACCGCGATCTTCACCAACACCTCCGCCATCTTCACCAACATCTCCATCACCTTCCCCCCTCTATCTACAGCAGTCCACTCTCCCGCAACCCGCTGTACCCTCTAATTGAACATGGTGCTTTATGCTCCATATTATTATCCAATGATGTGTTGCCATCCTATGATGTCTGAGTAGATTTTCGTTGTCCTATCGGTGGTTGATGAATTGCTATGATTGATTTAATTTTCTTATGGTTATGTTGCTGTCCTTTGGTGCCCATCATATGAGCGCGTGCGTGGATCACACCATAGGGTTAGTTGTATGTTGATAGGACTATGTATTGGAGGGCAAGAGTGACAGAAGCTTCAACCTAGCATAGAAATTGATGCATACGGGATTGAAGGGGGACCAATATATCTTAATGCTATGGTTGGGTTTTACCTTAATGAACGTTAGTAGTTGCGGCTGCTTGCTAATAGTTCCAATCATAAGTGCATAGAATTCCAAGTAAGGGATGATATGCTAGCAGTGGCCTCTCCCACATAAAGCTTGATGTCGGTCTAGTAAAGTAGTCAATTGCTTAAGGGACAATTTCGCCACACCTACCATCACTTTTCCACACTCGCTATATTTACTTTAGTTGTGTCTTTACCTTAACAGCCCCTAGTTTTATTTTCGTGCTTTCTACTTTCTTGCAAGCTTACCTGAAAACACCTACAAAGTACTTCTAGTTTCATACTTGTTCTAGGTAAAGCGAACGTTAAGCGTGCGTAGAGTTGTATTGGTGGTCGATAGAACTTTAGGGAATATTTGTTCTACCTTTAGCTCCTCGTTGGGTTCAACACTCTTACTTATCGAAAACTGTTGCGATCCCCTATACTTGTGGGTTATCAAGAGGCTCTAGGTTAATAGGTTAGTCCCAAAAATAATATAAAATAGCATATTAATGCATATAAAACATCCAAAAAAGATAATATAATAGCATGGAACAATAACAAATTATAGATATGTTGGAGATGTACCACCCTCACCGCCGGTCTCAATGTGGAGTTCGATAATGCCACTTCGAACCTCACCTTGATCCCGGCGCCAACCTTTCCCAAGGTCGTGGCATACGCGTCGCACTAAGATGGTGAAAACTAGGGCCACCCACAACGCCCTCACTGCCGGGACTTACCGCGGCGCCCGCCGCCGCCGTCCTCGCGCCTCCTGTGCCGCGGTTCCCCACGCCGGCGACTGATGTCTACTACACAACTTTATCCTTGTAGACTCGTGTTGGGCCTCCAAGCGCAGAGTTTTGTAACACAGTAGCAATTTTCCCTCAAGTGGATGACCTAAGGTTTATCAATCCGTGGGAGGCGTAGGATGAAGATGGTCTCTCTCAAACAACCCTGTGACCAAATAACAAGAGTCTCTTGTGTCCCCAACATACCAAATACAATGGTAATTTGTATAGGTGCACTAGTTCGGCAAAGAGATGGTGATACAAGTGTAGAAATGATAGTAGATATTGATTTTTGTAATAGGAACAATAAAAAATAGCAAGGTATCAAGTAACAAAAGTGAGCACAAACGGTATTGAAATGCTTGAAAATGAGGCCTAGGGTCCATACTTTTGCTAGTGCAATCTCTCAACAATGCTAATATAATTGGATCATATAACCATCCCTCAAAGTGCAATGAAGAATCACTCCAAAGTTCCTATCTAGCGGAGAACATAAGAAGAAAATGTTTGTACGGTACGAAACCACCTCAAAGCTATTCTTTACGATCAATCTATCCTAGAGTTCGTACTAAAATAACACCAAGCTATTCTTTCCGGTCGATCTATCCAAGAGTTTGTACTAAAATAACACCATATAATACACATCAACCAACTCTAATGTCACCTAGATACTCCAATGTCACCGCGAGTATCCGCGAGTTGATTATACGATATGCATCAAACAATTTAAGATTCATAATACTCAATCCAACACAAAGAACCTCAAAGAGTGCCCCAAGATTTCTACCAAAGAAACAAAGACGAGAACATGCATCAACCCCTATGCATATATTACCCCAATGTCACCTCGGGAATCTACGAGTTGTGTGCCAAAACACATATCAAGTGAATCAACATGATACCCCACTGTGACCATGGGTATTCATAGCAAGACATACATCAAGTATTCTCAAATCCATAAAAGTATTCAATCCGGTAGAACGAAATCTCAAAGGGAAAACTCAATTCACAACAATATAGAGAGGGGAAAACACCATATGATCCAACTATATTAAAAAAGGTCGCGATACATCAAGATCATGACATCTCAAGAACATGAGAGAGAGAGAGAGATTAAACACATAGCTACTGGTACAAACCCCCAGCCCCGAGGGTGGCCTACTCCCTCCTCATCATGGTGGCTGCCGGGATGATGAAGATGGCCACCGGTGATGATTTTCCCCTCCGGCGAAGTGCCGGAACGGGGTCTAGATTGGTTTTTCGTGGCTACAGAGGCTTGCGGCAGTGGAACTTCTCATCTAGGGTTCTTTCTGATGGTTTCTCTATTTATAGGATTTTTTGGCGTTGGTTGAAGGAAATATGCCCTAGAGTCAATAATAAAGTTGTTATTTATATTTCTTTATATCATGATAAATGTTTATTATTCATGCTAGAATTGTATTAACCAGAAACATAGTAGATGTGTGAATACATAGACAAATAGAGTGTCACTAGTATGCCTCTACTTGACTAACTCGTTAATCAAAGATGGTTAAGTTTCCTAGCCATAGACATGAGTTGTCATTTGACAAACAGGATCACATCATTAGAGAATGATGTGATTGACATGATCCATCCGTTAGCTTAGCACTATGATCGTTTAGTTTATTGCTATTGCTTTCTTCATGACTTATACATGTTCCTATGAGTATGAGATTGTGCAACTCCCGAATACCGGAGGAACACTTAGTGTGATATCAAACATCACTCCGATTGTGGGAGAGGTATCTCTGGGCCATCTCGGGAATGCACATCACTATAAGCCTTGTAAGCAATGTGACTAATGAGTTAGTTGTGGGATGATGCATTACAGAACAAGTAAAGAGACTTGCCGGTAACGAGATTGAACTAGGTATGATGATACCAACGATCGAATCTCGAGCAAGTAACATACCGATGACAAAGGGAACAACGTATGTTGTTATGCGGTTTGACCGATAAAGATCTTCGTAGAATATGTGGGAGCCAATATGAGCATCCAGGTTCTGCTATTGGTTATTGACCGGAGATGAGTCTCGGTCATGTCTACATAGTTCTCGAACCCATAGGGTCCGCACGCTTAACGTTCGATGACGATCGGTATTATGAGTTTTTGTGTTTTGATGTACCGAAGGTAGTTTGAAGTCCCGGATTAGATCACGAACATGACGAGGAGTCTCGAAATTGTCGAGACATGAAGATTGATATATTGGAAGGTTATATTCGGACACCAGAATAGTTCCGAGGTGTATCGGGTATTTTCCGGAGTACCGGGGGGTTACCGGAACCCCCCAGGGGGTTATTGGGCCTCATGGGCCTATTGGTGGAAGAGAGGAGGCAGGCCAAGGTAGGGCGCGTGCCCCCCCCCCCTAGCCCAAACCAAATTGGACTAGGGTGGACGACCCCCTTTCCTTCTCTCCTCCCTCTCCTTCCCCCTTCTCCTTGTTGGAATAGGGAAAGGGGGGCTGAATCCTACTTGGAGTAGGATTGCCCCCCTTGGCCAACCTCCTCCTCCCTCCCCCCTTTATATACGTGGGAGGGGGGCACCCTGAAGGCACACCAAAGTTTCTCTTAGCCGTGTGCGGTGCGCACCCTCCACAGAAACACACCTCGGTCATATCGTTGCAGTGCTTAGGCGAAGCCCTGCACCGGTAACTTCATCATCACCATCACCACGTCGTCGTGCTGACGAAACTCTCCCTCGGCCTCAGCTGGATCAAGAGTTCGAGGGACATTACTGAGCTTTACGTGTGCAGATGACGGAGGTGCCGTGCGTTCAGTACTTGATCAGTTGGATCACGAAGACGTTCGACTACATCAACCGCGTTACTAAATGCTTCCGCTTTCGGTCTACGCGGGTACGTGGACACACTCTCCCAACTCATTGCTATGCTTCTCCTATATAGATCTTGCGTGATCGTAGGAAATTTTTGAAATACTACGTTCCCCAACAGTGGCATCCGAGCCAGGTCTATGCGTAGATGTTATATGCATGAGTAGAACACAAAGAGTTGTGGGCGATAATAGTCATACTACTTACTAGCATGTCATACTTTGATTCGACGGTATTGTTGGATGAAGCGGCCCAGACCGACATTACATGACCGCGTTCATGAGACTGTTTCTACCGCCGTGCTTCGCACACAGGTGGCTAGTGGGTGTCTGTTTCTCCAACTTTAGTTGAATCGAGTGTGACTACGCCCGATCCTTGTTGAAGGTTAAAATAGCACACTTTACAAAAAATCGTTGTGGTTTTGATGCGTAGGTAAGAACGGTTCTTGCTAAGCCCGTAGCAGCCATGAAAAATTTGCAACAACAAAGTAGAGGACGTCTAACTTGTTTTTGCAGGGCTTGCTGTGATGTGATATGGTCAAGACGTGATGATATATAAATTGTTGTATGAGATGATCATGTTTTGTAAAAGTTATCGGCAACTGGCAGGAGCCTTATGGTTGTCGCTTTATTGTATGAAATGCAATTGCCATGTAATTTCTTTACTTTATCACTAAGCGGAAGTGATAGTCGTAGAAACAATAGTTGGCGAGACGACAACGATGCTTCGATGGAGATCAAGGTGTCAAGCCAGTGACGATGGTGATCATGACGGTGCTTTGGAGATGGAGATCAAAAGCACAAGATGATGATAGGCATATCAAAGCACTTATATTGATTGCATGTGATGTTTATCCTTTATGCATCTTATTTTGCTTAGTACGGCGGTAGCATTATAAGATGATCTCTCACTAAATTTCAAGGTATAAGTGTTCTCCCTGAGTATGCACCGTTGCGACAGTTCTTCGTGCCGAGAAACCACGTGATGATCGGGTGTGATAAGCTCTACATTCACATACAACAGGTGCAAGCCAGTTTTGCACACGCAGAATACTCGGGTTAAACTTCATGAGCCTATCATATGCAGATATGGCCTCGGAACACTGAGACCGAAAGGTAGAGCGTGAATCATATAGTAGATATGATCAACATAGTGATGTTCACCATTGAAAACTACTCCATCTCATGTGATGATCGGACATGGTTTAGTTGATTTGGATCACGTGATCACTTAGATGATTAGAGGGATGTCTATCTAAGTGGGAGTTCTTAAGTAATATAATTAATTGAACTTTAATTTATCATGAACTTAGTACCTGATAGTATTTTGCATGTCTATGTTATTGTAGATCAATGGCCCATGCTATTGTTCCTTTGAATTTTAATGCGTTCCTAGAGAAAGATAAGTTGAAAGATGGTGGTAGCAACTACACGGACTGGGTCTGTAACTTGAGGATTATCCTCATTGCTGCACAAAAGAATTACGTCCTGGAAGCACCGCTGGGTGCAAGACCTGCTGCACGAGCAACGCCGGACATTGTGAACACCTGGCAGAGCAAAGCTGATGACTACTCGATAGTTCAGTGTGCCATGCTTTACGGCTTAGAACCAGGACTTCAATGACGTTTTGAACGTCATGGAGCATATGAGATGTTCCATGAGTTGAAGTTAATATTTCAAGAAAATGCCGGGATTGAGAGATATGAAGTCTCCAATAAGTTCTACGACTGCAAAATGGAGGAGAATAGTTTTGTCAGTGAGCATATACTCAGAATGTCTGGGTAGCACAATCACTTGACTCAACTGGGAGTTAATCTTCCGGTTGATAGTGTCATTGACAGAGTTCTTCAATCACTGCCACCAAGCTACAAAAGCTTCATGATGAACTATAATATGCAAGGGATGGATAGGACAATTTCTGAGCTCTTCGCGATGCTAAAGGCTGGGGAGGTAGAAATCAAGAAGGAGCATCAGGTGTTGATGGTCAACAAGACCACTAGTTTCAAGAAAAAGGGTAAAGGGAAGAATGGGAACTTCAAGAAGAAAAGCAAGTTGCTACTCAAGTGAAGAAGCCCAAGTCTGGACCTAAGCCTGAGACTGAGTGCTTCTACTGCAAAGCGACTGGTCACTAGAAGCAGAACCGCCCCAAGTATTTGGTGGATAAGAAGGATGGCAAAGTGAAAGGTATATTTGATGTACATGTTATTGATGTGTACCTTACTAATGCTCGCAGTAGTGCCTGGGTATTTGATACTGGTTCTGTTGCTCATATTTGCAACTCGAAACAGGGACTACGGATTAAGCGAAGATTGGCTAAAGCCGAGGTGACGATGCGCGTGGGGAAATGGTTCCAAAGTTGATGTGATCGCCGTCGGCACGCTACCTCTACATCTACCTTCAGGATTAGTTTTAGACCTGAATAATTGTTATTTGGTGCCAGCGTTAAGCTTGAACATTATATCTGGAACTTTTTTGATACGAGATGGTTATTCATTTAAATCAGAGAATAATGGTTGTTCTATTTATATGAGTAATATCTTTTATGGTCATGCACCCTTGATGAGTGGTCTATTTTTACTAAATCTTGATAGTAGTGGTACACATATTCATAGTATTGAAGCCAAAAGATATAAGTTTAATAATGATAGTGCAACTTATTTGTGGCACTATCGTTTAGGTCATATTGGTGTAAAGCGCATGAAGAAACTCCACGCTGATGGGCTTTTGGAATCACTTGATTATGAATCACTTGATACTTGCGAACCATGCCTCATGGGCAAGATGACTAAGACTCCGTTCTCCGGAACAATGGAGCAAGCAACAGACTTGTTGGAAATAATACATACTGATGTATGCGGTCCGATGAGTGTTGATGCTCGCGGTGGGTATCATTATTTTCTGACCTTCACAGATGAGTTGAGCAGATATGGGTATATCTACTTGATGAAACATAAGTCTGAAACATTTGAAAAGTTCAAAGAATTTCACAGTGAAGTGGAAAATCATCGTAACAAGAACATAAAGTTTCTACGATCTGATCATGGAGGAGAATATTTGAGTTACGAGTTTGGTCTTCATTTGAAACAATGCGGAATAGTTTCGCAACTCACGCCACCCGGAACACCACAGCATAATGATGTGTCTGAACATCGTAACCACACTTTATTAGATATGGTGCGGTCTATGATGTCTCTTACTGATTTACCGCTATCGTTTTGGGGTTATGCTTTAGAGACGACTGCATTCACGTTAAATAGGGACCATCTAAATCCGTTGAGACGACACCATACAAATTGTGGTTTGGCAAGAAACCCAAGTTGTCGTTTCTTAAAGTTTGGGGCTGCGATGCTTATGTGAAAAAGCTTCAACCTGATAAGCTTGAACCCAAATCGAAGAAATGTGTCTTCATAGGATACCCAAAGGAAATAGTTGGGTACACCTTCTATCACAAATCCGAAGGCAAAGTATTCATTGCTAAGAATGGATCCTTTCTAGAGAAGGAGTTTCTCTCGAAAGAAGTGAGTGGGAGGAAAGTAGAACTTGATGAGGTAACTGTACCTGCTCCCTTATTGGAAAGTAGTTCATTACAGAAATCAGTTCCAGTGATTCCTACTCCAATTAGTGAGGAAACTAATGATAATGATCATGAAACTTCACATCAAGTTAATTACTACCGAACCTCGTAGGTCAAGCAAAGTAAGATCCGCACCAGAGTGGTATGGTAATCCTGCTCTGGAAGTCATGTTGCTTGACCATGACGAACCAACGAACTATGAGGAAGCGATGATGAGCCCAGATTCCGCGAAATGGCTTGAAGCCATGAAATCTGAGATGGGATCCATGTATGAGAACAAAGTGTGGACTTTGGTTGACTTGCCCGATGATCGGCAGGCAATAGAGAATAAATGGATCTTCAAGAAAAAGACTGACGCTGATGGTAATATTACTATCTAAAAGCTCGAATTGTTGCGAAAGGTTTTCGACAAGTTCAAGGAGTTGACTACGATGACACTTTCTCACCCGTAGCGATGCTTAAGTCCGTCCGAATCATGTTAGCATTTGCCGCATTTTATGATTATGAAATTTGGCAAATGGATGTCAAAACTGCATTCCTGAATGGATTTCTGGAAGAACAGTTGTATATGATGCAACCAGAAGGTTTTATCGATCCAAAGGATGCTAGCAAAGTGTGCAAGCTCCAGCGATCCATTTATGGACTGGTGCAAGCATCTCGGATTTGGAATGAACGTTTTGATAGTCTGATCAAAGCATATGGTTTTATACAGACTTTTGGAGAAGCCTATATTTACAAGAAAGTGAGTGGGAGCTCTGTAGCATTTCTAATATTATATATGGATGACATATTGTTGATTGGAAATGATATAGAATTTCTGGATAGCAAAAAAGGATACTTGAATAAGAGTTTTTCAATGAAAGACCTCGGTGAAGCTGCTTATATATTGGCCATCAAGATCTATAGAGATAGATCAAGACGCTTAATTGGACTTTCACAAAGCACATACCTTGATAAAGTTTTGAAGAAGTTCAAAATGGATCAAGCAGATAAAGGGTTCTTGCCTGTGTTACAAGGTGTAAAGTTGAGTCAGACTCAATGCCCGACCACTGCAGAAGATAGAGAGAAAATGAAAGTCATTCCCTATGCCTTAGCCATAGGTTCTATCATGTATGCAATGCTGTGTACCAGACCTGATGTGTGCCTTGCTATTAGTTTAGCAGGGAGGTACCAAAGTAATCCAGGAGTGGATCACTGGACAGCGGTCAAGAACATCCTAAAATACCTGAAAAGGACTAAGGATATGTATCTCGTTTATGGAGGTGACAAAGAGCTCGTCGTAAATGGTTACGTCGATGCATGCTTTGACACTGATCCGGATGACTCTAAGTCACAAACCGGATACGTCTTTATATTGAGCGGTGGAGCTGTCAGTTGGTGCAGTTCTAAGCAAAGCGTCGTAGCGGGATCTACTTGTGAAGCGGAGTACATAGCTGCTTCGGAAGCAGCAAATGATGGAGTTCGTATCCGATCTAGGTGTCATACCTAGTGCATCGGGTCTAATGAAAATCTTTTGTAACAATACTGGTGCAATTGACTTGGCCAAAGAATCGAGATTTCACAAGAGAACCAAGCACATCAAGAGACACTTCAATTCCATCTGTGATCAAGTCAAGGACGGAGACATAGAGATTTGCAAAATACATACGGATCTGAATGTTGTAGACCCGTTCACTAAGCCTCTCTCACGAGCAAAACATGATCAGCACCAAGACTCCATGGGTGTTAGAATCATTACTATGTAATCTAGATTATTGACTCTAGTGCAAGTGGGATACTGAAGGAAATATGCCCTAGAGGCTATAATAAAGTTGTTATTTATATTTCCTTATATCATGATAAATGTTTATTATTCATGCTAGATTGTATTAACTGGAAACTTAGTACATGTGTGAATACATAGAGAAACAGAGTGTCACTAGTATGCCTCTACTTGACTAGCTCATTAATCAAAGATGGTTAAGTTTCCTAGCCATAGACATGAGTTTTCATTTGATGAACGGGATCACATCATTATAGAATGATGTGATTGACATGATACATCCGTTAGCTTAGCACTATGATCGTTTAGTTTATTGATATTGCTTTCTTCATGACTTATACATGTTCCTATGACTATGAGATTATGCAACTCCTGAATATCGGAGGAACACTTAGTCTGCTATCAAACGTCACAACATAACTGGGTGATTATAAAGATGCTCTACAGGTGTCTCCGATGGTGTTTGTTGAGTTGGCATAGATCGAGATTAGGATTTGTCACTCCGATTGTGGGAGAGGTATCTCTGGGCCCTCTCGGTAATGCACATCACTATAATCCTTGCAAGCAATGTGACTAATGAGTTAGTTGTGGGATGATGCATTACGGAACGAGTAAACAGACTTGCCGGTAATGAGATTGAACTAGGTATGATGATATCGATGATCGAATCTCGGGCAAGTAACATACCAATGACAAAGGGAACAACGTATGTTGTTATGCGGTTTAACTGATAAAGATCTTCGTAGAATATGTGGGAGCCAATATGAGCATCCAGGTTCCGCTATTGTTTATTGACCGGAGATGAGTCTCGTCATGTCTACATAGTTCCCGTAGGGTCCGCACTCTTAACGTTCGATGACGATCAGTATTACGAGTTTATGTGTTTTGATGTACCGAAGGTAGTTCGGAGTACCAGATGAGATCATAGACATGACGAGGAGTCTCGAAATTGTCGAGACATGAAGATTGATATATTGGAAGGTTATATTCGGACACCAGAATAGTTCCGAGGTGTATCGGGTATTTTCCGGAGTACCAGGGGGTTACCGGAACCCCCGGGGGGTTATTGGGCCTCATGGGCCTATTGGTGGAAGAGAGGAGGCAGGCCAAGGTAGGGCGCGCGCCCCCCTAGCCCAAACCAAATTGGACTAGGGGGGCCGGCCCCCCTTTCCTTCTCTCCTCCCTCTCCTTCCTCCTACTCCTTGTTGGAATAGGAAAGGGGGGCCGAATCCTACTTGGAGTAGGATTGCCCCCCTTGGCGCGCCTCCTCCCCTTGGCCGGCATCCTCCTCCCTCCCCCCTTTATATACGTGGGAGTGGGTACCCCAAAGGCACACCAAAGTTTCTCTTAGCCGTGTGCGGTGCCCCCCTCCCCAGAAACACACCTCGGTCATATCGTTGCAGTGCTTAGGCGAAGCCCTGCGCCGGTAACTTCATCATCACTGTCACCACGCCGTCGTGCTGACGAGACTCTCCCTCGGCCTCAGCTGGATCAAGAGTTCGAGGGACGTCACCGAGTTGTACGTGTGCAGACCGCGATGGTGCCGTGCGTTCGGTACTTGATCGGTTGGATAGCAAAGACGTTCGACTACATCAACCGCGTTACTAAACGCTTCTGCTTTTGGTCTACGAGGGTACGTGGACACACTCTCCCCGCTCGTTGCTATGCTTCTCCTAGATAGATCTTGCGTGATCGTAGGAAATTTTTGAAATACTATGTTCCCCAACATCAGTTTCACGCGAAGATGGGCCTCGAGGTGAGCACAACCCACCGGGGCAAGCCCGGCCCCTCAGGCGCGCCCCGCTATCTTGTGCCCTACTCCTTCACCTTATGGTCCTTCCACGAAGCTTCGGGGGTCTCTTTTGTTCAAAAAAAGCATCAAAAAGTTTGAGCTCATTTGGAGAAGTTTCATTTCTGCACAAAAAACAACACCACGGTAGTTCTGCTGAAAACAGCGCCAGTCCGGGTTAGTTCCATGCAAATCATACCAAAACCATATAAAATTATTGTAAACATGGCATGAATACTTCATAAATTATAGATAAGTTGGAGACGTATCAGCGGCCTCCTATGCCTAGTACCCGTCGCCCGCGGGTTTCTTCCAGGCGCCGCCGCCCCAACCGGCCTCCTCTGATCGCCGCCGTGGTGGGCGTCACGGTTGTAAGGCCAACGGCCAAGGCGGCCCGCCTCATCAGCAGCAGGCCAGGGCGCCCTGGGCCGCTGCCAAGAACCCGTGGATGGGTTTGGTGCATGCTTACAACATGCCCATCCCGCGTCCCCCGGCCCCTGGTCTCCTGGGCCGCGCTCGGCCTCACACCAGGCGCCGATCGCCGCTCCACAGTAGGTGCCGTACGCAGCGCCCCCTACGCCCTACGTCGCGATCCCGCAGGCCCCCTATGTCGCGTCGCAGCCCACCGGACAGCAGCATGGCGCCGACTACTTCAACACCCCGGCGCCCCCACTCCCCCCGGCTCCATGGGATCCGGCTCTGCTCGTGGACCTCCACTTCGCTCCATATTCGGCCAACTACACGGGCGGCGGCGATTGGTATGTGGACAGTGGCGCACCGCTCATATGGATGCCCATCCCGGTACTCTCCACACCTCCTATCCCATCACTACTTCCACTCGTATTACCGTCGGTGATGGATCATCACTTCCCATTACACACATAGGCCACGCTTCTTTTCCATCTAGATCCACGCCTTTGTCGTTATCTAACATACTTGTGTCTCCCGACCTTATGAAAAATCTAGTTTCCGTTCGTTCTTTTACTCTTGAAAATCCTGTCACTTGAGTTTGACATGTGTGGTTTTTCTGTCAAGGACGCCCGTACCCGGATGGTGCTTGACCCTCCCTTTTTGATGTCTTGAATCCGCGTCAGTATTTTCCCTCAGTTATGAAAACAAGGTTATCGAACCAGTAGGAGAACCAAGCAACACTATGTAAACGGTACCTGCACACAAAGAATAAATACTTGCAACCCGACGCGAAAGAGGGGTTGTCAATCCCTCTTGGGTAAAAGATTGGTAAAGTGATAGATTGGTAGATGCAAATAAAATAAAGGCAAATAAAATTCAGCGAGGTATTTTGGGTTTTTGGTAATATAGATCTGAAAATAAAAGATGCAAAAAATAGTAAGGCAAATAGCAATATAGATCTGAATGTATTTGATGAGAAAATAGACCCGGGAGCCGTAGATTTCACTAGTGGCTTCTCTCGAGAAAATATCATATGGTGCGTAAAAAAATTACTGTTGGGCAATTGAAGGAACCTCAAATAATTATGACGATATCCAGGCAATGATCGTTATATAGGCATCACGTCCAAGATTAGTAGACTGACTCCTGCCTGCATCTACTACTATTACTCCACACATCGACCGCTATCCAACATGCATCTAGTGTATTAAGTTCATGGAGAAACAGAGTAATGCAATAAGAACGATGACATGATGACAAGATCTATCCATGTAGGAATAGACCCCATCTTGTTATCCTTAATAGCAACAATAAATATGTGTCTTGCTGCCCCTTCTGTCACTGGGAAAGAACACCACACGACCGAACCCATCACTAAGCACCTCTTCCTATGGCAAGAAAAATCGATCTAGTCGGCCTAACTAATCCAAAGATTTGAAGAAGAAGAAATACGAGGCTATAAGTAATCATGCATATAAGAGACCAAAGAAACTCGAAAAACTTTCATGGATATAAAGATCTGATCATAAAATCAAAGTTCATCGGATCCCAACAAACACACTTCAAAAAGAGTTACATCAAATAGATCTCCAAGAGACCATTGTATTGAGAATCAAAAAGGGAGAAGAAGCCATCTAGCTACTACCTACAGACCCATAGGTCTACAATGAACTACTCACGCATCATCGGAGAGGCACCAATGAGGATGAAGAACCCCTCCGTGATGGTGTCTAGATTGGATCTGGTGGTTCTGGAACTTGCGGCGGCTGGAATTGTGTTTTGTCGACTCCCTTAGGGTTTTTCGATTTTAGGGGTATTTATAGAGCAAAGAGGCGGTGCGGGAGGCGGCCGAGGTGGGCACAACCCACCAGGGTGTGCCTGGGCCCCCAGGAGGTGGGTTGTGCTCCCCTCGGAGGCCCCCTGTAGTACTTCTTTGGTCCAACAAGTGTCTTCTGGTCTAGAAAAATTCTCCAAAAAGTTTCGCTGCGTTTGGACTCCATTTGGTACTAATATTCTGCGAAGTAGAAAACAAGCAAAAAATAGCAACTAGCACTGGGCACTATGTCAATAGGTTAGTCCAAAAAAAATGATATAAAGCTGCTATAAAATGATTGTAAAACATCCAAGAATAATAATATAATGGCATAGAACAATAAAAAATTATAGATACGTTGGAGATGTATCAGTGCTCTACCGATGTGATAGCCCCGACGGGCTACCCGGTCCACCCACCCGCCTCCACCAACACCTCTCCGGTCTCCCTTTCCGTTAGTGTGGACCTCTGGCACGCTCGCTTGGGACATCCCAACCATGCCACCCTTCATCATATTCTTCGGAGTTTTTCTTTCACTTGTAATAAGACCGATGGTCATACTTGTCATGCGTGTCGTCTAGGAAAACATACTCGTCTTCCCTTTAGCGCATCCTCCTTGGTAGCATCGTATCCGTTTGAACTACTTCATAGTGATGTGTGTACTTCTCCAGTTGCGAGCAATACCGGCTATATTTATTATCTTGTCATTTTTGATGATTTTTCACACTATGTGTGGACCTTCCCATTGCGGCAGAAATCCGATGTCATATCCATCCTCACCGCCTTTTACTCGTACGTCACCACGTAGTTTGGTCGCTCCATTCATGCTCTTCAAACCGATAATAGGAAGGAGATCGATAATCTTTCGGTTTGCAATCTCCTCGCCACACATGGGACGATCTTTCGTCTCACTTGCCCCTACGACTCGCAACAAATGGGTGAGCCGAATGGGTTTTACGCACTCTTAACGACTGCATCCGCACACTATTATTTTTCCATGCTAATGTGCCACCCCGTTTCTGGCCTGAAGCCCTCGTCACCGCATCACTTCTCATTAACATACAACCATGTTGTGTTCATGGAAACTTTGCACCGCATCACTTGCTTTCTGGGAGCCCACCATCTTATGACAACCTTCGCATTTTCGGGTGTCATTGCTACCCTAGCATCACCTCCACCTCCCCTCATAAACTTGCTCCTCGCTCCGTTGCGTGCATCTTTTTGGGCTACCCTCCTAACACCAAAGGCTACCGCTGCAACGACCCCGTCTCACACTCTCGGAGTAATGGGCCACGGGTAGGCTAACCCGAGGCCCAAAACCTTTCAAGATATCGGGGCTGACTGCGCCCTTCGAGACGATGAGACGAAGAGCCGCCTTTTGGAAGCCGACTGAAGGACTAGCCGGTTTCCCATAGGTGGCCGAGTCCTGGATGCAAGGCCGAGTCAAGCCGACTCGTGAGGGCGGCTTCGAGAAGCCGGCCTCGAAGTCAGCCCACGACACCCAGCGAGCTGTGCCCTCGTCGGGGGCCGGGCGGGGAGTGCTCTGATGATAGCCCATCCCTCCTCCAGATCGAGCAAGCATGGCCACGATTGCACCGTGCGGCGGAGATCTCCGCCCGTGGCTGCTGCATTGCCACTGCTTCCTGACATCACCCGTATGGTGAGTCATGTTCCCACGATGGTCTGTCTTTACGGCCCAAGGACGATGGGCCCCGCCAGTCAGCGAGAGTCCAGAAGATGGCAAAGAGCCCTACCAGTCAGACCCGAGGGAGGTCGGCCTCTAGGAGTTGGCCGACCCTTCCTCGGGACCCACGCACCATTAATCCGACGAGATAGGAGTGGCCACAGTAATCGCCCGCAAGACAGCGGGGTTGTAGCCATGACCTCCTGACCAAGCCTGCGTCATTAGAGACGTGGCTACAGTGATCAGCCGCCAACAAGCCCGGGAGCGGCAGGTACAGCCTATCGGCCCGTACCTCACTGGTTGACGGGACCCACCAGTCGGCGGGCCCCGGCAGTCGGTGGAGAAGCCGGCACAAGAGAGACTGACGTCCGGGCCCTACCCTGGCCGGGTTACCAATGTACCCCTGGGGGGTAGGCCTATATAAACCCCCCAGGGCACCCATGCAAAGGGTTCCGGACCTGAGATAGTTAGACCAGATCATAGAGGAAAGGGAAGAGCTAGCCTTGCCTTCTCCTACCTCTAGCATACTGCTCGAGGAGCACTTGTGTATTCACTTGAGCCTTAGTGATCACGCGGAGACCCCGCAGAGCAGGAGTAGGGGTGTTCCTTCCTAGGAGAGCCCCGAACCTGGGTAAAGTCCATCGGCGTTCATGTCTATGCCTCATCCCGCTTCCGGGCACCGACGACGTTCTACTCGCTCCTACCATGATAAGCCATCCCTTGGCATATGTCGCACCCAACCCCCGACATTTGGCGCCCACCGTGGGGCAAGGTGCACCGTCGTCCGGAGACCTGTTCTGGACGGGAACCCTTTTCCTCCCTAGCGAGCACAACCAGCCCGGCACGCCAGACGGTGTCTGTGCCGACGCGCTGCATGGCGCGGAATTGGCCTGCGCGGCAAGCTGCCTCGCTGATCTCGTTGGCGGAGTCCGCCTGTCTGACAAGCCCGCATCCGACACGGGCACCGATGGCCCTGAGAGCCTCCTCGCGGGCCTCCTCGATCAGCTCCACGTCTCCAGCGAGCCAGCTGTGGACCTGGAGTCTGTGGGTCCACCGACCCGATGTTGGTTGACTCCGACACCGCGTCGCTCGACGCGTTCCCCACCAACGTGGTGGTCTACGACGAGCTGCTCCCTCGTGCGGAGAGCGGCGGAAGCACCATCACGGAGGTGCTAGTCGTCGGACACGGCGAGCACTCCGGTGGAGGTGCTCGTGACCCGCTCGACGCGGAGCTGCAAGACCTGTCAGCGCCCATTCCCGGAGACGCCGACGCTGAGACGTTGGAGGCACGCCGCCTCCAGCTCGTCGAAGGCGCCAAGAAGCGGTTCAGCATGAGACGCCTGTCGGAAGCCTACCAGCGCGAGATGGACTGCGCTGTGGGCGGCATGCCGGCTCCCGCTGGGCCCAGCCGCCTTGGCACGGTCCAGCAGCGCGGCGTAGCCATCACCAACCTGTACGGGGCAGATCACCCCGTCTACGCGACGCCCGCGGAAAACATCCGAACCACCCAGGCGACAGTAGAAGAGCTGGACAAGTTCGAGGGCGAGGAGCGTCGCCAGATGGCGGAGCGCGTCCAGCGACTCCTCGACGCGGCTGCTGAGGGAGTCCTGGATTAGGGGGTGTCCGGATAGCCGAACTATCACCGTTGGCCGGACTCCTGGACTATGAAGATACAAGATTGAAGACTTCGTCCCATGTCCGGATGGGACTTTCCTTGGCGTGGAAGGCAAGCTTGGCGATACGGATATGTAGATCTCTTACCATTGTAACCGACTCTGTGTAACCCTAACCCTATTCGGTGTCTATATAAAACGGAGGGTTTTAGTCCGTAGGACGAACAACAATCATACTATAGGCTAGCTTCTAGGGTTTAGCCTCTCTGATCCCGTGGTAGATCCACTCTTGTACTACCCATATCATCAATATTAATCAAGCAGGAGTAGGGTTTTACCTCCATCGAGAGGGCCCGAACCTGGGTAAAAACATCGTGTCCCTTGTCTCCTGTTACCATCCGCCTAGACGCACAGCTCGGGACCCCCTACGAGATCCACGGTTTGACACCGACATTGGTGCTTTCATTGAGAGTTCCTCTATGTCGTCATCTTTAGGCCCGATGGCTCCTTCGATCATCAACAACGACGTGGTCGGTGAGACTTTCCTCCCGGACAGATCTTCGTATTGGCGGTTTGCATCTGCGGGCAATTCACTTGGCCATCTGAGCAGATCGAAGCTACGCCCGCCATCGTGGTCAGGTTCGGGAGTTTGAACTACATGGCCGACATCCGCGGAGACTTAATCTCCGACGGATTCGAGCCACAATAATAGCGCCGCCTTGTCTCGATGGGCGCGATCTAGCTCGCCGGACACGGTGCCACGAGGCCGCACCAGCGTCCGCTCCGAACCTTAGCTCGGAGCCGACTCCACCGATCGAGGACGAGTGGTTGGACACCGCCTCGGGGGCTACGATCTCTATGGCGATTGAGCCAAACTCCATCCATGTCCTTTGCGAAGACCGTGACTCCAAGGTGTCGGACTCCTCTACGGACTCCGAACCCTCCGCGCCCCTGCCAATCGAATCCAATTGGGCGCTGGTCATGGAGTTCACTGCATGGACATCTTCGACACTTCGCCCTTTGGCGACATCCTGAATTCACTAAAGTATCTCTCTTTATCAAGAGAGCCTGGCGGACTATGGTCGGGAAGGTTGGGATGCGACGACGAAGAAATTCAACGCCCACCCACCGCCCACTTTGTAGCCACCGTCGAAAGCTTAAGCGGCGTGCTCGATTTCGACTCAAGACATCGGCGGTATGGACGACGATGTAGGAGACAACCATGAACCAGAACCTATAGGATCTTTGGACAGCCACCTCATCCCACGATGTATACATGGTGGATACACCTAAAGGAAGTGACGACGAGGAATAACGGGACACTCGAAGGATAAATCCTCGGCGCAGTCAAAGCGGCAGCGTAAGCGCCGCACCAAGTCCGCCTCGACAAAGACGGCAGCCACACGACCCAGCCATAGTGCAGGGCGAACCGGTGGACGGCGAACATGCTATCAAGCAACCGTCCGAACAGGACAACTTGGATAAACAACCCGTCCCGGCGAAGATAGCGGTCCGGATGATCTCACGTCGGACAAATTGTTGGAGCAGAAGAACCTCCACAAAAGGCTCGTCGCCATGCGCGTAGCTCTGAAAAAGCGAAGCGAAGCTCAAAACAGCGGAAGATGCACTCAGAATCAGATGGAGCAAAGTACTCAACACCACAGAGAAATACGGCGACGATGCCAAACAAAGAGCTACCCAAAGCGCAAATTACTGCCCGATTGATGAGGAGGCCGAGAGCCCCGCAATCAAAGGACAAAGAGGCCGCTGGTCGGATAGGCGACCACATGGCAAACATGGAGCGGCAAGCGGTGCCGCACATGGCCGCATGCGATCCGCATAAGGATTCATCAAAAGGATGGCCCATTATTTCCATCTATGGGCGAAAAGCAAGCTCTTCCAAGCAATGCAACACGCCAAATATCCGAACATAACGGCACACCCAAATATAGGGGTGCCGCACACCTAATGTTTCACCGATGAGGTCTTTGGATCACAATTCGGCAGAGATTCAAACCCATAAACATAGAGGCATCTGACGGAACAACAGACCACAGGTGCGGATTGAGATTACATCCTCCACATACATATGGCTCAGGAGATTATCTCACGCCATAAAATACTTACCCTCAAGGTCAAAGGGCCAGCCCGCATTGGCTCAAAAGCCTCCCCGAAAATACCATTGGAAGTTGGGAAGAGCTCGAGGATGCTTTTGAACAAATTTTCAAGGACTTATGTTAGTCCTCCGGATGCAGTATGATTTAAGTCACATAACTCAACAACCCGGAGAGTCAGCCCGCAAATTCTCGAACAGGTTCCTCATCAAAAGAACCAAATAGTCATTGTCCGGACGTGAAGCCTTAGCAGCTTTCAAACACAACGTCCGAGACGAATGGCTCGCCGGACACCTCGGCGGGAGAAGCCGAGAACAATGGCTGCATTAACAAGCCTCATGACCCGCTTTTGCTGGAGAGGATAGTTGGCTGGCAAGATGCATACCGATGACCCAAGTACATCCAAGTCGGGGATGGAAATGGAAAACCACGGCGCAGCAAGGACCAGCGCCAGACAAAGGGAAACAGCCCGAAGAGCACGGCAGTCAACCCCGGATTCAGAAGCTCCCGGCAGAATCATAAAAGCTGCCCCTCAAGGACAACAGCGACGAGCTATCCAACCTAAACAAAATCTTGGACAAAATATGCCAAATCCACAGTACTCCCGGGAAACCTGCAAACCATACCCACAGAGATTGTTGGGTCTTCAAGCAGTCCGGCAAACTCAATGCCGAACACAAGGGGCTCGACACACCAAGCGAGGACGATGACTAACCCCACAAGCAGAGCACCGGAAAACAAAAGAATTTCCCTCAAAAAGTCAAAACAGTGAACTCACTTCAAGTGACAAAAGGGAAAACAGAGCGGCGCCCATAGAAACACGCGCCGCACGGTCTATCCCAGCAGAGTCCCAACGATGGTTGTCAAAACCAATCACCTTCGATCATCAGGACTATTCCGGAAGTATCCGGAACGCAGGATGGACTGCCTTGATATTAGATCCTATAATCGACGGACTCCAATTTACACAAGTCCTAACGGACGGAGGTAGCGATCTAATCCTGCTATATCAGGACACAATCCACAAAATGGGGATAGACCCAACCAAAATTCGCCATAGCAACACCTCCTTCAAAGGGGTAATGCCAGGCCTATATGCCAATTGTACGGGCTCCCTACTACTAGAAGTTGTGTTCGGCTCATCCGACAACTTCCGCCGTGAAAAGTTAACCTTCCACATCGCCCCATTCGAAAGTAGCTATCAAGCACTACTGGGACGTGAAGCTTTCTCCCGCTTTAATGCAATACCGCATTATGCATCTCTTACACTTAAAATGCCCGGTCCACGCGGCCTCATCTCATTAAAAGGGAGTATCAAGTGTTACTCGAGCATGGAAGAACGTGAGACTGCCTTGACAGCCCCACACTAATCCGGCTCCGCTAATCAAAGCACCTGAATAGGTCATTCGAACCCCGGACATGGCTAGACGAGTCCGACGTAAACATATAAACACCTACTAGCGGCATATCCCCATACAAGGGGCTGCACGCATGTACAACAAGAGACAATAAAGCTCAATTTTATTCACTTTTCGAACCGTACTCTGTTTATTTAATATGAAGTACATTTTTCGCACGATCTTTTTTCTTTTCAACTAAGTTCTTCTCTTTTCTGAGATGAACACCGTGCTACACCCGTCCGAGATCGGCTGCTTGAGACACAAGCGCAGACGTGCGGTAGGGACCGTTGCAAGGATTCTTTTGATTAAGATCCTGCGTAAACCTTTTTACTGTCTCTTGTTGATACACATCCCCGGTTTCTTGCTATACCCAAGGAGGAGGCTGGCGTTTTGGCATCGGCCGCACCAGAATTTTTGCGTGCACGGACACGGGGGCTTAGGGCATTATTCGCCCGTTTTATAAAGACCGAATACCTTACGGAGTGTTCGGCGTCTCGAGTTAGGCCTTATATGCATCAGCTCCGAATCATGTCTTTGGTCAAATGTTGGGTTTGCCCGGCTCCTGTGTTTAGCTGCCTTACGTTCCGTTCTATCGGCTAACACGGCACCGGAGAACTCTGCGATTGTGCCCGGTTCGCCGGTGAGCACCTCGGTAGAGAAAGCCGAAAACTGACTGTCATGATATAGCGTGAGACTGGTCAACCACTCGATGACCCACCGGAATGTTTATAATTCCCCCGCATTAACGAAGGACCGTTTCCCGGTCAGGCACATACGCGCCCCGAATTCGGGAGAGCGCGGTGCCCCTAGGGGCTATATAGTAGCCCCACCATCGAAGTCCTATGGCTAAGTGAAAGTGATAAAGCATTATAGTTCGGTTGCCTAGTTTGCTACGCTATCACCTCCTTTACAGGACCAAGGCGTTGGATTAAGTGTGAAAATCGCCTTTTGCAAACACCCCGCACTATGTGCGTGGGGGCTAAAGCCGAGACTGCCATCTTTCAAAGTTATATACACATATACATCAACGGCCGCGCGAGAGGTGTTTTAATACTTGAACACACAAGTATAAAAAGCTCTTATATTATATTGAAACATTGTTTTCACAAATCATACATGTCATTAAAACATAATATCCTTGAGCATCGCGTCTCTATTAAGCAGCGCCTGCAGACTTCCTCAAAATAGTGCTCGGCAGGTACTCGACTTCTGTCTGAATCTTGGGATGCAACGTCGGTGGCCTCCATCTCCGCCTAGTATGTCTTGACACGGGCAAGATCCATCCGTGCACCCTCTATGCATGCTGACCGCTTCATTGCATCGATATGCGGCACCGCACCAAGGAACTGTTGCACCAAGCCAAAATAACTCTTCGGCTCAGGCCTTTTCGGCCATAAATGAGCCACGACAGCCTTCATGACAAGTCCGGACAACCTATTCAGCTCAGCCCATTCGGCCAAACGATCGGCTAATGAAAGTGGACGCTCCGGACTATGTAACTGCGACCAAAAAAGCTCTTCCATTCCAAGATCCTTTTGACCTTGGAAGTGTTCGGCCGCGTCTGCGGCACTCGCCGCCAAGTCCAGATAAGCATAATCCGCACCCCACAGCCGGTCAATTGGCGTACCTAGGATCCGTGAATTTCCTCCGCAGCGAAAAGGGCTTTCCAGCCGCAATATCTCGGCTTTGACGTAGCTCCTCCTTCATAGCTCTCATTGCGAGCGGTATCCTTAGCCTCGGTGGCGGCCTTTTTCAGGTCCTCTTGTTTCGCTCTATCTTCTTTTCAAGAAGCTACAACCATCGATAACATTCTTCAATTTCACAGCCATCTCGGCCATTTCTTTCTTGCTTGGCGAAGCAGCCTGTTCGCTTTTAGCTCTGCGGCCGCCTTTAAAACAACCGCATCACTTTTCAGCTTGCTCCTTGGCTCGGGCGAGCTCTCCTCTGAAGGCTCTCCATAGCAGCGGCACCATCTACATTAAGCATACATCTTGTAAGGCATGGGCGTCAAGCTCCCTTACCGGTGTCCGCTGAGAAGTTGCATACCTTGTGACTCGTCAAGCCACTTATTAACAAGCGTGATGTCGCATCCGCCACGTCAAGTTGCCGCTTCAGTTCGGCAAATTCATCAACCGGCTAGCCACGGACGCCATACCTACATAGGAAGAGCGCATATTATACAGGGTTATGATCCTCGGCGCGCCGTCATTTTGACACCGCACCATGTCTCGGGGGCTACTATCTATACAGGCGCATTTATATCCAAAACTATCGGAAGATACATCATTTTGCGTACCTCAAAACCCGTCGGTAAACTTACGGCGGCTTCATGCAATCCGCTCTCAGCGGATGAAATCCTTTCAATCACCGTACCCATTAACGACGGTGATCTTGAAGATAGGCGCTTCGCCCGAGCAGATCCTTCATCTCCTCCGACCGTACACCCGTTGGTGCGGACTCGTCCGGTGGCCTTTCGAAGGCGGACACGGAGGGCTTTGAGGGACATCGGCTGCCTTCAGCCCCGCCGAGTCGGAGGCGCCCTCGACGACACCTCGTGGTCGTCCACCTCGCCTAACGATACGGCAGGCGGGCGTTCGCTCTCCATCATCTCCGACCAAGATCCCACAAGACGAAGCTCTGCCATGAAGGGCTGAGATCCGAACTACAAAAGTAAACTTTCGGTTACCTTCGAAATAAAGCAGGGATGTCTCTCTTTTAGAAAAAGGCCCCCCTTTACTTACGGCTCATTGGAGGGCTGATCTCCTTGGGAAATAGTGCGGCGGGGCATCTCCCGCCATGGACCCTCTGTGAAGATTTCTTCCCCGCTTGAGGCTTTGGTCTCCGGATCTTGAAGCGGTCCTCTTCTCCCCTTGGAGGAGGATTCTCGATCCCCCTTTCTTGATAGCCTCCTTCACGGAGGAAGTAGTTCCTTGTTCCCCCTTCGCCTTCTCCAAAATGCACAGCCTCTAGCATCTTGGTTATCTGAGGATCCGGCGTGGTCTCGGGGAGGGGGCTGGACACTGATCAGCTTTGCTTTTGCTATCCACTCCTGTTTAAAGGATAGCTCTTTTAAGGGCAAGTGTATGGTAAATATCACGGATAGCATGTCCGGTGCAGGACTACTTACTTGAGTATCCGGCGATTGCAGCTCAGACCTGCGTCCTCGGTTAAGTCCGGACACATTGCTTGTGATCCAAGAACAGTTGGTACATCTCCACGTTCACGCCCATAAAATGTTGGAGGCTCGTGGTCCCTCGGTTAAAATCCCACAGACGGAGGGGGCGTTTGCGAGCACAGGTGCGGCGAATCAGCATGACCTGCGCTACTACGACCAGATTGATCTCTCTCTCTCGGAGGTCTCGAATCGTCCCATAGCAATGAGGTATGTCCTTGGGCGGTCCCAGTCAAGCCCTTTATTGACCCATGGCGCCTGCCGCAGATGGAGGACGCGCCGGAAGGCAGGTGGCGCCGCCCATTTGGTGCCCACAGGGCGGTGATATAAAACCACTCCTGTTGCCATAAATTGAGCTCCTCTTGAAAAAATCCCTCGGGCCATGGAGCGTCCGCATTCTTGCTTATAGCAGCCCCTCCGCACTCTGCTTGATGCCCCTTGATCATCTTCGGCTCCACTTTGAAGGTCTTGAGCCACAATCCGAAGTGAGGGGTAATGCGGAGGAAGGCTTCACATACGACAATGAATGACAAGATGTGGAGGATGGACTCCGGATCCAAGTCATGGAATTCCAGCCCATAATAAAACATGAGCCCCCCCACAAAGGGGTCCGTCGGGAAGCCTAAACCCCGAAGGAAGTGAGACACGAATACCATGCTCTCACTAGGCTCGGGAGTGGGAATAACCTGCCATTGGGCAGGCAGCCTATGCGAAATTTCGCCGGTTAGATACCTGGCGTCTCTCAGCTTTAGCACATCTTCTTCCGTGACGGAGGAAGACATCCACCGGCCGTGCAGGTCGGAGCCGGACATCGTTGAAGGTCCGAAGCGCCTAAATCTGGAGCTTTGGGTGTTGGAACTCGAGGCGAGGGGCGGATTCAATTGAGATTGAAAGAAAGGAGCGGGCCTTGGTCTCGTTATAAAGAGGTTGAATACCAAGAGCCCTCCCGTGATCGTTCGGGACTCGCCGATGGAGGCGTGCCAGCGGGCACGATCGGGTTACCCACGCCCATATTGATGAGAATCCGGAATAAGGGGCACGATCTCCGCTTTGATAAGGCGTGACAAGGAAACCGCCACGCTAAGCGCTACCGAGGTGGGACGGTAAAAGCGATTCGTATAAAGGCCTGGCCGTGGTGTGATGTCACGCTGCGGAATCGTCGACAAATCGTGCAAAGGTTATTCTCTCTCACGGTAGTATGTGGAACTTGTTTTGCAGAGTCGGACACTATCCTTGTGTTCAAAATCTTCTATGAAGTATTCGAGGAGGAACCCGCCTTGCAATGCGAAGACAATAGACGCCGCGGATTAAATCGTCATTGAAGCCTGGTTCGAGGGCTAGTGAGGAGTCCTGGATTAGGGGTGTCCGGATAGCGAACTATCACCGTTGGCGGACTCTGGACTATGAAGATACAAGATTGAAGACTTACGTCCGTGTCCGGATGGGACTTTCCTTGGCGTGGAAGGCAAGCTTGGCGATCTGGATATGTAGATCTCTTACCATTGTAACCGACTCTGTAACCCTAACCCTATCCGGTGTCTATATAAACCGAAGGGTTTTAGTCCATAGGACGAACAACAATCATACCATAGGCTAGCTTCTAGGGTTTAGCCTCTCTGATCTCGTGGTAGATCCACTCTTGTACTACCCATATCATCAATATTAATCAAGCAGGAGTAGGGTTTTACCTCCATCGAGAGGGCCCAACCTGGTAAAAACATCGTGTCCCTTGTCTCCTGTTACCATCCGCCTAGACCCACAGCCGGGACCCCCTACCGAGATCCGCGGTTTTGACACCGATACCTACCGAAAAGACGAAGTCGGCTGCCGCACCGAGTGCCGCACCGGCAAACGACGATCTGCCTCACCGCCGAGATCAAGGTGCGACTTCTGACGCGGATCGGTGGCGTCCGAGCAAGAAAAGACAAGGGGCCGGCTGCCAGCCGCAGCCGGACTCGGCTCACCATAGAGCGCGACCAAGACGGCCGCCCAAGAGCGGTGGAACGGCGGGATGACTGTCCACCTCCTCCCCCCGCAGGGAAAGGCGCGTTTCCCCGCCGCCTGTTGATCACCCGTCACTCAGCGACCGCCTTGGCCGCCGAGAAGGAATCGGAGAAAACGATGCCCGCCATCGGATCGACCGCCTCAACCGATCCCTGGCGCTAGAAGAAGAAGATGAGTTGGGCCCGCTTTGTTTCGTCCCGCATACGAGACGAGCCCTTCCCCAAAGGGTTCACGCCCCAAGAGACACACCCAAATACACCAGGCTCCGTGAAGCCGAGGATCGGCTGGTCGACTACTCCGGTAGTCGAGCAAAGCGGCAACAAAGGAGTTGTCGTGAAATACGTTCCGCTCATGCTCCAAGGCACAACCCGGACATGGCTGAAAAGCCTGAAGCCCCGAAGCATCAACAGTTGGGTCGACTTCACCGACGTCTTCATCCGCAACTTCACCAGCACGTACAAGCGGCCGCCCAAGCCCCGACAGCTCTCCTTGTGCGTGCAAGGCCCCGACGAGTCGACTCGCGACTACCTCACGCGCTGGGCCGAGCTCCGCAACTCTTGCGAACGTGTACATGAGGTACAGGCCGTCGAGTACTTCACCGCCGGATGCCGAGAGGGCACTCTCCTCAAGCACAAGCTTCTCTGTGACGAGCCGGAAACCCTCGATGAGTTGCTGATCATAGCAGACAAATACGCCACGGCTGACTCCTCCATGAAGGCGGAGATCCAAGTAAATGCATCTGGCAAGGTGGCCCCTCAGGCTCCTAGAACTCCGGCTGGAGACGCCAACGGCGTCAGCAACGAAACGATCACTGGCGCAAGGCCCCACAGCCGGCTTCCACCACCCGGCAGTAGCGGCGATCGAAGACCAGCGCCGAAGGGCGAGCTCCTTCCAAGCGGCGGAAGGGCGGCAAGCCCAATGGCTACCGGCTTTCGTCGTATGGCAGACTCGGATGCACCATGCAAGTTCCATAGCGCGCGGCGGCCGTCAAATCACACCACTCGGAAGTGTCATTGGCTCACCAGATCACCAAGGGAGACGGCCTCCTGCCTCCCCCGCTTTCTTGGCGAGAGCCTCCTCCTCGCCCTAGCAGCCGGCGGCCAGACTAGTCGGAGCCATACAGGACGAGTTTCGAAGAGCATGGAGCATACGTCATATTCACTAAGCGTGGCGATGACCGGCGCGGCGGCGGCGGCAGCAACAAAGTGAGCAACGCAGAGTAAGCGAGATCCCGAGTTCATGCATTGGTCGGAGAAACCCATCAGTGGGCGAGCCGATCACCCGAGGTGATGCCCAAACCCGGCTCCTATGCTCTGGTTTTGGATGCCACCTTTGCCACGGACAAGCGAGCTGCTCGTTTCTCCCGAGTTCTGATAGACGGCGGCAGCAGCATCAACATCCTGTACAAGGATACTATGGAGAAGTTAGGAATCAAGCAAAACAGCGACTTGTCCAGCGGACTGTCTTGCATAACATAGTTCCTGGTCTTTCCTGCTCACCAATCGGCAAGATCCAGATAGACATCCTCTTCGGGGACAAAGATCACTTTCGCCGAGAGCAGGTCTAGTTTGAGGTGGTGGACCTTGAAAGCCCATACCATGCGCTTCTTGGCCGGCCTTTCTCGCCAAGTTCATGGCATCCCCACTCGCCTACCTCAAGATGAAGATGCGAGTTCAAGGGGATTGACCATAGCCAGCGACTACAAGAAGTCGTCCTTTGTGCAGCCGAGAGCGCGGTCGGCCGAGTCCCTCGTGATCATAGCAGAGATGCGCTCCTCGACGGGTTGTGGCGATGGCTGGAAAGCGGCGAAATGTCGCCGACCCCAAAGAGAAAATAAGATACCCTTGGACCCAGAGCACCGGAGAGGTACTGAGTAACGGGCCTCGACAAAGAAATAGGAAGGCGAAGCTCGCCGATTTCCTCCGTGAGAATCGGGACATCTTCGCATGGTCCTCAAAGACATGCCGTGTGTTACGGATTTCGCCGAGCACAAGTTACACGTCCAGCCCGATGTTGAAGCCCGTCCGGGCAACCCTTGTGCCGCTTCGTCAAGAGAAGAGAAGAGTTGTTGGAGAAGAGATAGCCCGCTGTTGGCAGCCGGCTTCATCATGGAAGTGTTCTT